>WBNH01001191.1:24376-234544 GCA_013401255.1 Urocolius indicus | reverse complement strand
TGTGAGAGACATCCCACTTGGTCTTCCATGAGAAACATTCCTTCATATACCTATATACACACACACTCACTCACAGACATTTACTTGTGAGTTTAATTCAAATTTAGAACATTCACTTCAACAGGAGCCCCTTCATGAGAACCAGTGTTAGGAAGGACACCATGCCAGCCCAGGAAAGAGGAGGGGGGAACTTTGCACAGAGCCCTTTTGCACAGACACAATGCAACCTGGGGTATAAAACTCAGATGGCCCTTGTCCACAACCAACAGAGAACAATAGTTCAGCCTTGTACCTTAAACACCCAGCTGCACGCCTGAAGTGTTGTGGGAATTTCTGATCACTCCAAACTTTTTCAAGGTAGGACACTGCTGCAGACATACTACAGGGCTCCTCTTGTCTTTTTTTTTTCCCTGATCTGCTACTCCAGGCACCTCTGACATGCATTAGGCAAAGGAAAAAAACCAACCTAGCAAGCCCCAGCAGTTAACTCCCTGGCAAGCCCTTCAAAACAGCCTGGTTTTCAGAGACATTCAGCACCTTCAGCTGTCCTTGAGATGAATGGTTAATGTGAGTGTTAAACAACGCTGCAAATCAGAACACTCATTTGCCAGCATACATCTAAATATAAGTTAAGTGTCTATCTTCAAGCTGCCAAGCCTGATTATTTTTGGCTGGTCTACATAATATACAATCCTATGAATCATTATATGTAATGCTACAGGACTGTGGTACTCTGTTGGCAAGGCTTTACAGAAAGGAGGAAAAAACACTGCAGTGGTGAGTGAGGAGTGTGCTGGGAAAGGGGCTGTGTCTGGGGCACAACATCACCTGTAAGGCTGCTCCCCAGTGTGTGTCCGCAGGTGCCGCGTCAGATTGGCTGAGCGAGGGAAGATCTTCCCACAATACCTGCAGAGGGAAAGGCAAAGGGAAGAAAGGAGCCATCAGCACATCAAAGCACCACCACAGCGGAGACTCCACAGGCTGTATTGCCACCTTCCACCCACCTCAGCCCCTCTGGGCTGCTGCCAGCCTCAGACAAGCCCCTCATGCACCAGAACCTCTGGGCACCCACACGTGATGTAAAAACTAACAGAGACCCAGCCCAGAACAACGGGACTCACAGTGGGAGATACTGGTGCCACCCACTGCCACCAGAGAGGCAGAATGGCTGCTAACTCTGCTGCACCACTGGGAAGGGCAGGAAAAAGGACCGAAACATCAGAACACTCAGTTTGGCCCCAAATCCTGACAGACTCAGCAGCCCATCTCAGAAGATCCTCCTGAGACAAAGGCTGAATAGTTGTGCTCAACACCTTTGTGATGAGTTTCTTGCATGGATTTTTTTCTAAGAGCTTTCTGAGTGTGTGTGTAGGCTTTGGCCACCCACAACCTCTGACAGTGCTGAGTTCTGCTGCTGTGTGTCTGTGGTGTAAAGGAACCTCCTGCTTGTCTGAACCTGTCACTCTGTACCTGCACAATTCTACCTCGTGCCTGCAGGAGAGGGTTTAATCACTGCCTAGTCATACTGTCCCTCACTTGAGGTTTTTATAGGTCTCCACTATAGCCCTGCTTAGTTGCTTATCTGACAGAATCTACTTCTCAGAACATCCTTCTCAGAATCCACAGCACTTTCTCCTGGATGAATGCAGCTGCGTGGTGCCCCTGTTATCAGCACGTGCTGCTGTGAGTCTGACTCTCTGCCTGCAATAAGGAAATGCAGGAGCAGGAAATGGGATGAGAGAAGGAACTGTGTTCCACAGCCAATCTGATCCACAGTGAACTCAAAAGGAAAGAAGGCACACACAAAAAATACAAACTGGGAAACAAAGCATCGAGGATAAAGGGGGAGTGTGTCTATGAAACCTGATGCTTACTGTTGTGGAGACTTTCTGAAAGTCAGAGCCACTCAGTGCCTTCAGATGTCTGCAGATCAGTGGTTCATGTGAGTGTTCATCCACCACGAAAACCCAAATGTGAACTTGTGAGTGTATAGCAAAGTGTGAGTTTGGTCCCCACTGGAGGCAGAAACCTCACATTTCTATACACTCAACCAAAATTTGAGCCAGCAGCTTCTGTGGCAAAGGGGAACAGAACAGATGCATCAAACGGAGTATGTACCCACTTACTGGACCCAAAAATATACAGTGGGAGCCACCCCAAGCACATCTGGTAGCTGCAGTAAAACTGTGTAGAGCAGACACAGGTTTTTATTCCCCTGTGATGAGCTCTCAGAGCTGCAATGGATGTGTAAGGGTGTCTGTGAGCACAGCTCTGTTTGAAGTTGTCCACTGTACGACACGTTGCCTCTCTGAGCTTGCACTGGAAACTGTGGCCTTTGCTGTCACACACACAGGACTTGGCTTGGGGCATTCTGTTCACTTGAGAATCTCCAGATCCGCTCTCAAGGTTATTACAGATGACAAAGCAAACAGAAGCAGCTGATTTCCTACCAGACCAAACAAGCCATTTCAGAGCGGGTCCGTCAGCTGAACGCTTCGTTCTCATTCTGTCGCCTCTTGTTTTTCCTCCCACACACACCCAGGCAGTGAAGATGCTGCTCTGTTGGGTCCTGCCTGGGGTGACATCCTCCCCTGGCAGCCTGGGGGCACAGCCTTGCCTCGCAGGGTGCCCAGGTCCTTACCTGCAGGTATAACGCTCCTTGCCCTTGCGCAGGATGGGGTCGGACAGCGTGGGTGGCGGGGATCGAAAATTGAAGGGGTGATGTGGAAGGGGCTGCAGGGAAGTGCCAGTGTCTGCCTTCATGGCTGCAAAACTCTCCAGTTTCTCTGTCATCGTTTCTATGGCTGACATCTACAAGGCAAGACCTCATGTCACACAGGAAGAACAGCACCTGATGCATCAAACACGTCTCTTAGCACTGGCCAGAGCCTGGGGCTGCTGTTTGCTCTCTCAGAAGCGACCTGCATGGGGTGAATAAAACCACTGAATCCAGCCAGGAGAGAGAGAAATAGTGTGTCAGGCTCAGAGAAGTCAGGAGAGATGCAGCTGGCAGACCCAGGATGGAGTGGGTCCTCAGAAAGCTTGCCTAGCAAAGAGATCAATGTTTTAATGATATGTTAGAAAGCCAGTAAAGGTGATGGAAGGTGGGAGATGGCTGAGCCTCCTTGACTGAAAGGGAATTCCAGCCTAAACACTCAGTGTGAGCTTTGGCTGGGTGAGTCAGGGTTGGGAGGCCACAGCCTAGGCCCTGTAGGAATGGCAGACACCCAGGTCTGGAGATGTGACATCAAATAAAATGCTTCTGGGTGCCTTTATCAGCTTTACACTGTCATGGCCATGGCCTCACATAAGCACTGGGTCAAACACCACGCCAGAACGAGGGAAAAAGGGGAAAAAACGGGAGATACGGGAGAAGGGGAAAGCAAAAAAAGGAATGAAAAAGTCATCCTGTGTGCAAAACAAAAAGACATGCACAAAACCCCTACCTAGAGCACAGCACTTCTACTTTCACTGCAGCCAAAAACAGGAAATCCAAATCCATGAGACGAATTGAACCTGGAGGGCCACGCTGACATCTCCAACGTTCAATTTCATACACTCCCGAGAGCACTTTCAAGACACCAAGCAGAAAACACGGATAAAACAAACAAGGCAGCAATAAAGCTGCCTCCTCCCTGCAGATGACATCACCAGGGAGTGCTGGGGGCAGCGGGAGCCTGAATGGAAAGGCGGCGAGGGCCGGGGGGGGACCGCGAGTGAGCGGAAGGCAGTAGGAAGCCATAGATCAAACCTCGATGCTCTATTGTACAGGAAGGGCTGACCTTTTGCACGTTTACTCTTTATTAAACTGGGCTCAGGGAGGGGGGGGAAGAGAGCCAAGATATTGTTTAAAATGTACGACTATATAAAAAAAAAAGAAGTTGTCTTAATCGCCCCAGAATACATTGTGGAAGGCTGACAACCATTCATAAGCTGTAAAAAAGAGGAGTAGTAAAACCCATTTCCCCATAATAGATCCACGGCCCCTTAGTTGGAGGCTCCCAGCCCATGACAAATAGTAAGTAATACTTAGCGCCAGCCACTTGAAAAGGTTACTTGATCATTTACAGCAAAAGCTCTGCCCCAGCTGCCAGTCATGTAACAAAACCATCACGTTAAAATGCTATCCGGATCTTTCAGAGCTATGCCACTCAGCCCTTTGCTGGAGTACCTGGAGATATCTTTTGTTGTGCCCTGTTCTTTAGGCACTTAGTCAGAGATGTTTGCTGGCTTGATAGCCCTAGGCTCATTTTAAAATTCTAAACACCGGCCACAGCCTCTCCAGTGGCAAAGGCACTTTGCTATTTAGGGAACAACTGCCTGGTTATAATAAAAAAAAGAAAAGGAGAAGAAAAGGAACTGAACAGGTGAGAAAAGGTTTTTCCATTAAGTCATCAAAAAGTTACCCCGTTTATTTATGTTGTCCAGAGTTTCACTTAAAATAGACAATGTAAAGGTAACTCCCATCTGAACACAGCAACTACTGTCACTCACTGGAAGAGAAATAAAAGTGGCCTGAAGTTCATTTGGAGAGAGAAAGAATCTTCTGAATGCTCAACTCTCACCCCATCCTCTGAATGCTCACCCCTCATCTCATCCCCCTGAAGGCTCAGCCCTCATCCCATCTTCCAGCTCATCATATCCCACCCCATCCTCTGAATGCTCACCACTCATCCCATCCCCTGAATGCTCACCACTCATCCCATCCCCTGAAGGCTCAGCCCTCATCCCATCTTCCAGCTCATCATATCCCACCCCATCCTCTGAATGCTCACCACTCATCCCATCCCCTGAATGCTCACCACTCATCCCATCCCCTGAAGGCTCAGCCCTCATCCCATCTTCCAGCTCATCATATCCCACCCCATCCCCTGAATGCTCACCACTCATCCCATCCCCTGAAGGCTCAGCCCTCATCCCATCTTCCAGCTCATCATATCCCACCCCATCCTCTGAATGCTCACCACTCATCCCATCCCCTGAAGGCTCAGCCCTCATCCCATCTTCCAGCTCATCATATCCCACCCCATCCTCTGAATGCTCACCACTCATCCCATCCCCTGAAGGCTCAGCCCTCATCCCATCTTCCAGCTCATCACATCCCACCCCAGGGCCCTTGATGAGCAATGGGAATTAACCACAGAAGAAGAGGCTGAGCCAGACCCAGATGACAGAAGCACAAACCGTGCCTCTGAGTGACCCAGGATATGAACATTGGTCCCAGCAAATACAGAAGCAGAAGCCCCTGTAAAGATGCAGGGTAACAGCAGATGGGGGTCTGGCAGCAAAGACCTCACATACTCTTGACCAAATGACCTGTCTTTGTTCAGCACATGTTAAATACCTGGCTGGTTACGTAGCATGGGAACAGCCACTCTTTAGACGGAGCGATCCTTACACAGCAACCCGCCTTATGAAAAACTGGTTATCAGGAAGTTTCGGGCTCAAGTGATTGTAAATTTTAGGCTATTCTGTGTGATAAGCTGTTAGAGATAACCAGACCTTCCACATCTTTTCATTGCCATGGGAAGAGGACGTGGTCAGGATTTCAGGAACAATGTTAATAACCTTCCACCCAATGCCTGCTCCTGCTCGGGCTCCCAACGACTCTCATCGTCTCCTTGGGTTGCTTTGCCACACTAGCTCCTCCCTGCTATCAGATTCTTTACAGGCAGATATCCCCACTATTCTAACTCACACAAACACAGGATGTTCCTGGCCAGCCTGTCACCATTATCCAGTCTGTATGAAGGAAAAATCGGGGGAAGTTATTAACCAAACTCTGAGGCTGATGCGAAACAATGAGGGAACTATGTTTAGCTGTGAAAGCAACCAGGACCCAGCTTCCACAAACCTGCCAGTTATTTATCTAAGGTGGGAAACATTATTGGTGGAGAACAATGCATGTGAATCTAAAGGAGAGCACAATAACGAGCACAGAGCTCAGCTCCCAGCATGTGCTCACAGCAGGAGACACAGAGGACAGTTGGTGACCCTCACCCTGGGGCACTGGGCAGCATGTGGTGATGGGACAAGGAGTGCTAAAGGCAAAGCTCCTGGAAGAGTTCAGCTGTCCCTTCCAAGATAAAGGGGCATTCTGGCATGTGAAAGGAGAATCTGGCTGAACACACAAGTCGTCCAGACCTCACCCCTGTTCTTCTGTTAACACCACATCATCCTCAAAGCAGGTGTCAAATTAAGGGCATCTCAGAGTGGAGTTTCCAGTCGGGCCCTTGGATGAGAAAGAGTCTGATCCAAATGACCTGTTTGTACCAGCTCCATCTCAAACTTGTCAGTGTTAATTGACACCACGTGACTGTCCCTGCTTTTACCTGGGGGTGAAAGAGCAGCGGGGAGGGTCGCAGGTACTTCTCCTTTAGGGCACCCACAGGATCCGTCACCTTCCGCTTCTCCACCCTGCTGGACAACAACACAGAGGGTTACATACCTTCCAGGGCTACAGCAGCAAAGAAATGGCCAAACCATTTGCAGAGGTGTTTGAATCATATATCTGAGGCCATTCTATCGACACAAATGTCTTTCTTCACCTTCTACTGGATACTGCAAACCATGACCCACAAGTTACCCCCCAAAAGGCACTGTAAACAACATGAAAATGGATCCTCTCCTTTGGGCAATACTTTTTAGCCGTCAGAATGATGACTGAGACAAGAATTTGATCTTTCTGTTGTGAGAACTAATGCCCCTGCTGTTGTGAAATGTCATGGAAGAGCCTACACGTACAGCAAAAGCAGTGCTGAAGTGGGACAGGCTCTGGAGTCCACAGCAGGCAGCCACTGCATGGAAAAAGTCTGCCTATGAGAGTTTGTCTTTATCTTACGAGTTACCACCAGGCCAGAGTTTGCAGCCCCAAGTGTGCTGAAATCATTAAGTGCTCAATATTTGTTTCCTCCCTTGCAGCTGAGATACGACTTGCAGGGAGTTTCTTTGCAGAGAATATGTGGACAGCAGTTTAAAAAGCCAGGAACTGGTGGGACATTTCTGAAGCGACTTTGGAACCTGAGTTCTGGTGTCACCTTGGTCCATTCAGATACTCCACGCTCAACCACTTCACCCTGCAGAAAGGATCCTGATGTCAGGCTCCTAGTTTTGAAAACACTGGCTTTGCTCTTGCCGAACACCCTGCTGGCAGGGGAACTGTGGTGAGGAATCACCAGAGGGAGAAAACCAAATGTCCTCTACGGGGAAAAGAAGTGTTCAGAAAGCAACTCCAGTGAATGCAGCTGCATCTTTAAATGACTGGAGTGTGTCCATCTCTGCTAAACCAGTGAAAATCCAACAGTGAGAGTAATTTTTACCTACATTAGAGTCCAGCATAAATGAGAGCAAATGATTTTGCTGCATTTCAGCTGATTGGTGTGCAGATGAAATTACCACAGAGTTTAAAGGCAGAGTCCTGCAGAGTGCCACTCACTGGCCTGTGTTTGAGCTGGGTGGAAGAAAAGAGCAGAGCAGGGTTTGAAAGGTGGTCAGAGGCTCTGTGCTCCCCAAGGTCTGGGTCAGGATGGGGGTGACACTGCAGACAAACAACCATCTGTGAAACCAGACGTAAGGAGCTTCTCCCTGACACGAGGCAGAGCAGGGAAGCCCGAGCGTGGGTCGTGCTGCCAGCTCAGCTCTGCTCTGCAGGACAAGCTCCCCCGTCAGAGTTGGTGTCGCAGCCACCGGAGGATTGTGCTGATCCCCTCACCCGGTGCCCGAGAACGTCACCTTCACCAGGCTGAGCTGAGAACTCCACTCATTTCAGCCTGTCTGGCTGCATTCAATTATATCACCAGGAGAAAATGTCAAGGATTTAAGTGGCCTTTGGGAGAAAAAATGAAGCGGCCAAACGACGTGAGAGAGGCTGATAAAGAGAAGTTTAGAAACAAAATATTTCCATATTTTTTTGAGCTGGGATTTGGAAGCTCTGCTGTTGAGCTCATGACATCAGGAGCCTGACTCACAAGCAAATCCACCACTGGCTTTCTATTTTAATGTATTACTAAAACTCCATGCATGCCGTGGAATGCGACACACGACATCCCCATCCCTCGCTTCCATCTGTCTTCTGGACCTTTATGGTTTTCCCGGGGCTGCTATTTTAATTGGCAGCAGCTTTTCCAACCCATGTTATTTTAACATTCCTACTGAGAGTGCCCAGAGGTGGCAGGAGCTGAAGCTGACTCCCAGCTTTTGCCTTTCTGTCCTTTTTTTTTTTTTCCAGGAGTACTTTTGACACAAATACATGCCGGGCTATTTACATCATTCCTCCTCTTTTTTTATTTCCAGGAGGAGATGAGCGTGGTGGGTCCCAGACAGAACACACCACACGTCCCAGGCTGTGATGGAGGCGTTTCCATCCCAGATGGTGAATGTGTAAGGAGGGACACGGCACCAGCCCCCCAGAGCACTGGCAAAGCGAGAGACGCTGCCTTAACAGCGAGCAACGAGGGCTCACTAATCCTCAGCTCAGCTGACAGTTCTTTGGCCTGGCTAGACATTGACATCATTTTTTCCCACAGTTATCAACCGTACAATAGCAGGGAGGCAGTGACATAGGTGCTGTTCTCCAGGGTTGCTTTTCCAGCCAGCAGCCAAGGCCAGGCCACCCGTTGCTGTTCGCAAGCCCTTTGAACACTCCAGCCAAACCATCCCGGGGCTGACACGATCTCTCTGCCGTGACGGGGAGTCTTTCCAGCTCTACGAAAACACCACCTTCTGCAGCACATCCCTGAGCTTGCCAGCAGGCTGGGTTACAGCCAGGCTCACCTTGCAGCACACCAGGCACATTCAGCTGAACAAACTCCTCACTTCCAGGAACAACTGAAGGTCGGAGGCTCTGAGCAATCCCACAAACCCAGACGGGTGTTAGGGAGCATCCTCTTCTAAGGGAGAATAAACTGCCATGCTAATGTCTAACAGAAAGCAGCCTGGGACATGTCTTTTCACTGAGCTTTGCTAGAGACAAGCAAATGGTACTTGCTATGTGACAAACACACCTCAGGCAGGAAGAGATCAAAAGCAGAGCCACTGCCTGGATGGGTGATCCACAAACTCACCACTACCCTCACCATAAAGCTTTAAAGCAGTCTTCCTTTAGAAACAGGTTTTATACAAAGCTCTAAAACTGCAGAAGACTCGAGTCTTCCCTTTTACATCTTCTTCTGAATTCCTTCCTCTGCAAGTTTAACTGGCATTTGGATAACTTCACCCAGTCTGCTTTACACATGCCTTCCACATTCAGCTCACTCTAGGCATGATATAGTGAAAAAAGGCCTTCCCCAAGCCCATCCCTTTCAGGTGCCACTAGAAAAGCCTGGTCACCTTCTAAGGAGGAGAAGCCTGCAAGAAATGTACCTGGCAGAGATCCACCTAGTAACACACTACCAAGTATTTACACTGTACTGGTTACTCCAGACTTAAAACTGTTTCCAAAGGCTAGGTCCACAGCAGCAGCTCCTGCCAGCTGAAAAACCCTCAGATAAAGGAAACAGAAAGAGAAAAGGGGTGTGGGGAGGAAGAAAGGTGAAGTGGCTCACAAAAGGCCATCAAGTAAGTCAGTGGGAGAGCTGCATTTCCAGGCTCCCAGGGCTCCTGACTCATTCCCAAGCCATGAGAGCCCGTGCTCTGAGGCATCTGAACTCTGCATTCTTATCGAATCAAACCTCTGGAATTTCCCCAGCAGAAGTGCCATCTTAGTGTTGGCTCGTGGGAGAGTCCTGAAATAGGTCAGGCTTCTTCTTTATCAAAATAAGGATGTGCTCTTTATACATATTGATTACAAGTACTCCTTTCAATTACTCAGCCCTTTCAGAAAACTCAAACGTGCTGTGACAAAGCAGAGAGAAGGACAACGGGCTGCAGCAGACTCCCACTGCTCTCTCCAAACCACCTACGTCCTTGCTCTGCCTCACGTGGCCACGTCAGACAGACAAGCAGCTCGTTAGAGGAAAGGCTTAAGGCAGGGTATGTTAATACCTGTAGATGGGGTCCATGAAAAAGGGTGATGGCTTAGCATAATGCAGGGATGGCTGCTGAGGCAGTTGAGACTGGGAAATCTTGGGTAAGACTTCACTTGCCATTAGCTTCCTTTCCCCATAAACGTGGTTTTTCCTTGGCTCTCTCCCTCCGTTCTGACTGGCTCGGATGCGGTTGCCAATGCTCAGATCCAGGGGCTGTTCCTCCCCCGAGGACGGGGCTGGCAGGACCTTAGGTGGTGGCAAGATTGGCTTAATCTCTTTTGGCTTTGTGGTGAGATCGAAGGGTGACTCTGAGCTGGTGCTGCCTACTTTGTGGAGGTCCCTGGGTGACTTTGGTTCTGCCTTGACCAGCAAGTTGTGATTGAGGGTCCGCTCCGTAAAAGGATAGAGTGAGTGTGGGAAATTGGGGAGGAACTGGAAGGGGAACATGGAATGATAGGGGAGCGAACCCATCTTTTTCTCCTGCATCCCCATAAAGCCAGGCCCAAAATACTTCTCTGCGATGGAGGCGATGGCTTTAATAGAGTCATTGGCTGCTCCCGTGGCGGGCAGCAGGTGCTCGTCGGGGGGAGGGAAGAAGGAATGCTGAGAATAGAAGAGAGGGATCTCGCTCGTGTTGTTGGTGGCACTCGCAGACACGGAGCTGCTGACAAAATCTGGCTTGCTCTCCATCTGTTTGCTTTTCTCTTTCGCTTTGTCCCTGTCGCTCTCCGCATCGCTGTCCAGGTCAGAACCGGTGCCCGTGGTGGTGTCCAGATCCGTGCCCGTGGTTGTGTTGACGTCCTCGAAGTCGCTGCCGTCGGACATGTCGCTGTTCCTGGCCTTTAGCTTCTCCAGGTAGGAGTTTTCCAGGCTGCTTTCACACTTCTCTTCCCCTGCAGCAGCCTGGTTGCTGTTGCTCACCGCGGAGATCAGGGGCAGCGCTGGGTTCCCGAGGGGGCTCGGAAGCTTCGCGTCTTGAGTGTGGTTGAGGGGACTTTTGAGCAGCTGCGTGGGGGGTAACAAGGGGGGTCTGGGGTACAGAGATGGTGGGAAGATCCCCGGGAAACCCGGCGTGAGGGCGGGAAAGGCCGGGGGTGCAGGTGAGAACGGGATCCCTCCCGCATGCGGCCGCGACGGGAAGTAATCGTTAAAGCCCAGGCTGGCGTGGTTGAGGTTGGGAGAGGGCTTAGATTTGTCCATCATGGAAGTAGGAGTTAGGGGGAGGCCAGGGGCAAAAATCCCACCCGGGCTGTAATGGTTCTTGCCCTCGCAGAAGCGCCGGTGCTTGTTGAGGGAGGAGGTAGTGCTGAACATCTGCCCGCAGTCCTTGCACTTGATCTGCGTGCGGCAGTCCGCGTGCATCCGCTTGTGGCGGCACAGGTTGGAGAACTGCGTGTAGGATTTGTGACAGACCTCACCTAAAGCATCAACAGAAACCAACAACAAAAGCGATATGAAATTAACAGGAAATGGCAGGGAACGTGTGAGGCAGCCCCCAGCCCTCCCCCCCCCTGGCTCCCAGCCCTACACCTCACGCTTCCCAAGCACAGGCTACAGCTACACGCTGCCCTGCATCTCTAGAAACCCACCTCCCTCCACAGCTCTCCTGCTCAGGCTTCCCTCCCTAACTCTGGGTATAGCACACAAAGCTGCTTTGTGCCTCCAGCTCTCCCCACACTGCGCCCATCTGGTCCCTTCAGTTTGCAGGGATGTGGCCAGGAAAGTCATCTACATCCTTAAGCACCTACACAGGACTCATACTTCCCAGGCTGGGATCTTGGCCACAGTTAAAAAAAGGAAGAGGCAGCCCTGGAAGAGAGAGTTGTGAGGCTGGAAGATCCCCAGGAGCAGCCAACAATGCAATGGCCTAAATCCCAGCTACAGCCCACTAGTGGACTGGATTGCCAGAGGCTACCACTGAGAAACAACACCCCTCTCCCCCTGTCAGTCAACCACCTTCCTAGAGAAGCCCTCACCAAGCATCTACAGACACTTGAGGTTTGCTACTCCCGCTCAAACTTGATTTTTTGTTCACTTTCAATTCAGATAATGGTGCATTTCACTGACAACATCTGTTTCCATCAGCTGCTCTGCTCTCCCTCTAGTCCCGGTGTGGCAGCAAGCGCTGAAGGCAGAAAAACTTTGCCTCACTTAATCAAACCTTCTCTTTCTTTAATACCATTAATAGTAAGTAACCACTCCACAGGGATGCCCTGTAAATAGTTTGCCAGCCAGGCCTCAGTTCAGCTCAAAGTGGGGTGAGATCTGTACTGGTTAAACTAGTAAGACACCCTGGCATTGCTTTGTTAAGGCTACATCAGCATTTACTTCAATGTCCTGTAAACACCAGGCTTTCCAGAAGTGAAGTTGTATGCCCTCTGGCACCCGCAGGCTTTGCTGTGTGGAAGGAAGAAGGGAAAGCAAGAAACAAAAATCCCACCCAAACTTTTCTATGCATCAAAACACTGGAACTTATTATTATCTGATGCATCTTTCAACACCGGATTGAATTTTACTTCTGAGTGCATTAACACGCTCCTTTCACCAGAGAACTGCTGTTATCACCCTTCTGTAAACATGGAAACTGAGACAAAGACAGGGAAAGGACATTGTTCAGAGCTGGCCAGGCAAGGACCTGAATCCAAACGCTCCTGACACACAGCTCAGCAACTAAGTGATCCTCCCTCCCAACTTTCACTGGTAGGTACATGCCAAGTGTGACTTGACTTAGATTTTTTTCCTAAATCCTTAGGATTTTCTTGAGTGTCTGGATGTCAAATGAGTGTCAGGAGTTCCCTGCTGCCTGAACTGCTTGACCCTTGGCTCTAGAATGGATGGATGTTTCCCTTGTCCTGCTCGTCTGTGTGTGAACAAACAGCTCAGGTGCAAACCCTTTCATGTGTCAGGACACCACGAGTCAGCTCCCTCTCAAATGACTCCCAACAGCTGAGGAAAGGTCACGTTTGGGCACATTTCCTTAAAACAATGTTTGTGCATTTTTCAGTGCAGTTTGTGGCAAAACTTTAGGTGAAGACTGAGGACAACAAAGGCAAAAGTTCTCTAAGGGAATCACCTTCCTTTTCCTCCCTTTTCCACTCCAGGAGGAGTTGCTAGATACACATGATGCTGCATGAAACTCCCTCCAGAGAAGTGCTACAGGGGTGAGATCTCACACCGTTACTCTATCACAGGGAAAAGTGGAACAGTTTGAAGTCTTCAGCTATGCAGTGGTTTAATCCTGTGTGCAACGTGGCCTCTTGCTGCCCTGTGGTCTGCAGTTACAAAGGTACAGTTTGGGGTGTAAAACACAACCAACCAAACACCCTCCTGACCCAACCCAAACCCTTTTCTTCCACTGAACAGGGGAAAAAGCGAGTCCTGCCTCAGGGTTTCCCTGAAGCTGCTAATGGGTTCCACATTCACGTGTGTGACTCCACCTGGCACATCTGCACGAGGCAGAATCAGTCTCCAGTTGTTTTACACACTGATCTAGACTGACAGCTCCCTAATTCTTATGAGGTGAGAGTGAGGAGATTATGAGAAGAAATCATTCATCCCGCTGCAGCAATAGGACGAGATCCAAATTATCTCTTTCATGTGCCCGTCGCCAAGTGAAAGATTGCATCAAAATGAGCAACAAGAGTATTTTTTCTTCCTCCGCTGACACCCATCTGATTATCTCAGAACACATTAATGAAACGAGTCTCCCAGGATCCTCCTGCATGCTGTTCCCATTAGAGCAATGGTGGGGGGGAAAGGCCAAGGTGGGTTCAGTGGGTTCCCTCTGTAACATCAAAGCCTGGAATCAAACCCAGATCCCGTTCTGTGCTTAAGCTGCGCTTTCTGAAGAGTGTCAGGAAGCAGTCCCTGAGGTTTCTGTAGCTTTCCTATGACACAATCCACCCTCCTGCACGGTCATCAAAACCCTGTAGGTGCCGTGTCAATTAAAACAATATCCAGCCTTGAGAATGACACGAGTGGCCCTGGGGGGAAAACGCCCTTCTGGAAATACTCCAGTAAAGGGAGCACTAAGGATGCAATGAAGCTGCAATGAAGCTGCAATGAAGCTGCTCTTTGCTTGGCTCCAAGTAGGAAACACGCAGCAACTAAAAAAGGAAAAAGACTCTTCTTAAAACACGCGTTCTTGTCTCTGACTATTCCAAACCCTTTACACCAGGTCTGAGGCAGCCCTCAAAACCCTTTTGATCAGGCTGTGTCAGCTCTTTATTTACACCCCCAACAGCAACGTTCAGGAACAATTAACGGTGGGAGGGGGGGGAAGAAAAAGAGACGAGAGAATGAAAAGATACGACAAAATGGCATGGCTGGGACTGCTGAGAGCCTCAGCTTTTAACTTGTCAAGACAGTCAAAAACTGCCACGAATGTTTACTGAAAAAACAGGGACCATGCACAGGAGGGGGAAAAAAAAAAAGACCTGCTGAGGAATTTCATCTTGTGCTCTGACCTATGAAATTACAGAGGCTGCTCACGGGGGGGGACGGGAGGTGCTGGGGGGGGGCCCCGCAGGATACGTGCAATTACAGCAAAAGCCGGGCTCTGGCTCTGTGATGGCCGTGACAACTTACATATGAAAGGTTTGACAGTGCTGTGGATGTGCTTGTGCTGCTTGAGGCCCGAGGAGGTGGCGAAGGTCTTGCCGCAGTCGGGGCAGGCGTGAGCCCGCGCGCCCACGTGCTGCGAGCGGATGTGCCGCTGGAGGTTGCTGGGGTCGGTAAACACCTGAAACAGAGAATGTCTTGAGGGAGGGGGAATCAGACAGCGGGGAGAAGAGCCTGTGCAGGGACAGCCTGACCAGGGTTTGCAGGGCTTTTGTTGTCCCTGATGCTGGGAGCGCAGGGATGTTCAGCTCCCACTGCAGGGCCCTGCCAGGCTGCTGGCACGCTCTCACACGTGGTGCAGGGCTCGCAGTCTGCTTACCCACACCTGCCCTGTGCTCTCCAGACACCCCAGATGCCTCCCCAACACCCACAAAAGGCCAAAGGTGAGTGGCCTGGGGCAAGGCTGAGCTCCACAGCCAAATTGAGGTGCTGGGGCCAGCCTGGGCACAACTCTCAGCCTGTGTTACCACGCTCCACACCATGGCTGGGCCACCAACCCACTCCAGTATGGGTCACCCATCCTCTGGACCCCCTTCCCCAGATCCCAGCACCCTCTCCCAGGCAGAGCTGCCCACCCTCACTGTGTCTTGTGTCATACCTTAACACAGTTTTCACATTCAAACCGTTTCCCACTGTCGTGAGACATTTGGTGACGAATCAGGTTGGATTTCCAGTTGAAAGCCTTGGGACACTGATCGCACTTGTACTCCCTCTCCTCGGTGTGGATCACCATGTGCTGCTCCAGGCTGGGAAAGAGAGACAAACTGATGGCACACAACAGGCTGTGACCCACAGCCTGGGCTGGCAGCAAGCAGAGTCCAGCTCCAAGCACCCATCTGAACTGGACACCTACAGTCAGGGCACAAGCTGCTCCAGAGCTCCTGCCCCGTATCACTGAGGTGGGAGACTGAGAGAGGTAATTAGAGATGGTGACAGAGAAACAGGCTGTGAGCCCGTGGGGTCTGGAGGGTTTCCAGAGGCAACTGCTGCTGCAGAAGGTGACTGCAGGAGCCTTTGAGCAGGAGGCGAGCGGCACATGGCCCCTGAGAGCTGCAGCCACACACCAACACCTTTCCTTCTCCTGGCATTGAGTGCACGGGGGGAAGCTGCCCTATTCTGCCTCAAAACATCACTGCGTTTTACAGTGCTGCTTATTAAATACCCGAGTCCATTTTACAAGGGGGAAAAGGAAGGTAAAACCAGACTTGACCCTGCAGGTTCCTGAAGGGAAAAATGAGCACTTTGTGACCAAGACTCCTCCGGCATCCCCACAGGGAAAGACAAGATATGAGCTGTGGCTGCTGAGACTATCACATTGCTGCCTGTGTGGGCACAAAGCCCACAGCTTCCCAGAACACAGCAACTTCACATTGGAAAGAAACACGATAAGGTGCAAACACATTTCACTTCTAAATGTCAGACATCTTTTATTACTTAACTCGGCAATTTCAGCTCCTGCCAACTGGCAGCCTCTCCTCAGCCAGGAGGATGATGGTGAACCAAAGTGGCTGCTGGACCAGGGCCATGCTGGGGATGATCTTTTGGGGAAACACGCAGGGTGCTCCATTCCCCTGACGCCAAAGTGCTCTGTTGGGCCATTGACCCAGGAGTGACGGGCAGGGGAAGCCACTGCTGCTGGCAACAGGGCAGGTGCAGGGCCTGGGAAACCACTCTGCTGTAAACCCAGTGCTCTAATAGATACTGAACAGGCTGGAGATCCTGCACCTCTCGGGCCAGCCCTGAGAAACAAAGGCATGAAAACTCATGTCCTCTGCTGCCTTTGATGGGAGTTACAACTCCTCCTCCTCACTCTGATGAAGGACAAGCTCACATGAAAGCTGCTGCTTCCTGAAATCCCCTACAGATAAACATTAAACCATTCTCATGGAACTTTAAAGCACAGTTATATTTTTTAATAGGAACATTAAAACTATACACTACTGGAAAATCCTGCCAGACCTCAGGATGACTCCACAGCAGATAACCATGGGGCATGTGCACAGTGCCTGAGGGGTTTGGGAACCCAAGAATCAGCTCAGCCTTGACATCTCCTCAGGACTGTCTTCCTCAGATACCTGACAGGGACCTGCATCCCCAGTGGTACTGTGTGCCAAGAGGTATCCTGAAAGGACCTGACACTGGGGTCCTCTGGAATTCCCAGGACAAAGGCCAACGGCACTGACAACTGATCCACACTGAAATCTGTGAAATTTGGTTGAAATTTGGTTGCAGGAGGTGGCTGCACCACAAGTGGAACTGCACCCTGCCCTGGCAACTCTGCACAGGAATCTAAGCAGCCACCAGCTTGCTACTGCCTCAAGAACCTCCAAGCCAGAGAGTTAATATTCATGAACGTGCCCCTTACAAACTGTCAATCCACTCATTTTTAAGCAGCAATATCCATTTTGCTAAAGAAATGGTGTTCTTAACGCTACACAAATTTTACACACACAAGGAAATACATCCCTTTCATATATGTACACCAAAATATGCTCCTGTTAACTGTGATTTATGAGTTTATTTAGAGCAAATACGGACAGCTAATATGCTGTTTAGAGGCAAGTACCTACTGGGATTAGCAAAGCATTTATTTATTTAGTCAGCTGCTAAATGCTCAATTTCAGTTCCCCAGTGGCACTCTTGATTTGATCTGTATTAACTTCTGAAAAATTATAAGAGCATTTGGGTCTGCTGCCTGGGTATATTCCGTGTTTGAGTGGCTTTCTCGGGACATAACCCTGAAAAAGTCACAGGGAACCCAGAAAACAACGACTGAAACTTTATACTGCCAAAGAGCTGTAGGTGCATCTCCAGCCAGTGAAGCATCACAGCCTACGAAACCAAGGTGAAACAAAACGCTGCCCAATAGCTAATGACACTGATGGATCCTACAAATGATATTCCTGAACCCTACACAGAAAGCAAAGGCACATCCCCAGCGCTGTCCTGAGCCACCCCGCTCCCTGCCTGCACACACGTTTCCCATCACGGGACAGGAGTGACGGGGAGGGGCAGGGCAGAGCGGGCTGGGGCAGCTTCCCAGTACCTGTATTTATTGGGGAACATCCTCTCACAGTCTTTGCACTCATAGACCTGTCCATCTCCAAGACCTTCTTGCTTGATGTCGTCACCCAGGGTGTCGTAGAGGGAGCCCACGGCGCTGCAGGAATACTTCTTGTGCCGCCGCAGGTCCAGCTTGGACTGGAAAAGCTCATCGCAGTCCTCGCAGCGAAACGTGTGCTCCTCTGCAACACACACACACCACATCACTGTCACTTGTGGGCCAGGAACTTGGAGCAAGTCTAATCAGCTCAACCAATGCTGGGCTTGTAAAGGAAAGGTAATATTCTGTGAGGATCTGTCAGCCAGACAAACAGAGGAAATCTGCGAGTGACAGGACAGAAAGCAAGGGGGGCTGTGCCAGCACACTGCTTTCACTTTAGGCATTAAGAAAAAAAATCAAACCACACAACCAGGAGAGATTTTTTTTGTTTTCTTTGTGTCCTGGCCCCTGCTGAGACACTGAGACCTACAGGGATCAGCAGAAACACCAAGCGCTGGGGCTATCCTGGAGCACCGCCTTGGTTTGCAACGAGGCTCTTGTAAAACGTGAACGAGCTTTGCCTCCAAAGGAGCTGCCAGGGAAAAAAGGAACAAACCATACAGAGAGAGGCTGGGAGCAGCCAATTGCCACAGCACACACCTGGAGGCTGGGGACAGCCAGTTGCCACAGCACATACCTTGACAAGCTCCCGTCTAAGAAAAGCTCTTTTTAATGTTATCCTCTTAACTCGTCCTGCACAACTGCAGAAGTGCAGTGTGCCATCAGACCTGAGGAGTTCCAAACCAGAGCATCATGGAAGAAAGAGAAGAGAGCCAAAATTCTTTGCTGTTGTGCTGTTTTCTTTTGTTGGGTTTTTTTTTTTCCCCTTTAAATAAAAAAAAGCCGAGCCCCAGCTAATGCACATAAATTACTGCAGTCAAGGTCAAACAAATTAAAAAGAGGGCAGCTATTATTAAGTTTACAAGGCAGCATCCTGACCATAGTGCCAAGCCAAACAATCAGCTCAGAGCTGTAAATTTTCCAGGAGCACAACCTCTGTGAGGGAGTCGGGAGAGCTCGGGGTTTCTCCACCCAGCAGCCAGCCCTGAGCCAGCAGCTCTGCAGCCACGGCGCTGCTGCGCTTCCCTGCCCTCCCGCCTCTGCTCTGCTTCACATCAAGTTCTAGGCTCTTTTTTTTTTCTGGTAACTTTGCTTTCAAAAGCTTGTGGTAAGACACACTAACTCAAAGGGAAGAGTGGAGGTACTGAGAGAGATGCAGCCAAAGGCCCTGTTGGGATGGAGCTGATGTGCCCGGCAGCGCTGCTACTCTGCGACGAGGGACGGAGCGGTGGCTGCTCCTCTGCCTGGAGCAGACCCTTGGTGTAAAGCACCCCATGCACTGCTTTGCCCAAAGCTCTGCACAATTACAACCACTTCAGCTGTGCTTTAAGCCCCGAGCTTGTGTTTTATATAAATCAGAGCTGATGTTATACGTGTGACCCGAGCAGCAGCACAGGCAGTGTGACACCCGGCCACTGCCACTTCAATCTCCTGTCTCTGTTTCTCTCCACCAGCCCGGTTCAGCTGGGGCTGTGGTTTTCTACCCGTGCCCCTGCTCACCAAGGAGTCTGTGACTCGCTGTTGTGGTGACTGAGAAAGACAAGATCCCATAAGCTGCTACAGAGAGCTCTGTAGGCAGGTGAAACCCAACGTGATGCACACCTACACGGAAAGTATCGACATGCCCACGGACTGGAAAATGTCAAACACGGCCAAAACCAGAAAACATCACTGAGACACGAGCAGCCAAACCTTGCTGCTTCCCCAGGCAGCGGGCCCTGGGTGCGACACTCTGTTTACACAAGGGATGAATGAAATACAGAGATGCTACAGGACATCCTGAGCTGCAAAAGAGAGGGATGGAAAAAGAAGTAAAATCCACAAGTCAACATTCTCTTCTTTTGGAGGGGAAGGATTTTGACTAAAAAAGCAGACCTAAGGGCAGAAAATATCTGTGTGTTTCCCATCTGTGGGTCAGTCCAGATAACGTGGAACTGCTCTGGCAAGGTGTTTGTCTACCTCAGAATTCAGCCCGAAAGTCAACTGCTTCCCCTCTTCCCTCTGTTGTAAATACAGCAATGATTCAATGTGACCAGAAAAGGCTGAAAGCCTTCTGCACTGGGAACTCCCAGGCACCTTCACCTTCTAAGAAGCTTCTGTTAAACTCCCAGCATCTCTCAAGCTCAACCTGACAATTGCTCAGATCTAAAAACCTGGAATGAAGGAAACTATTTCTTTTTTCCTTTTCTTGACTTCAGAGAAAATGCATCAAAAGACCTGCAAATTCATACTGAATTCCTCCTGCTTCAGCCTGAGATTCACGGGATTAACTGCATCTTATTTAACCCAAATGATCCTCTGGAAACCAGAAATCCACCTGGACTTTGGAACACCAGTCACAGAGATTAATTTACTGCAATACCTGGCTGAAGGTGGACGACTGGCAAACACCTCCTCCCCCAGAACACAGCCCCACAGAGCACTGTCTGCTGGTACCAACAAGGGATGCTTGTCCTTTCTGTGACTAACAGACTACATGACAGACAGATGAAATACACCGAAAGCCTCAGTGATAACTGTCAGAGAGGAGATGCTGCTTCCAATCTCCTTGTCCTTAGCCAGCAGAACTGGAGATCTCACACGAGTCACACAACACTGTAACGGGATCTGCAGTGGGCAGAGGCTGGAGGAGCTGCATTTACAACAAGCTGAGGAGTTGTCCTGCCCCATCAGGCTTTCATTAAGAAATGTCAAAAGCAGGGCAGCTCAGCTGATGCATGTGCACTGTTTGCACGTGCATACTTTCAGAGCTACACAGATTTTACAGCTCTAGCCCTTGCATGTCACTAAACTGAAAAAAAAAATAACCCCTATTTGGTACAGGCTTGAGTAACAACATACTTCTTCCATCATCAAACACAACAGGCAGAAAAGATGGATAAGAAATGCATTTGCTTCAGAATATTTGGGTTTGGAAACAAAGAGATTTTTACTGAAAAGAAGATCTAGAGAACTGACAAAAACACGATGGAAAGCCTTTGGGAACACACACTGGACATGTTGCCACTGGTTGCAAATACTATTTTGATGCTCAGGTAGGTGAAACAGATGCTCTGACTGGCTGGTAGAGCAGCTGATTGTATCACATCAATACCCAAACACCAGTTCCTCTGGCATTCCCACTTTTGAACCTCAGACTAAGGATCAGACTGCTCAATAAACACCACTGCACAGGAAGGAACTGATCTGTCCTGTCGACTAAGGGCCAGACTATTACCCTGCAACAATACAACCTAAGTAACGAAGGAGGCTCAGGATTGAATGAGGAAGCCCTGGTACCTGTTCTGTGCCATTACATCACACAGTTTGCAAACTTCAGGTTCATTAAAGTTTATTTTTTTACTTCTTTAAGTACCAAAGAAAGACAAAAAAAAAAAAAAAAGCCCTTTAAAAGAAGCTCTCATTAAAGTTTTCTCCTTTCTTGAAGCAGCACACAGGGAAATGTTGCCGTTGCAGAGAAGGTTCCTGCTTCAGTGTCTTACAGGGAGAAGTGGATAAAGGAAAAAAAAAACCCAGCTACAAAAAAA
Source organism: Urocolius indicus (assembly GCA_013401255.1). NCBI lineage: Eukaryota > Metazoa > Chordata > Aves > Coliiformes > Coliidae > Urocolius > Urocolius indicus. The sequence continues at coordinate 213,269 of WBNH01001191.1, read as the reverse complement.
AAAAAAATTGCTGCCTGTTCTCTATGTCTTGTTTGTCAAATCCCTGGTTATATGTTCCTATCTCAAGTTCCATCAGTAACACTCAGGACAAAGCAGGAATGTAACAGAAAAATAAATCAGTGCCTAATAGCTTTCAGAGAAACCAAGGGGAACACAATTATGTGGCATCTACATGCTAATCTACCAGACTCGAATCTCAAAGGAGTTCAAGTGCCCTACTCAAAATTCCTGCAGTGATAAGGGGTCTGCTGTGTTTGGCTGGGGTTTGGATAAAAGATTTTTATGATAATTATCTGTGTGTGGAACAATTTTGCATTTTCTTTCTTGTTAATTCAGAACCGAAAGGGGAGAGCAGGCAGCAGGGAGATGGCATTGCTGCAAGTAACAAGTCTTAGGAAGTCAAATATTTAAGGTTGGCCTATTATAATTTGAGAGTAATTACGTGGCAAAAGCACCAGACATTACCAGGAAGACCCAGATAAATGTTACACGATGAGGAAGGTGGAAAACACTTCTCACTTGTGCACATAAAAGCCTGTTAGAAACAGAAAAGTATGTTTCTCTTTGCTCCAGCCTTCTGGAAAATGCTCACTTAACCTGGAAAGCATCATTAGATAGTCTGAGTGATGACTGAATTTCAGTAATTAACAGGGGGGATATTTAGAGGCAAAGGGCTATGGTGATACATGAAGAGGTGAGCAGGGCTGTGTCCTGCAGGCTGCCCCACACGCAGCACATCCCCCCTGAGCCCACCTGAGCTACGCGCCTTGTCCAGCAACACCAACTCACTGCAAGGCAGGACAGACACTGCACTAATAAAAATGTCACCTTTCCTGTAAAAAGAACTGTTCTTTTGGCTTTGACTGCATCATTCCAGGGGCTCAGAGGTATCTATAGCAATACCAAAGTGAGCAATGACTCTTCCACCCTCTGCCTGGATCCCTCTTTTCTATGTAACTAAAACTCTCAAGGGCAGGGATTTGTGAGCCTTGGAGTGGTTTGGCCCATTTTTACTACACCCAGTGACCCTGGGGATTAAAAAGACACCTCCAATCATGTTCAGAGGGAACAAGCAAATCTATCCATTGCATGCCTTGAGGTTAACATCTTGCTACCATGGACTCAGCCAGCTACTCTCACCAGAGAAAGAGTGAAAACAAGCATAAAATACAAACATTTAGAGAAGGGGCAGGTATTGGATCAGGTTTTTTGTCCCAGTTCAACACTAACTGAGGTTCTCAACATACCCAGGTCTGCTGGTGAGAGGTGTGAAAAGGTCCTGTCTGGCAAAACGAGGCCTTACCTTCCATGCTGGGCGCCATGTTCCCAAGGGAATAACCACCTTCCTTCAAATACACCAAGAGCTCTTCTCCTGGCTCAATCTCTTTAATAACTTTATAATAGATCTGGGAATCAGAAACAAAAATTGAGAGACATGTTAAATATGCAAAGACTTGCATTTTACATTTTAACCAATAACTCAAATTGTTCCAGCTAATAGGGGAGGCTGTCACTTGATCTGTGTGATAATTGCTACTTAGAGCTCTTTTCCTCTGCTTTTATTTGACTCTATGTGTGTCAGCATTTCATGCAGCTTGGACAATAAAGTGGTATTTACAGTAACAGCCTTTCTCCTTCAAACTACACAAAATCTTCCCATTGTTTTCCCTGCCTCCCCTAAGCTTAGTGGGGTTGTTACAGCAAAGGGAAGGTCAAACTGATGGAACTGAAGCGTTTAAGTCTCTTGCTCAAAGTTGAAACTGGCCCAATGATTAGAGTTGAATTAGGACATCTTCACAGAATTATTTCTCAATTGCTCTCATCTAGAGCCCGAGGACCTGAGCCCTGAAGACAAGACCTGAACCACTCCTCCTGAGCAGTTCCTCACTGTTTAGAGTTCCTAAGCACAGACCCTGGACCTTCTGAACTGCGCCAAGCACAGCGTCACTCACCTACTGTGCCCTGTCACTGCACCAGAGGACAACCCAGCCCCATGACCCACTGATGCTGCCATTCGAAGCATGTCAGGCTTGGTTTACAGGGTCTCTGGGCCTTACACAGCTTTCCTGAACAAGGGTGAATTCTTCCACTCTGAGGACTCATTTGTTAGAAAATATGACAATGACAAATGAATCCCCTTTACACAAGGTGTGAGGAACTGGAGCATTGCACAGTATCCCCACATCAGCACCCGTGTTCATACACACCCTGCACTCATCCTCACCGTTCCATCCCCAACCCAAACAGCCACCTGCCCAGTGACACGTGAGCGGACCCCAATGGCCTCCTGTCTTCTGACAGCATGGCAGAGACCGTGGGGAGTAAGAGTGTGCTGATAGCCGGTTGCTCATATCAAGAGGCAGAGAGCTTGCTGGTTGCCTGCAACCCCTGGTTCCCTGCCCTGCTCGTGGGCAGCTCTGGGCAGGGAATGGTGATCCCAGGAGCTGTCGCAGCAGCAGGAAAGCAACGGTGGGATGGGAGTTTGTGTGACTGACAGGAGGAACACAGCTACATGAAATCCAAGAGTATGTTTTCCAAATGTGTTAGAGCTCTGGATTCGTCTGACCAGAATACTGTGAAAAATCAAGGGACCAGAGTGAACTGCACAGGTTTATGAGCGCTGCCTTCAGCAGCAGTGCGTGCCGTTGTTATTCAGGCTACCACCTACAATTAGCCCAAGCGATTCCCTGATGTAGCTGCCACTCAGCCACGCCGTTTGTGGGGAATGAAGACACAAAGCTCCAAAACGGGGTCAGGTGTCACTGTGATGCTGTTTTCTTCCAGCAGCCTCCTTCTGCTCCATCCCTGCCTGTCAGCGTGTGGTGTGCCCGAGCTCTCCAGCTTATCTGTGAGCCCGTGAGGTGACACAGTGGGTTGCAAGGAACACACAGCCCCAGCTCAGTCGAACCCAGTTAACTCCAGCAGGTCCATAACCGCGGTACAAACACAAAACACCCGCGAGAACCGTGGGCGCTGCTCTGCCCGGGCAGCCGCGCTGCTCCTGAGCCAGTGGGGAAGGGGCAGCTGCAGCATCCTTCCCGAGGCACGTGGGGGTCCCGCGGTGGGGTGAGCCCAGCCTGGCCCGGGCAGCCTGGCAGAGGGGTCCCGCGGCAGAGCAGCCTCAGCCCCAGCCCCAGCAGGTGGCAGGCTCTGGTCGCCGCCGGCACCGCGCGGTCCCCTGGCCTAGGCCTCAGCAGCTCTGCTCCTGCTGCTCCTCCTGTTCCCCTTAACCCTCAACCTTACAAACCCACTGAAACACGGTACCGGCAGCCCGTGTACCAACAAGTGAACATCACCCCGCAGGAGAGGGAGTGGATCGGATAGTTTTCAAAGCATCGGCTTTGGTTACAAACGCACTGAGTTTATGATGAGAACTGACGTGGATTCGGCTTTGTGCTGCCCTCAGATGTTCCAAAACCACACACAAAACCCATCCTGGCCTCTTGCGTCATTCTCGTCACCGTTTCCCATCGGTTTGTAAACCAGTTCTCCCACTGAAATGACATCCATCCCTATCCTGTTGTCACCCAGCTGAACCTGTGCAAGAACCATGTCCCGGTGCAGGACTCTGACACCCTCGACTAAAAACCCCCGAGCAGTGCAGGACGGATGACATAGCTGCTTTTGCACACACATAAGGACGTGAACATACTCCTAAAGAGATTGCACTTCGCTGTTTCATGCTGCTTAGTTTTCTGTGGCTTCCACTGCAAACTAAAAATGGTACAAACCCCTCCTTTTTCTCACTAGTTTTCTCGTTTGCACTCCCAACTCTCTTTCCTGCCTGTTGAACAAGAAAAGCCTTCCCCAGGACCAAAGCACTTGGAATTTAATGGCAAACCTGCCTGAAAAACAAAAGAAAGGCAAGGAAGAAGCACAGAGCTTAGGGCTTGACTCGGAAAAGCAGAACTCGGGATGTGCAATGCCTTGCAAAGCACTCCAAATAGCTATGAGCAGACATCTCTCTTTCAGTAAGCAACCCACATCCAAATCAGCACTACGATACAAACCACAACCTAAGAGGTCCACCTGGCTCATAGGTGGGGTTCTGTGCACAAGAAAGTAAGTCTGAAGTCAACACAAATGTAGTTTTCTGAATACACCCCACAGGGAAAAGGAGGGGATTCGTTTGCAATGCCTACAATGGCCCTGGACAGAAACACACACTTATGTGAGGAATTCAGCTCAATGCCTTTGGCTTCAGTGGTGCAATCCCAAGAACAAAACTGCTCACGCTCAGAGGTACCTGCAGGAAGATCATCTACACCACCCCCACCCACACCTCCTTTTTAATAGCATGGAACTCACATTGACATCAGTTAAATAACAACTCATGAAGTGTAAAACTATATTGTCCAACTAGGCCTAACCACAGTATCTTTGAAAACATCTGCCACCCTTCTTTTGGGATTTACCAGTTCAGTGTTTTGTAGGACCAGGATGAAGAACTTGAAGCTCCAAGTACTGCTGCCATTCCACTGAGTCCCAATCAACAGCTTAGGAAACAGTATCTCCCTCCTCTGCCTCTACTCCTCCTCCCCAAAGCATCCAGCGGCTCCTTATCAATCACCATCATCTGATGCTTATTACATGGGATTTTTTCATTCTCACCAGCTGGCCTGACCCTAAGCCCCTTCAGTCTTTTGGGAAAGAAGGCTGGGGGGCGGTGGGGGGGAAACGCTTTGCTGTTTCATTATATTCAGCACCTTTTTATTTCCTCCCCTGTGAAGGAGCATTTGCTTGCTACCCACCCCCTTTCTCTGTGACTCCTTATTAAGACATTGTAAAAGAGTGCTCATTACAGAGAAAAAAAATATACAAAAGATGATGAGAGTGTAAGATAAACAGCTGTTGTTTCCCATCAGCTTGCTGCACACACTAAAAGTATGCACAAATAAAGATCTCCAGCTGAGGGACAAGGACAGCAGGACGTGCAGTGGACTGGGCTCAGAACAGAATGTGATACAGCCTGCAGGTTTCTAGCAAATTTTGCTTCTATATATATGTAGTCCTTAATCTAAGCACTGATAAGAACCTGGGAAAAGCCAGCAGTGTAGCAGTTAACATTTTAAAAGACAGAAGTAACAGGTGAGGGGAAACGTTACAGCCCCTGAGAGATTTATCCTGTCATTCTGTGACACTGAGCCATGGGAGCAGCCCTGTGTGTGCACCCAGCAGCTCCCAGTGTCCTACAAGGGGCTGGTAATAAATGTTGGCTCTTGGTTAGAAGGCTCCTTGTTGTAAGAGCACTTGTGAGTAGTGGTGAGTGGGCACTGAAGCAATCAGCAGCTCATTTTAACTAAGCAGGCTGAAATTTAGAGCTTTGTGCCTCAGGCTCTTCTAGATTACTTAAATCATGAACATTTGTGATATTTTTGCATAGTTTTGTGGGTTTTTTTTCCCCTGTAGCTTCAGTTCCTTACAAGCATTTTAAAGCAGGAGCTAAGTTCAGGTGGGCTGACACTTTGGTGCCCCTGAGCTCCTGTCATTTCACAGGAGCTGCCTTACTTCAGACTCCCTGTGCTTTCCCTGTCCCTTCCACATTTCTACATCCTTTTGTGAGTTTATTTTGATACCTTCAGCTGATTTTTGGTGTGTGCACCCAAATGCACCTGCTGTTTGCTGACTGGTACATTAAGGCTGCATTTCTCCTTTAGGTTAGGTCTGAAACATGAATTTATCTTTGAGCTGTTCCTCGTGTGAAGCTTGTGAAACACCCACCTCGGATTGCTCATCTTGAATGCATTTTGGGGTTTAAGCTACAAAGAACTTTACAAACATTAGCTAACACTATCAGAATCCTGCTGACTGCCTGCAATACCCCTCTCCCACACCCTCACCTGGACACTGCTCTACCTGCACTTCTGTAATATATCTACTAGGCTGTTACTTTCCTTCCTTCTCATCAGACTCCCAGACCATCTCTTGCTCCCCTCTTAAATACAGACCACAGCTGAGTTCACAGCTTGGAATCCTGCTCCCTATCACCCACCACTGGCAACAAACTTTCTGTGGTTTTGATGGCAATAAAATCCCCACACTGGTTGCCATTTGTCTTATTGTGTTTTGCTAACATAACCTATTCTTCACTCCAGGTGTTCATGTTTCACACCATCTTCCCCACCACAAAAGGAGTCAAGGAATGGAAGATCATGAGCACAAGAGTTTTAGATCACTTCAGGGATGCCACAGCAGAGCTGCTGAGCAGACAAATCCCTCAGTCACTTCCATTCTGTGCTGCCGTTGTCCACTACACCCCGGCCAACCCGTCCCAGCCTCTGTGGAAGTGGTGAAGGGAGCAGAGCAAGCTGGCAGCTGCCACTGTGGTTACCTGGTCGTTGAGGTGACACACAGCTAGATTCTGTTCGTCACAGGAACAGGCCACACGGATGTACTTCAGCCAGTTCCCAGCTCCACTCTGGCCAGCATCAATGCAGAACTTCTCACTGCCCAGCTCATCCGCAATCTGCAGGAGAATAAGAGAAGAAACACCCGGGTCAGCCAGTATCCAATGGTAGCTACAGAAAGGAGGATTCTGAAATAGAAAGGAGAAAGCTGAATGCTTTATATAATTAATAACAAGACATAGGAAAAGACTCAAATCTTAGTTCTTAAGTCATAATCTGAAGTTCCTGGTTTGCAGAACCTCGAAGGACACACATCAGAGTTGTCCACGAGTAACAGAGTCAGGATCACAACTGTTACAGAGACACACAGAGTTACAGTACCCACACCAGTAATCACAGCAGATCACTTCAAACCGTACTGATTTTAATGACATGGCCCTTAAACTGCTCTGTCTTCACGTTATCTATTTTGTCCTTTTGTGCAGGATCACACTCCTTTAGTAAACTTTCAAACCAGATCCCTTTCCACAGTGCTGTGAAACTGCTTGAAAAAGTGCTGTAACAAGTGACCTTATAATTTATCCATCTACAACGGTGGAAATTGACTGAGACTGAAGGACCTGGGTGGCTGAAGGCAAGATCAAATTTGGCTAGTGTGCAGAAGAGGAACCTTTCCAAAAATAAAGCCCATCAAACACTTAGAAGTCCGGGTGTGAAAAAAGGGTTAATTAAAGGGTCTAAAGAAAACCCCCATTTTACCAGGAAGAGATTTAGCACTTTCTCTTTCTTAGGACAGTAATCTAAGTTTGATGACACAGAAACAGATGCTCAATGATTCACACCAACATCTGTGATGATCCATTTTGCAACTTACTCAAAAGAGCATGTTTTAAAGATGACACAGGACACCACCAAAGTAAAGAAGAGCACTCTGAGTCCTGAGTAAGGCAGGATTGTTCTGCTCACACATGGGCCTCCTTATTACAGAAACTCTTCTTTTCCCTCTACCCCTACCAGACCCTGTGTCACTGCAAATTACTTCAGTCTTCAAAGGCTCTTAACATGCTTTTGCTAGCAATTAATTCTCTCAGAATCTCATGGGATACAGTAATACTTTCCCATCCATTTCCAGACAGAGAAAAAAGAAAAGATAGGAACAAAGGAAAGGAAAAAATAAACCACAGTGATGACAGCAACAAATCAAGTATCAAGTCCAGCTGAGAAATGTTGGAGTGACACTATCAGACGAGGCTCTGGCTCTGCAGCCCCAGACCCCCATAGCCCATCAGGACCACATCAGCTCTGCCACTCTCCAGCATCAGCTCAGCTTGGCCACTCAGCCAGGCAGCCTGTGGCATCACTGGTCCCAGCACACATACCCTGGCCTCTCACTTCCAGCACTTACTGCTGCTTCCTCAAGCTACATATATTAAGATGAAGAGGAAATCCTTTAGTTTTGTAACACACTTGTGAGGGATTCCTGTTCAACTCGCTTTACAGCAGCAGAAGCAGTGACAGAGTTCAGTTTCCACTCCAACTGTCTTGGCCATGAAACATCATCCTTTCTCTCGGGAGAGAAACTCTGCCTTCATTTAACAGCTTGAATAAGCAGCAGCCCATCAAACTCCCAATACCATGAATTTATACAGCAGCAATCACTGCAACCAAGTCACCCTGGGAATACAGTATGGCGAGTTTCAGGACGACATAAATTAGCCTGTTTTACTTCACAGCTGTGCCTTCCAGATACTCCCTCTCATGTTCCAGAACTGTTTGGTTGAAGACACCTGGATAGCTCTGGGAAACCCCAGAATTCAGCTCAAATTCACCAACAGTTTTGCAGGGCGCCTACACAAGGCTTGAACAGCTCTGCTTCAGAACGAGGTCCTGCATAAGCTAGAAATCACCTGAAACTCTGTGGTTTGATCTGAGTGGAGCTCTAAAACCCAAAGAGGGGGTGTGAAATCTCACAGCTCAAAATGAGGAAAAAAGAGGCTGCATGAAACCCTGAGAACTGAAGCCCCTGTTTTTCACACACACTCACTCTACCTCGTAAATAGAACAAGGCATCACGGAACAAGGCCTGGCAGGGTCATTGAGTGGTACTTTTCATATTACTGCCCTCATCTAATGGTTTTGCTCCTGTAGTTATCAATAAAGGAATCTTTGAAATGGGAGCAGCTGGAAAACCAAACAAATGTTACAGAGGTAGGAGAGAGGGGACAGAGCACTACCAGTAATGCTGCTGGTGAACAGCAGTGAGTTATCGGTTGCCAGCTGAAGCACAGTGAAGCAATCCTGTGAGTCCTCCTGCCCCATCACATACAGCAGTACAAGGCTTTGGTTTTAACTAGAGCATTCCCTGGGATTTCTGTTCACACGTTGTCCCTTTGCACTCGCAATGGGCTGGCAGCACACAGGCAGTTCACTGCAGCTCAAGCTGAAACAACAACTGCATTTGAGCAGATGGGCAGACCTTGAGATGGAAATCCTGGCAGCCTGGTGTCAGTGCAGCATCTGCACGTGGAGCTGGCCAGTCCTGGGGAGAACTGCAAACTGTGCAAGTGACTGAAACACATCAGGAAAGTACCACACATCCCTGAACCGTGGCAGCATCACTGTCCAGCAGCACACAAAGGCAGGAAACATGGAGCCTGTAATTAAGCCACTGAGGAGGGAGTTGAGACATGTGGGATGACATCCTCAACCTCTGAAAGTGCCCTCCTGGACCAACATCCCCCTCTTTGTGTTCAGAGCTGCCCCTCGGGGCTCCCATGGCCACCACAGAAGCACCTTCAAATCCCTGCCCTGCAGGTGTGCTACCTTTTATGCATGCCACACAGACCTGACTCTGGACTTTCACCTCTTCCATCTGCTGCAGTATCACTCCCCAAATCTGAGGAGGAAACCTTCATCAAGAATGAGTGAAAATTAATCACAATACGATGCAATCACGTGGAACAAATTATTAGCGAGTTGTTCAGAATGCCTGGTCCACAGTTTCACTCGTGGAAGCTCTTGTAAGTGTAGATTTATCTAGCTTTCTAATTCTCAAGGAACATGATCTGATTAATGACAGCATTTTCTTCTGTGTGCTGCAGAACCAGTTTCAGAGTGGGAGCATTCTTGAGTGAGTCCAGCTCTTTGTGGTTGACACCTCTAATTAAAGACCAAGTTCACACACTCACGCTCTTTTCTGATGTTAAAAATTACTGAGAAATCCCATAGTAATCACAAACTACTCTCTGCAGAATATATATTTTTTCCCCTCACAGGTGCACACACAGAATAATGCTCCAAGTCCCTCTTTCCCCCACCTTAAAAAGCTCCGGAAAAACAAAGTGCAAGCTCTTACCACATCTTCTTCCAGTTTAGACCAGAAGGAAATCAGAAATTTCCTCTGGCAAAATTCTTCAAACCAACTGTTTACAAGTCACTGTCAGTAACAGTAAAACCCCTCTGCTGGAAGGCACATCAGTCATTTGGTTTTGTATCTTTTCTAGAAGCAGCATGACCAGCGCCAGAGGCAACTGACACTCTGAGGAGGACCAATGGAGAAAGGAAAGGGAGGGAGAGTATCATCTATGCATACTTTGAGGGTAGTGAATGGAAGCACAGAGGATTCATCCCACAGCACAGTGCTGGAAGGTTCAACTCAACACAGCCACCCGATTTGGGATGTACTCACTGAAACAGTCATATCTAGTTCTATGGTTCTTCCCAGTTCAGACCAGTACTGAGCTCACCTCTACCAGGGACTCTTGAGCAGCTTGAATCCTAAGATCATTCATCCACAGATATCCCTGTTTTCCTAGAGAGGTGAAGGCTCACATCAGATATTCAGCACAATCAGCTAAAAAATAGAAGGTGCCACAGGAAGAAAAAGCCCAACAGAAAATCACGTGTAATTAGCAGGAATCCAACTTGGTGGAGTTGAAGCTTAATAGTTACACTGGTGCTGGCTGTCTGTGCACAGGCTGGCTCTGAAATCAGCAGGGTGGGAGAGAGGTCTCTGATGGATAATATGGCTGAGACATTAAAAGAAGTTATCAGAGGAAAATAAGGGGGGGGGGGAACATAAAGGAGGAGAGGAAAAGAGAAAACAAATGTATAAATAGTGATTCGTAACATTTCTGCAAGTCTAAATCCATTACATGCTGATATCCCACCCAGCTCAGGACAACACATCACACCATCCTGGTTATCTGAACTACAGTATCACTACTCCACAGAGCTGTGCAAGAACACATCTTCCCTGCCTTACCTCCTCCCCAAGTTAAACTACAGGTGGTCTGGGCCAGACATGCACTTGCAGACCTGCTGGCAACTCAAGCTTTCACCTGGGCTGCACCCTGTGGGCATTCTCATAAAGTTAATTATTGTGGGAGCATTTCCTTTGCCTCCTCTCTCTCTGATCAATCTTCCATTTTATCCCACCCACCCAATCACAGATTCCTCATGGCTTTTCTTTCCTTGAACATAACAAAAGCTAGCTCTTTCTTCTCCCTGCTGCAGATGGCGAGCTCGCTATATACTTCTATTTATTAACCCAAGGCACCTCCACCACTTTCGTCTTCAAATTCAACAGTTCATCCATGTATTTTCAACTCAACTCCCCTTCCTTGCTGGTAAGTGCCATGACTATGTCTTGCTGAGACATTTGCTATCTTCTCACAGAATGCTTTCTTTTCCCCCATCCTTCTCCTGCTCAGCCTGCCTGGTTAAAACAAACACACCCTCATCTTTGGTTGGAGTACAGGGCTTTAAACTGGTCCTCTGGAGAGACATGAATTTTGGATCCAGACCCAGAATGCTGGCTGTGGTTGTGGTTCAGACTCATCTCTATCCAGCCAAAAGGAAATGGTTGTCATGTTCCAGGACTCACTTTGCAGCTTCATCTGCCGCCTGCTGCCCAGCGCTCAGGATCTGGATCCAAAAGGCTCGTTGATCTCGCAGAAGGCTCTGCTCCACGATTTATTAACATCAGAAATGCTGAGTTATGAACCAAAAGTTATGGAAAAATCCTCTCAAACGTTTACAATTTTTTTTGCACATCATTTGAGGTTTCCTGCTTCTCTAATTTGTGGGCTCTCTGTTGGGTTGTTTCTTTCAGGTTTTAATGGGCAGCGTCCAACATTTGGCCTCCGCAGAGGTGTGTGTAGGGCTGGAATGCCTGGGGATCTGTCGTCAGTTAGCCTAATGGATTCCTAGTGTGCATGAAGAAACGAAGCAACCATGAGCTTGCCATCAGTGACCCAGCATCCTGTTGCTATAACATCCCTCCCCAGAAGCTGAAAGTGTAATAAACCTTCTCATCCCATAGTTGCAGGATCTGTCTTTGACAGTTTGGCTGATGTACACATTTTATTTGGCAGGAGTTAGAGGGAGATTTTTATCCTACAACCCCCCCCCCCGCCTTCCTTTCTTCCTTTAATGACCCACAAGCTGATTTAGAGCAATAAACTGTTGCCATGAAGTTTTGTTGTGTTTCTTTTAAATAAAGGGGAGGGAGGGACTGCTACGATTTATGGCTTTCAGAAGTAAGTGAAACAGAAAGTCCATTCTTGCCACAAAATGAAGAGAAAAAGACTTCGTCCAGAGAAATACCTCTGTCAATGTGTAGACATGAAGCCTAGATGAACTCATAAATTCAGCACTCTGCCTGCAATTAAGCAGGCTTCCTGGTGATTTGACAAAGAGTTAATGAGAAACGTGTCAGACAAAAACAGGTCACAGCACTGAACACCGACGGGACGAGCAGCTGAGCCAAACCCCATTTGTTTGCTGCTCCCAGCTTAGGGACACAGGAACAGCTCTAAGTATATTCAGCAAGAACTACTTCTCTTTCTGTACATTGCTTGTTCAAACTTAAGGTCCTACTGCACAGCCCAGGGTCAGCTCCCTGTGCCCAGAAATGCCAATGATAAGGAGGATAAACGTTCGTCCCTTGAAAGCCCAACCTGCGCCTTAACTCAGGCATGTGCAGCAGAGATGCTCAGCTCCCCAAGCACTCGTGCATGCCCATGGGACATGTGCACACTTGTGGTCCAGGGGACTCCATGTTCAAGTTCTAAGTGCTATCAAATGCTTGCAGGATCAGAAAACTCCATTCATCTGCAACTGACTTTGTGGCTCAGTGGACTGGCTGTGGTCACCCTCAGGAGTGCCCTCAGCATCCACGTTCACTCCTGTTTGCACCCAGGCTTTTGGACTTCCAGTGGAACTGCTGGGCTCTGCAAACATTGGGGTAGCTCAGAGGAGAGGAAAGAAATCTTTACACATCTCCTCTTGTTGTGCTCCCATATTATCTGATTTCATGAAGGATCTGGAGCGAAAACATCAGCAAGCTCCAGGGAAGGCTGTTACTGAGACATACTTCTGCAACAGAAAAACAACCTTCTCATTCCTTTTTCCTACCACATCTAAAGATTTTTTCACATGAGAAATCACATGAAAAAAAAAAAGGTTGTTTTCCACCAAAAAGTCCTGTTCAGTTTCCAAAGCAGAGGAGTCTGGATACCTCACACAAGCTTTGTAAGCGAATTTCTTGAGTGTATTTGAATCCGAGGGAGCCTTTTGAAGGTCTGCCCATTATTAACTGCTATTCTCCTGCCTACCAGCACAAACCAGCCAGCAAATATTTCCTAAGTGTCAGTTATCCCCGTATGAGGATAAAAAGTCTGCAAAACTGCAGTGTCATTGATGTGTCTTTCAAGGTCTGCAGATCCATTCCAGCTGAACGTACGTCAGACCCGACCGTAAACACGAAGCCTCGCAGGAGAAACCAAGGGCAGCAACAATTACACAGCAAAGCATCTGCACAGCTTGTTACAGACAGTGCCCACCAAAGTGTCTCCCGCTCTACAAAGCAGCTTGATGCAACAGGCCCCACAGCGTTTCAGATGCTGTATTGATTACAAGGCACAGCAAGTTCTCTGCAAAATGATAAAGAGGAGAAATCAAGACCTCTTGAGAAAAAAATCACCACCGGCTCCTCTTTCCCCCTCTCCTTACACTCCTGCTTTGGAGGTGTAGCTTTGCTACCCAGAAGACAATCCCAAATAACACAGGATGTCAAAGAAGGTGCTACCAACGCCAGCTCCCGTTGATGCACGAATCCAGTTCCACCCCCCTTGCATTTCTCTCTCTGAAGGCAATCAGCTACAGCCTGCACAGCAACACCTCATTACCACGCAGAAAAACAGAAAGAAAAATGTCAAAACAGAAGAAGACTTTCAAGACGACGGCAGGCATTTATCTCAACAAAAGCTCATTTTTTCCCTGGCAACATCATTCACACCACACTGATCTAAATTAAACAGTGAACTGTACAGAAATCACGCTCAGATCGAATCATAGGTTTGCCTCGGATACTGTACACACGAGTCAAGACAGGGATTTCCAGGTCTTTGCAATATACACACACAAGAACTTTCAAGTTTTCCTCCCCCCTGGAAGAGTTCAAGACGTCACACTCCTGTGTTCTGCTTCATTTTCCTTCCTTTTAAGAAACAGTCGTTAGTAAAGTTCTAAAAGCCAGAAGAGATGAAAAACACGGCATCTAAACCAGAAGAAAAACTAAGGGGAACTCGAGAGAAATTCTGCCCCCAAATCACACAGTTGTCTTCAAATGTATGAGATAACACAAACACTGTTGGACTCTTGTTGGTTCCTGGGTCTGTTGTCTGGAACTGATTCACCTGGGGGTTCCCCTGCGACCAGCAATTAAGAAACCTGTGCTCTTGTATTAATTGCTTGTTTCCAGGAACTGGGTCTTTCCACTGAACATTAAAAGCAGTGAGACACGCATCAACTGTTATGATGAACCCAAAGAAACTGGCTCCTTCCCATTATTCCCACTCAAAAGGTATCAGTGCTGTAAGGCAATCACGGCTCATCTCCAAAGCTCTGACCGGCCTCTTCAGGTGCATTTGGGCATTTTGCTGGATCAGTAGGTGTGGAGGTTGCTGCTGCTTGTTTTAAACCATTTCTTATTCCTACAGCTTTGTTTTAATGACGTTTTGGGAATGGAGCTGTGGAACACCACTACCATGCAGCCCTCTTCTGAGTGATTTATTGGGAGCATCGAGTGCCAAAACCATTTGCTGCATTTTACACGCTGCCCAAAAAAGCAGCAGCCTTCAAATGCCCATTCATACTGCTAATACCAATGACAAAACAGCAGCCCTTTTGCAGTGAAAGCAAAGGCCATTGAAGGATCCAGCAGGAGAAGATCCACATGAAACAACACTGCCTTAGGGCCCCTTACAAGCCTCAGAATTGGGACCGTCATCCCCTAGTCCTGGCAGCTCCGCTCCCTTCCCTTGCAAACCTCTTGCCCTCACATTATCCTCCATCATTAATAATATATGAAACAAATTACAACATCAATTATCCAGGTACCCCAGGGAAAGGTGAAAGAATCCACAGAGTTTAGGTCCTTGAAATTGCATCTATTTTCCATTTAATTAATAGACTTGGGGACACGTGGCTCAAGTTCAAGGAATAGGAGGAAGAGCCAGATAACTGATGTCCAGGTAATTAAGCCCATGTCCTGCAGCATATTTGATGGATACAACTTGTGTGCCTCACTTCCCAAAACTGAGACAAGGATAATTCCTAAAGCTCAATATGGGGAGTTATCTTGACACCTGGTTTTGGTGCATGGACCGTGTTTTGAACAGCTCAGCATACCACAAATCAAGCTTTCTGACAGGGAAAAGAAATTGCTGGGAATTTAAAGTACAGGGAACCAAAACGACCGTCAGGGTAGGCTACGAACAATGCAACAAGGCTCAGAGATCTTTTGAGAGGAAGGAAAGGACTCGAGGTTTTATTCCGTACGACTGGTGCCAGTTACATCCACGCAATGACCAACACGGTGCCGGTCTCATTTCTGCCATCGCTTCAGCCAGGACCTTACACTTGCAGAACAGAGAGTAAAAAAATAAAAAGGGGGAAAAAAAGAAAGGCTGAAGCACAGGCAAGCCAGGCCCTGCCCTCCCCCAGAGCCCACAGCACCCAGCACAGCTGCACAGCCTTTCATTTACACAGGAAACCACCCCAAAGGTGCCACAATCACACAAGGAAGCACAGTCCTTGTGACCCTTCTTATCAGAAATGAGTAAGGCAGCTGCTGTGCCGACTATTCTCGTGCTCTTTAGAAGGTGTGAAAGAGATGAGTTTGTGAACTAGGTTGGCACCGAGAAAAAGAATGAAAGGATATTATAGGTTTCCCTCCTGAGCAACGCAGCTGATCGAAAACAGGAACAGCAGAGCCTTGTTTAAAGAGCTTTGAAAACAAAGCTGCCATCTCACACCGAGCCAAAGAGAAATTTTCTCTTGATGTAGTAACGATGTACTGCTCACCTCTCATAAAGCCAAAAAGTGTGATTTCTTTACAGTTGATATTTACTGAAAACATTACCCAAAGGTGCAAAAGCGAGGTGCTGAAGCCTGTGCACCTGTTCCACTGCAGCAGGCGAAGCTCCCACCCTGTGCACTGCATCCTGCAGCAAAGCTTTTGCCTCCCGATTCAGCTGAAATACACACACACAGAAACAAGGCTGCAAGAGACCTTCCCAGCACGAAGGCAGGAGTGATGCTTTCTGTCAGGTCAGGTACCTGAGGGGCTCCCTTGGGATGCTCAGGTGGTGTGGCCAGGACCGTGACAGGCACAGTTCTCAGCTCGTGGAGCCTCTTATCTACAGACCTTTTACTTCCAAACACCCTCCTAGAAGAATCACTTTCCTTTTCTGGCACTTGCATCCTCCAAATAAATTTTTCTGTTGCCCTTTCTCACTCAAACACAGGGAAATGTCTCTGCTTTTGTTTTTAAAGCAAGCTCTACAATTCTTCAAGCCCAAACTTCTTCCTTTTTCCAAAACTATGACCAATGAAGGACTGGCTCAATTATTTCCTTCTCAAGTTTGGTGATTGGACCTCTCTGCAGCTGAAACTAAACAACTATCTTGTCTGACACCACAAACCGAAACCCTAGCTATAAGGAAGTACAAGGGTAAACTGCAAAGTCCCAAGTGCTGCCTGGATGAACTTTACCCCAAGCCAGTTCGTCTGCTTATGAAACGATACACCCCAGGGAATTGATCCTAATGATAAATCTGCCCTTTGAGTATAATGAGAAACAACATTTTGAAATCTCCAACTCGGACCTTCTACCATCTCTGTGTCAAAAGGCAGCTCAGCAGAGTGACGTTGTTAAGGTAACTGCTCAGCCACAGCAAAGTGTCAAAGGAAAGGTACACAGATGCCTCTGCTCAGGTTATTTTACTCAGGCGATTCCCACACATCTGGTTCTCTGATAGTGAAGTCCCAAAACAATGCACCATCTGACATAACATATATCTTGCAATGCCTGAGCAAGTCAGGTTTGAGTTAGGAGATTCTGATAACCTCCATCCAGAGCTTCTTATCTTCTGTGGACACCTGCCTCAAGCCTTAGCTAAAGCCAACATTTCACATTTTGATCCACCTTTTTAAGCCAGCAGAAGACTTCTGCTCTTCTTAAGATGAGTCGTTTTGGATCCAAATGGAAGGGAAATAAAATAAGAACAGTATTTGCCTTTTATAGCAGTTTGCTCAACTACCAGAAAGCCAGACTTCAATCCAGAAGATAGAACTGAGGATGACAAGTATTTGCTTTCTAAAATGGCCCCACTACAGAATGGGAAAAATGCCTCAGCTGTTAAAGACAATACAACAGCATCCTCGGGTCAGGAAAAGGGAACCTGCATTCCATCTGGGCATCTCTCTTCCTGTGTTAAACAGGGAAGATGTTTGCTCCTTGTACAGACTTTGCTTGTGATTGAGATGTCAGTAGCACATCCATTGTTTCAGCAAGTGAACACCTACTGTAACACACACACACACACCTCCACACACCTTCCCCCAAGCCAACTGCAAAAACCCCCGCACGTGCCTGTCAAACACAGGACAGGACACAAAGCCAAAGGCCTGGAAAAAGGGAGTCAAGGATGTTTTAGATTTATGAGCAGCACAGAGAACAGTAAAACTTTCTGAAGTCAAGTCTCAGTCTAACCGTGAGGATGGTTGTGAGTGAGGATGGTTGTGCCTCCTCACACTGAGAGCTTTTCCACCACCAAAATACTCCTGGAAAATAAATTCAAAGGCTTCCAAGTATCTCAAAGGTCCATCTGATAATAAACTGAAAAATCTTCTTCATTAACTGATGGACACTCTTTTTTTTTGGAGTGACAGTTCCCTTTCTATTTTGAAGTTAAAAACCATTACACAACACCTTCACAGACGCCTTTCCACCATACAAGTAAGTATTAATGTCACGCTAAGTAGGAAGCACCAGATCACATTTTTAGCAGCACTTTAGCACGAAAAACAAGAGAAGCATGTGGTGAAAAGAACAATATTGTCTTCGTTCCCTTTGTAAATGCCCACACAGCAAGTCGGAGCAACCTACGAGCCTGGAAATGCCGTTGAAAGAGTTTATTGAGACCTAATCCTATAGCCTTTAAAATAATCTAATAGCACAGTTATTTCCATGGTATAAATGATTCCTGTCTGTCTCTGGCAGCCCCGTGAGCTCTCTAAGGATGAACATAAATTCATTTCTACCAAATTAAATCTGAACATACATAAGCCACATAACATTTTAATTGGGGCAATTCTTAACTGTTTTTGGAAGAGCTGTGCAATAGCAGAGCCTGCAAAGAAGATACGACACAGATGCCTTCTCCCTTGAGCTGACTGCTGTTACGAATTGCTCTGGCACAGATATATTCATATTGATGTTGTCAGTGTGTGAACAAAACCTCATGGGCAAAAATGGTTTAATTAAAGCAGAAAAACGTGGTTTCTGGGTGGTTAGCAAATGTGTTCTTTCAGGTCAGTAAAACTTTCATAAGCGATTAGATGAAAATAAATCTTAGGGAAACATTTGCACCAAATATGTCTCTTGCATTTTACACTGAAACATACCATGAAAAAGCCCTAAGCAGGCGCATGGACTCAATAATCTGCTGGCTTCGCCTCTGAGGGTGATTTCATATGGCTGCAGCTCTGTCTGTCTTTCTCTGCTTTGATTAAGAAATCTACCCCTGCAGTCCAAACTGACTACACCTCCCTGCATCCCTTTCTCTGCTGGGGCATCGTGAACTTCAGAAAATAAGCCAAGGGAGAAGAAAGTCACCCCTTGTCCTGCTGTGCCTCATGCTGCCCAGCATGGACCACTATCAAGGTACTGGTGGGATGGGGAAAGAGTCACCTGGCGGCAGGGGCTCTGCCAGCTCTGCTTTCCTGCTATTTCCAAGAGCAAAAGGGATGTCTGTCTGTAAATAACCATATAAATGTTTGCACACTGCTTTGGAGATGGAAGGAATGTTTGGAAAACAAACCCACTCTGACCCTCAGGTGTGTACAAAATACTGTGTTACCCACCCCTTGCTCTAGGCTTGACATCAGAGACAGTAAATCCTGCTGAACTGAGGCACTTTGCTGCAAGGCACTGTCTCTGTCACTTGAAATCAGGTAGCCAGGAGATGCCCCAGCTGAGGGGAGAGCAGGCACACGGAGGGACTGGTGCTGCAATGCAGCGGTGGAGCATTCCCAGCTGCAGCCCCAGCCCTGACACAACACTCCCTTTGTTGACAGACAATATTCCTAAGAGAGATGTTGTCCCAGACCAAAGCTGGGCATAGATGTAGATCTCACATTCTAATAAATAAAAATAAATATCTGACCTCAAGTAAAAGATCCTTCACTTGACACTCCTGATCATTTTTTATACTTGAAGCTCAGTTTTTTCTGGACTGGGTCCAGCCATCCTATGGTAATGTAACAGCCTTTTCCTTTACAGGAACAAAAGTCCTTTTCTAGTCAGGAGGGCCAGCAAGTTTATCCAAATATTCTCAGTTTACTACTAGCCCCATTTGGAACAGCCACAGCCCCGAGCAGCACCCTGTGCCTCTGCAAGCTGCCTGGCTGCAGGGGACCGAGCGCGTGCCCGGCGCAGACCCTGCCCACCCCAGCCTCCCCCACAAAGGGCTGCTCACATCTGATAGCACCACAAAAAAATACACACACAGAGCAGTTCCTCCTCCCCCTCCTGCCATCTCCCCAGGAAGAATGTTTGGAAATGCTAAATAGTCTTTTCCATGTTTCTACATCAGTTCTTATTTTGGCTAAGCTTGTCCAGTCTGTTAGCAGCTGCCAAATGCATGAAGTAATGAGAAAGCATAGGGAGAGAAAGCTGACTTCATTCCAGCAGCGCTGGAGCTAACACACCCAGTATGTTCTGGGGCTGTCAGCACGTTGCTGAAGTGGACTTCATTAGCAAATTTGACTTTTAACAACCAGAGGAGATGCATTCCTTGGTGCCACCTTCCTTCGAGCTGGGTCTGACCTGCGCATCCCTCACTTGGCTGATACAGCTAGAAAGCAGCTGTGCAGCTCCTATCACAGCACTGCTCCCCCCACTGCCTCCAAACGTGACCTGCAGCTGGTGATGCTGCTCACACCAACCCCCGAGGCTGCCCAGGGATGTACAAGAGCAGCAAAGAGGCCAGGCACAAGCTGCTCACCTGAAACGTGTCACGTCTGCTCGGCACTGGTAACCTGGTGCACAAAACACTGCACTGGGGTAGCTCTATCACAACCCAGCTCCACTAACAGAAACAACACACCTTCTCTGCTGGTTAGAATTAAAATCCTTCTGTAGAATATCAAGAGTACAAAGGCCCAGAGCCCTCAGGAGAGATGAAGCAACATTTCCATCCTACACAGAGCTGGTACCACTGCTGACGAGGCAACGCTCTCCAGCACAGAGGCAGAGCAACAGGAGACCATCCAGGGCAGAGCAGGGGAATGAGATGGGGTCTAAAAACATGGTAAGGAAAGCTGGGAAGAAGTGGAGTTGACAGCCTTCAGTTCAGACATTAGGACACTATCTAGCAATCAAGAGAGCAACAAAAAAAAAAGAGGACAATCACCTAAAGAGATCATGCAGTCTGTCTGGAAAGAACAGGTTAGACAAATATCTGCCCCAAATGCCCTGGAGATGCTGTGCTGGTCAACGGGTGTCAGGAGGTGGCCTCTGCAGCCTCTGGGTGATTAAACATGTTGCGTTAAAATTAAACCATTGGGCCACCTGCCTTGAAGAAACACAAAGTGATAAAACTCAGGCTTTCACAAAACCTAGAATCATTATCCATGGAAGAAATCTGGTCCTTTTTGGGACCAGAGCCGAACAAAACAGGACATCAGGAGAGAGGCATCAGCCCAGACCTACAGCTCCAAGCCAGGAAGGAAAGAGAAGGTGTGAGCCTGCCTCCTCCTCGCTGCATCTCTGCTCCAGACACTTGTCTGCTGAATCCAGCACCCTCTGCACCCCAGGGCCACCCCAGCTGCCACATCCAGCACTCTCCCCACTCCAAAATTGTTACCTGGTCTGTGGAAATAGCTGCAAACTTCTCCCAAGCACTTACTCAGCAAGTTACTATTTGAGGAGGGAAAAGCACTCCATGGAAATTCCTCTCACTGAGCTAGCACCGAACACAACACATCCAGCTCCTGCAAAGGAGTCCACTGCCCTGTGAGAAATGTCACGACTCGTTGCACCATGAAGGGTCCCTTGTACTCCTACAGAAAGTGTTATCCACACAACAAAACAAAACTTCGGCAGATAAAGGTCCATAAATCTCTTTACATTCTCACTAGCTAAGGAAAATGAACCCAGCTTATCCCTGGGACATGTGTTGTGTTTTTGACAAGGGGTTTTGTAATAACACGCTCAAGAAGGCAGCCGAACCCGCTGCTGTAATTTCCATGGGGCCGAGTGCCACAGGTGCACTAATATAGGCATTAGTGAATGATTAGGCCTCGTAAAATATATGAATGCTGTTTCTTTAAGAAGCCATAAAATTTTATTGAGGAAAAAAAAATCCATGTGCGAGGCTCTTGGTTCGTTTCATGCGGTCATTCAGAATTTCACTCATTTCTGACAGGACTATGATAATTAAAGCTGCGGCTCGGGTCTGGTTTCTATAAAGTCCATCTGGCCTTCCATGAGGTTGAGCTTTGCAGGGATGTAATTGCCTGGGCAGCAAATAACTATTTTGCCATCCGCGGTAGTTTAATTTTGTCCCTGCAGCAGGGGAGCCAAGTCACAGGGGCAAAAGATCATTAACGTCTGCAGCCAGATAGAAGGGCTCCCGGAGCAGTCGGCTGGCCCGTATTTGTTGAAATGCTTGACACCAACGGGCCCCATTAATGCATGGGTTAGATACAATCTGTGGAAAAGGGTCTATTATAAAGGGATTATTTGGAAGTGTTCTGTAGTTGGGGGTGGGTGTGATTGAAGGACTTAAAACTGTTACATTAACCCTTAGGGCACTCCGAGCAGTAACAAACCTGGCATTAAAGAGCTGGTGTTTGTCACAATTTCTTCACTTCCCTCTCTCTCTGCCACAAGGTCAGAGAGATTAAAAACATCCATAATGCACTTCTGAGTTACAAAGATGAAGCTTGTTTTGTGTCCACCTTATGGCTGCAGCCAGCTCCCCCATCTCTCCACTCTCACCCCAAACAGAGCCATTAAACAAGAAAACAGACAACAGCAATTGTTCACATTTATATATGTATGTATGTACTTATAGATACGAAAAGAAAGCCAACATAGATGGAGTGGTGACAGAAGAACCTCTACAGCTCTGCTTAAACATCCAAAATATGGCTGTTTGTACTTTGCTTGACTAAAAACCTGTCTGGGAATCTCCAGCCTGTGAGCAGATTCCTTCAGTGGCAAGCTGCAGGACACACACCTTAGAGCAGCACACCCTGCTTTCCCTTTCCTTTCTGGTTGGTCCCAGGAAAGGCAGAGATGAACAAAACTACTTAGAAACTTGATAACTTTTAAGTACTTTGCAGAAGTCCATTTAAATACAGATTGATCCATTTACATTTTAAACAGCATTTTGGCTAATTTCTTTGTCTTGTCACTTTGATGCACAAGTCTCCCACAGGAGATAAAATGCATAGCTGGCATTGTGGGGCTGATGATCAAAATGCACATCACCAAAGGCAGACACGTTAACCTTCATCCAGAACTGCTCCTGTGGTCCCATTTTTAAGAAGAGGTACACATGCATTAACTGATCTCACCTCCCACCCAGCATTCAGCCTCCGGTTTGTGCCCAGCCTGGAGCAACGCAGTTTGAGGGGAAGGAGGAATACCTGTCTGCTCTTTCTAACAATGCAGATGCTATTTCTGTTATCAACCCACAGTGCACTGAACACTGTGTGAGCAACCTGTCTGCTCTGTGTTTTGAACCCCGCTGCGCTCATGTCAAATTTTTGGAAGGCTCTTATCTGTACAAATAGCTTTGCACACACTGTCGAGCTCAGCTACGTGTTATTTACCCAGTGACTTCTTTAACAGCCTGGTCTTCTGCTTCACTGTGCTTGCATTAAGTAGCAAGTCCAACACAAACACGTTTCTGTTTGGCCTGAGGATGAGGTACTGCTATGCCAAATCTTTAAAAATCAGAGGAGATTCAAGATCAGATGAATTGAGACATTCTAAATGCTTAGAAACTTGATTTGTGGGATAACAGGCAGAAAGCATCACCACAAGTAATGAAAGGATCAAATGCAGCAGTGCAGGAGAAAATACAACACATCTCGAGCTGGAAAACATACTGCTCTTATGAGAGGTTGGAAGAAAGCCTGAAACACTTGCACATCACCTTAAGACTCACAGGTTCTTTGCATTGCAGTAGCAGGAGATGATGCAAGGTAGGAGGAGAAAGAGAACACTCTCTCCAGATGCTGGGCAGCCTCGATTGCTGGGCAGGCAGAGCACTGTCCTCTCCTCCTCCCCTGGCTGCAGCTTGTCAACCTGACAAATTATTTACACAAGCGTGTATCATCATAATCTCAATGACTGTGATCATCAGCTATTTCAGAGCAATTTTCTCAAGAATAAGCGACTTTTGTTTTGCTTTCTTTCCAAGGGTTCATTCATTTCATATGATCTTATATGATCCTCAAATCACTCACTTGATTCACAGCGTGTTTACAATACCTCTGAGAACACGCTGAAAACCTCAACGCTTGTAAGAGTGTCCTATTTCCTTCAGGACTGTGCCATACTTTGATACAGGAATGTCAGTTACTGGCTTTACTTCACTGGGCAGCTCTGGAAACTCTGAGAGAAAACATGTGTGTATTAACTGTTCCCTAGACCCTACTTGAAACAACAACAGCAGATATCACAGTGGAAAACACACTTTATAGAGAATTATTGAAACCGCAGCTCTTCCAATACAGTAGAACGTCTGTTTTCTTTGGCATGCTCATCTTTGCTCACCAGAACAATGTGACAGCATAAACTATAGTCAGAAGTGATCTATATCAACCAAAAAGGTTGATTAAACCCCGTAAGTTGGGTGCAAAAACCTTTCTCTTACACTGTGTGGGTCCAGCCCATTCTAGTTTCTGTACAACAAGCCTCGTGATTACTGAGATTTTAAAGTTGCTGCTGCCAGTTAGGTGACATGTTTGCTGTTTCAGGGCTTCACCTGGGTTCCACCTGGCCTGCAAGGTTGTGGGCAGATTGTATGGCCATACAGAGATGTATCAAAGGAAGCGCCCAGCAGCCTCTCTTTGCTCAAGCACGACACTACAATCAAAGGAGGGGTGGTTTGTAAGAATGTAAGTCTTTTAGGATGAGTTTGGCACCCACAACCACAGATATCTGGTGATCACCTACAGCAACAGTTGTCTGCCCTTGTGTGAGATACAAACTGAAGTGGCCCTTGCAAACAAAGTCCTTTCTAGAAGGTTCAAAATGAAACATCATTGGTAATACAGCTATTGCTAGAACAACGTCTCCTAGATGATGCCAAGTAAAGACTCTTTTTGATGGTACTCTGAAATAACACCTGCAGACCTCACTGATAACCTTAATGAGATGCCATTACCTTTTCTTAGACAATACTACAAAGAACTGGCTGTAAGCCTGACCAGCAAACCAAACCCAATCTGAATGAACCCACCTTTAAAATCTATTAGAATCCTCTTTACACAGAGATTCAGAGTGTGAGCAGAATTGATTCACCCTCCTAAGAGCAAAAGCACGCTTCTGCTGTAACAGTTTGCAGACAACTCCTCTGGAGATTTTATTCTCCTGTGCCCCAGAAATCATGAGTGGCAGCAGTGCTAGTTTTGCATGGAAATCACATTAAAAGATACCCTGTTATCCTAAAGGTACTGTGGATGCACTAAAGGTGCATCTTCTCTAAAGCAAGGAGAGTGAAAATTTTCTAGGCAAAGAGTGCCAAAAAAGCCTGAAAAGGTCTCAGAAGAAAAAACACTGAAACAGAATAAAAGAAGCTGTGAAAGTTTATGAGGATAAACACTGATGACAGGTGGAGTAGAAGTTGAAATCTGAACTCCAAAGTAACTGCAAATAAAGATTTGTTACAGATGGTTTTAATATGACCTAACACTGGGATGCCAGCTACAGTATCACTTTTTCCTGTAGGCTGGACAAAACTAATAATAAAGTTATGGAAACATGCTACACTAGTACAGACACCCGAGGAATAAATAAACGGCCCCTAACACCGAAGTTACCCTCTGAAAAGAGCAAGACGGGATCAATAAAATGCTGATAGAGACATGCAGCTGGAAGCAGCAACCATGCAGATTATACAGGTAAAATCAAGCAGAGACAGTGAATTTGGGATGCAATCTTTCCTGACCTGCTCCAAAAGCTTTGTGTGCTACCTGTGTCCAACTGCCTACACCTCAGGTGATGGCTGAGCACAGCCCCACACCAGCTGGCTCTGCACTACTGGGATTACTGGGAGTTCCTGCTTTACAGTACCCTGTTGTATTCCAGCACCCACACACAGGGAACAGAAAGATGACTGTCATTACCAAGAGTTATGTTGGAACTGTATCAATGGTCACCTGAAGTCCACAGTCCTGTAACTGCTATAACTGAGCTGAAACCTGGAACAACTTCTGTAGAAACTGCAGCTCTCCAAGATGCTGCAATCACTGAGCAGGGGCTGCTCCACCTGCCCAAGCAGCTCCTCCTGAGCCCTGAGATCTCAACTGATGCTGCTGTGACAGTATAAATACCTCCTTCCTTCCTCCAGTGCTCAGTGGGATCGCCTGGAGATGACAGAGGAGGGGGAAAGAAGAACCTTGGCTTATTTCCACCATAAACTCAATATTTTGCAGCTGGACCCTCTCAGGTAAGCAACAAACTGGATCTTCACAGGGAGAGTTGTGAAGTTCTTTTCTCTGAGCATTGGCCTCCACTCCAATTTTGGGAATCTCTACTTAATTTCTTAAGCAAAATTAGCTCCTCTCTCCTGAATTTATCCAAGAATACTGTAACTGGTAGTTAGAGAGCCTTCCCTATAAATTCCTACAGCCATGCCAGGCACACCTGAGAGTTCCAGCGTGGAGCAAGGATCCCATCCTGCACCAGGAGCATCCCTGAAGGGTGGCTGTGGAAGGCAACCTTTATAAGAGACTGGCAGGAGAGCAGGTTGGGGTTGGTGCTATGCCACAGCTCGTAACACTGAATGGAGGCATCAGTAAAGCCAATATCAGTAATAATAAAACTTTACCACTCACCTTATGTAACTTTTATTTTACACTCGATTAACTTTTACTGGCAGCTCCAAAGCATAAAGGCATTCTTACTGTGGGGAATTGGAAACAGCCTTGTGGGGGAAAGAAAAAAAAAAGACACATTCTAATCTTAGGGCTGCATGCCCTGGCAGCTTAGGAATATCAAGAACAAATATAGCTTCAAACACACATGTCTAATTCACAGCTAGCAGAGAAACTGCCTTACCTTTCTTGAGACTTGTCAAGTAACCCCATGCTTTACTAACACGCTGTGCTCTGCACTTCCCAGGATCAAATTCAAGTGTTACACCGAAGCAAGAAATCCCCCGAGCTCTGTACCTACAATAACTCAGTATGATAGCAACTGATTTAGCAATTCTTGTTTTTCTAATCGCAGCGAAAGAAGACTCGACGGCACACAAAATATTTATTAAGATCGCCAAGGTAGATGCATCTGAACGACACACACAAGCAGCCTATTTCCCAGGAGCTGGGGCTACCAGTGCACGAGGAAGCCACGCCTGTCCAGATTTCCTTTAACTCTTTATGCTTATTTTCTGAAACTTTCATGAATGTCAATCACAAACAGGCTGTTCTGAATAAGCTATTGTTTGTTAAACAGGACAGTGCCCTCAGTCATCGTGCCTGAGAAGTCAGGGGACTGTCTAATGTCTGTTTTTAATATGGGCCAAGTCCTTTTTCCCCCCCCACCCCTTCTGTTTAGTATAATTTTATACTGGGTGGACATATTTAGGGCCTGAATGGCTTGACAGTAATGATTAATACCCTGCATTAGGAGATTCCAGTGAAAGTATTCAGGAGCACGCTGTGCAGTTTGGTTCTCATCAGATGGTCAGGTCTACAGGCCTATTAAAAACAGCAGGAGAGCTGCAGACTTAATCACAGAGGCTGGGCCCATGGGGGGAGGAAGAGCAAGACACAAAAAAAGGAGAGAATGAGCAGAATGGTAGAGCAGAGGCCCAGGACAGCATGGCTTATAGCTCCTGCTCAGACCAGGAGAGGAACCAGGTGAGGTTGGCTTGAAAATACGCGTCCAAAACCCATTCAAACATCAGAACTATTTTCAAAGCAGGTTGGGTGAGAAGACTCTGTGAGACAGTAACACAGAGATGAAGGTGATAATTACTTATGGCCTATCAGCAAAAATTCTACAAAGACAAAACAGGGCAAAAGCAGAGCAGGTAATTCTGAGGCTCAATATGGCAGCAAGCCTGGGAAACGTGTCAAAACAGATTTAGGAGAGAAATTAGGGGGAAAAAAAAGTCACCCAATGAAAGGAATCCTAAGTCATTACTGCTGCTTGGTGCCTTGCTATTAGTTCATAGAGTCAGAGTCATCTCTGGATGGTTGGAAACCTCATTACAAAGCACAGGCCCAATGGAGGTCCCCAGTAACTCAGCAGGACGATGGAGAGCGTGAGGCGTAGCAAGGCTGAATCCTGCAGAGCCCCCTGACCTCAGCACAGCATCTCTCCTATACGCACAATCAGTGACTCTCACTACAGAAACACTGATGATCTCCCAGGCAAGGCTCGTATCATTATCTGTGTGATGAAACACCCAGCATCTTTCATCTGATCTGATCTGGGGTGAGGGCACACGAGGATGCTGTGCAGTGACTCACTCGTGTCTGAGCAACTCAGGAATGTGCTCAGCAAAAAGACAGGGTATGTTGTGCCACTTTTCTAAGAGCACAGATGAAAGCACAGAGACACCAAAGGTATGTGCTCCATTGCAGCAGACAAGGAGAAGGAGAAACTGCCAGAGCAGCTGCCGAGCTGAAATCAAGGGAGCTGAGTTTTGTCTGAACGGTGTTCTCCAGAAGCTGAGCGAGCACTGAAGCCTGGGCAATGGTATTTCACACGATGCTAGAACCTATCTGGCTTCTGGTGTTCCACCTGCTAATTGCTTTCCTCTCAGCCCTTTCTCTTTTAACGATCCTGGAAACATTACCCTCTGCCACCATATTCCCAGCTCTCCCTGTGGTTCTGTGCAGGGCTGCAGAAGAATTTCCTCTCTACCACAGGAGAAACCAAACCCAACACCAGCCCTCTGGCAGGTTGCTGGGGCCTCCTGGGGAAGGCTGCACTGCTACTGAGCTTCCAATTGTTCTGGACTTTATTTGGTATGGCTGTCACCTTTCAACAGTGCTGAATTTATACCAAAACCCAAATCACCACTAAAATCCCAACAACATACAAACGACACATAACAAAGCCCCTGAGGTGTTCAAAGGCTGCAAATCCTCTTTTTTTTTGAATGTCTGAATAACAACAAACCCAAAACAATAATTAATTCTTCTCCAATGCACAGACCCAGTTCAGTAACAAGCGCTAAAAATACATCTGAACCTGAGAAACAAAAGAGGAGGCATGGAGCACTTGGAAAGTTTGCTCCAATGATTAAATAAATTAGACCTGAGCTGCTAAGAAGGGAAGGACAGAAAGTTCACCACCAGCACGACAAGACTTTGCCAGGTCTTGACTTGTTTACCAAGTGGAAAAGGGGGAATGGCAGCACATTTTAACAGACTTCCAAATCACAGGCATTTCTTTAATATGGAGGGTCAATATGGTTTTCCTATCGATGAGATCACAGGTGGTTTCTGAACAAAGCACATCCAATGCCCAGCTCCAACAGCTGCCAAGCAACAGCCGTTCCTGCAGAGGGAAAAGGGACCAGCCATGGACCCTTAAAGCAACTAAACCATGATGGAGCTCTCACTTCCATGCATCCTGCAAAGCTGCTTTTGCTTTTCTCCCCCTCTCCTTCAGCACTCTGGGGCATGGTCCAAGCCTGCCAGTGTTCTCCTGCTGCCAGGATGCTCCATACACCCAGAGACTGATGTTCTCGCTGCATCATCCCCAGCCCACGGCAGCCCGGCTGTGCCCTGCAGCATGAACCTCTGCCCAGCCCTTCCCACCTCAGGGACATCTCTGGGGACTCTCTAGTGACTCCTTACTACAAATATTGTCATTGCAATCCAAATGCTTTTTTTGTGAGAGATGAGGAATGTTCCCTGCACGTATTTAGAATCATCAATTAAAAAGACCATTGTCTGGGGACAGTAACTCTTTTGATATGTATTTAGTGGGGAAAAGGATTTCACTGAGCCCAAGTACATTTAAACCACACTTACCACTCTCCACAACCTTCACACAAAGCTAACCCAAGCCCCACTTTTCAACTATACTCCGACCTACTAATCCAATGTAACATTTCTCTTCTTAGACATGGAAAGAGCGCAGGGCTCTCTTATCACAGCTCTCTACCAAGCCTGTGCAGAAACTTCTTGTATCCCACTGCCTTCCCACAGGCTGGACCAGCTCTGGGAGCTGCAAGGAGCATGAGTGGTTGTCACCCTTCTGGGAGCATCATCTTTTTTTCTTCCTTTTTTATTGTTTTCGATTGGGTGCTTGAATGTGATGGACAGCAAGAGAATAGGGCCAGGGCTGCTAAACACCCTACTGATATCTTCACATTATTTGGATTTGCAGGTTATCAGTGGGGCAGCAACTTCAGCTATGACCTCATTAACTAATGTGGCCACATCAGCACCTCTCCACAGCCATTATCACTCATCATGTGTCATAAAGCAGCCCGTTGACACCTCCCAGTGAATACCGGTTGTATCTTATCTCCCGCAGGGCTAGGGACCCTCGCTGGGAGACAGAGAGCATGTCTAGGAATGCAGCGAGGAGACAAGTTCACCAGCAGCAGCTGACAGGGGATGATTTCTCAAACAAACACTGAGTGGGAAATAAATGGGCTCTGGTTTGCCACTGACAATACTGAGCAGAAATGCATTAACTTCTGACTGCTATAATTTAAGAATTATTACTGTACTTTCAAACCAAAGCTACTGGGACACTTCCATCACTCTGCATCCAGAGCACAGCTGCTTTACCTCCCATCATCACCCTTATGTGAGCAAGGTCCCGGTACCTTGCCTTTACAAAAACACAGACTTAATCCTCGTGGCTGGACAGTGGAATTCTTTTCCCATTATCTGAAATTCACAACAGCATTTTCTCCTAATTTCTTCACATAAAAATTCTTCTTTTTCATCTCACAAGCTGGACACTGGGAGGCAAAGCAGCACACCCAAAATACAGCAACTCCCAACCAGTGGGGATTACAGGGATGCCAGAACGTCTTACTTTGCTTTATCTAGAGTTACTCTTCTGAAGCTGGTTTTTAAAAGGTGCATTTTATTATGGAAATGGCACATTCACAGGGCCAAAGCTGCGTGTTCCTCTTGATGCACCACGAGCACTCGGCACGGCAGGGATGGAGTGGTTTCAAGTCAGCACTGTGCCCATTTTCAGAGTCACAGGGAATCCTCTATGCACCTTGCTGCTGTTGTTCAAACAAAATACAGCAGGCATGCACACTTGAAAGTAACTCAAGTGGGCCTGTTAGATGGTAGTTCAAATAGAAAACCAAAAAACCCAGACAGGGTGGAAAAATTCCTCGGGCTTAAATTGAAGTAAACAGAACATAATACATGCTGCATCACGTTGGTCACTACTGACTAAATCAGGAGGGCTTGGCAGACCAAAATAGGCACAGCCACAGAAAAGATCCCGCTGTCAAACTTAGATAGGAACAATGCCCCATGCTCTTCCCTATCTGTGCTTGCAGCTGGCAAGCCCACTCCATTGAGAGCAATGAATAGGAAAGATGATCTGCTGCTCAAGGCAATGGGCTGGGATGAGAAAAAGCTGGGGCACGTGCCCTGATGTATCACTGATGCTCTGCACAATTTGAAGTTGCCAGAAGTTCTGAGAGGGTTTTTTTTCCTTAATGCCCCATCTATAAATTAGCATCAATAATCTTCTCTCTGACTTGACTTGGATCTCTGTCTGTTAGCAGCAGTCATTCGGGAATAATTACAGGAGGTGGGTAAATCCTGACATTCCCATTCCACAGCTTCAAAACTGAAAATACAGTGACAGTGCATAACAACCACAGGATGAGGTATCATCCCCTCAGGACAGCTCCAGTTAGTGCAAGCCCTGAACCACTGTGAACCAGACAAACACCACATTTCACTAAATGAATTTACCGCCTGGAATTAGAGACAAACAGGCAAGCAAAACCACTCCCCTGAGTGCAAAGCATCCACCTAGTGTTGCCTGTTTGCTCTCTGGCACTGGAGATGAGCTAAAGGTGAGATGCTGGATTGGGCAGCTGAAATCCACCCAGGTAGCTCCCTTGGTAAAATACAATTTCTCTTTGAAGATTAGGAGATCTTATCCACTTCAAGACTCAAATGTTCTCTCTTTTTTTTCTAATTGTCTTTTATTCTCTGCTTTTTAAAAGAGCATTTTGTTCTCAGTTACATTTTTTTCTTTTGTAAATGACCCCATGGCATAACTAGAAAAGATCCACTTGTGGGATCTAACAGCTTGACAATTTGCTTCCCAACTATGGAAAAATCACAAGATCTTCTGTATTATTTCCTTGTATCCCAAACCTGGTTTTGAATCTGGAGACTAAAAGATCCCTTACAACGAACACTGGGATAAAGACTCTCCTCTATGCCTTTTCCAGACTTAAAACCAGATCTTGTATTAAACCACATTAACCTAAACATCCTCCCTTTATTTCTCCCCTGCTGGGTAACACCGTGTCGGAACACAAGCTGCCAGAAAAACTCAGTGTCCTGCTGAAAGCTGTAAAAGAGGCTGACTAAATGCACAGAACAGAAAACATAAACACATCGGGCTGACGTATTTTGCATGGATTAAACTGACCAGGAACATCATAATGACTTTTCTCAAATGATATAAACATAAAGCCGAACCTGATACACATTTTTCACAACCAACATGCCAGCAAAAGTCGTTTTTGAAAACTAAAATAAAACCCTGGTGCTCTAAGAGGGTTCCACTTGGGCAGAAATCACTGAGTGCACCACAAAGCCCATATTGTTTGGAAGCAGCAGAGTCAATGCACCTTTGTGTACTCTAGAGGCAGCAGCGGCTGATGGATGGCAGCAGCACCAGGGCCTCCTGCCCCAGCCTCCGCCTTGCAGCTTCCTCTGGAAGTGGCCACTAAGCATCATTCACCTCCCTCAGACACTGTCCTCACTAACTCGTGCTCAGGAGTGCTCTGGTACCTCCAGGTGATGATATTGACACACACAAAGGCCTCAGAGTGCTCCCCAGCACACCCTCCCTCTGACACTTGGATGTCACACACGCTGAGCCACAACGGCTCTGTCCATTTATCTGTTGTCAAAGTCACACCAGGCACGGCCCATTTTGGACAGTGACTGTTACAAGGAGAAACCAATACGAAACAAAACACTTTCTTTCATTTCCATCATGAAAAACCTGATCCCCAAATGACTTTTCGCTTCCTAACAAATACACATTTTTGTTCCAAATCTCTCTTCTTTACACTTTTCTTCCCAGAAAGAAAAACAGTAAGATCAAGAAAGAATATCTGATCATTATTTTTCTATGGCCACAGAACTTTGAAGTATTTTGGCAGTATTACCTCAATGTGGAAGTATTTTCTCTCTCTCTCTCTCATCACTGCATTACTACTGACAGTACAGGGGCCTTCTGGCATGACAACAGTTGGGTATGGTTTTTTAGGTCATATTTTTCAAATGATGTCAAATGTCTCCAAGGCCTAATATAGCCTGTATTAGAAGTCAAAATACAGACATAATTACTTGATAGCCAAGCACAGTGTTATAAGTCAGAGCAACAAGACAGCTCAGCAATTTCTCAACTGGTTGTACCACAAGGCTGCTTCTGATCTAGACCCACGTGAAGGAATCTGACTGCACGTCCACCTACCCTTCCCCCTGCACTCGACATACAGCATTAGACATCAACCCTGAGCATGGAGATGCTTAACAGTGGGAGATGCAGTGTCCCAGGGAGGCTTGCTGAGCTCCTCAGCACACTGCAAGCAGAAACAGTGCAAGAAGCACTCACGGACCGTACAGAGTTCTGTCCACACAGTCTCGTCCTTTTCTGTAACATTATCTCGAATTCACACACACATTCCAATTTGTTCTCATGGCAGGAGTTCTTTCCACTACCTGACGATATTCCTTTGTCTATGAAATGTGAAGGATGGTTTTGTTTTTCTAAAGTCCATCCAAAAGAACACGGCCCCTGTGAACAGTGACGTTTAGTTAATAATTTAACACCGTGCTGCCTGCTGAATTTTCCAATTCAAAATATGATCAATGGGAAAACCGTTGGTTTATTGAGTTTTCTGGCCATTTTATTTCCTGAAGACATGGAAGAGAGTGCAAAGGATACCTGCTGCACTGGATCAATGCAAGCTTGCCAAAAATAATTATTCTCTCAGGGAATGTTCAAGACACTCTCCGATACACCAAATTCTTACGGCTGAAGCTTGGAAAGTTCAAAGGCTTTTGCCTATGTTGCTGTTTTCTCAGCAACTTAAGAGATTTTGCAAATAAATATCTATGCTTCAGTAGCCTGCTTTTAATTTTTATGTTGTCTGTACAAAAAGGATGTGTTTGGATGGTAGAATCTGCTTGTGGAGGCAGACAGCTCCAGAACCTCCCTGCTCTCCTTCAAATACATCCCAAGTACTTACTCTGTTATCCCTGCCTGCAAGCACTAAGCTTTGCAACATGAAGATGCACCTTGGCAGCAAATCTCTTGATCAACATTCCAAAGCAGGAGAAGGTTTTCCCACAAAAATCAAGGTGCAAATGAGTCTTCAGGACACAGGTGAGTTCAGCACTGCAGCTGCTCACTGGGAAGCACAGTGGGGGTATTGCTAATCTACCACACAAGAGCTGATTATGAATTCTGGCCACACAAACACCTCACCTGAAGATCACACACCTTTCTCCCCTACTCTCCTATTGACCAAAACACGACAGAATATCATTCTCACTGTGATCTTCTTTGTGAATCCTGTAGTTGCGTTACTGCTGAATAACCTCCCTGCACAGTGTTATTTATGGGAGCAGGAATCACCACAAAGCACCCTCCAGTAATGACAACAAAAAGCAGCGCAAGAAATCGATCTGAAAACGTGAACTGGATTGTTTTCTCTCACATATTCAGAGCAGTGGTCTGAATGCTTCAGAAAGCGTCTAGTGTTTGCATGAGATGGGATCTGACTTTCTCCATTCCTTTCAAGTTCCCTGGAACCTCGCAGGTGTGCGCTGCTTCATTTTTTTTCTCTTTTTTTTGGGGGGGGAGGTAAAGATTGATTACATGCTAAGCAGGGTTTCTTTAGCAACTGCTCACATCTCTAATTATTAGCACTGCCAACTTTTCCAACACAATGCTCAGTGTCAGATAAAGGAAATCTGTTCCTGTCTGTTCTGTAACTGATATCAGCTCCATAGTGACAGTCCCTGACCTAAGGACCCCCGGCTTTGTTTGGTGCTACATCTTTACTCTGCTGAGAATGGAGTCCATACACATTAAAAAAAAAAAACACCAATATTAATTAAATGACCAATACTGTTATCACTTTCCTGAATAATGGGCTTTTCCAAGCCACGCTGAGTAGCCTCAGCAATGCTTTTCCATTGACAACATTCAAAAGATGAGATTTCCAATATCTTCTTTCCTCTTACCCAAAATCTATTTGAGTTAGTGGTTATTACACTATGACAATCAGAAACCTGATAAAAATCTATACAATACACAGCTCAATACTCCACAGACGTTAAGTTTACCTTCTACACGAGTCTTTTTCTAACGGATAGAACAGTTAACCTCATGATGAAATCTGGAAATCTCAGCAGTCCGCCTGCAAAATGGATATTCTGGCAACTTGACATTCTGGCAACATGGATATTTCGGCCCTGTCTGACACAACATGCTCAAAGTAACAGAATTTGGGGTTTATAAGTGCATGTGACGGGAATAATAGTATTACCTGGCACTGGGGTCACTTTTCTTTTAGGGACACCTCAGCATACCATGAACTTTCAATCCTGACATCTACTGAAACTCTATTACAGACGACAAAAGAGGGTATCCATCGAGGCAAGTGACCCGTGCAAGCAATGCGAGGCAGTACGGAGCTCAGAACAGAATCTGGGAATCCTGTTCTATTCCTGAGTGACTTTTTAAAGGGTGAATGAGCTCTGGGAGTCCGTGTGCTCAGCAGCAGGGAAGGCGTCCTCCTGCCACGAGTCCTGCGGTGCCCGCTGCCCATTTCGTGCACCACAGATCCTGTCCTGCTCTGGACTCGCTCGATGGGCCACAGTACAGGAGAAACAGCACTTCTGGACACGTTTGAATCCCTGGTCCCTACATCCCTACGAACCAGAGTCCCTTTTTTATAAAATAAGTAAGATTGCCCTTCATGGATGATGAGATAAGGTATTTCGTGTGAATTACTGGTCAGACAGTTTGGTTTTCAGCCTGAATCACTGTGTGGAGTACCAGGGATGTGGCGGTGCCTTCCCTTAGCTCAGGCTCTAAGTCCTTTGCCTACTAATAACATCTGACTTGTACAGTTTGGTTATGTTCTCTGTCTCTAGAAATCACAGCAGCCGAACAATAGATCAGTGTAATAGGCACTTTTTGACAACCAGAATGTTGTCTTTCCTCCCTAAACTCTTTTTCACAACTTCTTTTCATGACAGTTATTAAAGGCATGTTGATTAGTTGTATAATTGACTAGTACTGCTGGTAACAACACAGCAGACTAATTGAAATGTATGAGAAACAATTACCAGTAATTGGAATCAATTAATTGATGATTTTCTGGGGAACTGCTGCTTGATGCAGGCGAATTCTAATTACATTTACACAGGCTAGGAAAAAAACCTCAAATTACATCATGGATTTTGAAGTAACATGGTGTTACATTCCGTAGACCAGTTTCTGTTTCAGCACAAGTCTGCAGCCAGAGGAGGGGAAGCAAAGCTGCCCCACACCACCTCTCCTCACCCCCTAAGCAGTGGTGGGCAGGGCAAAGCCTGGGAAGGTGAGCAACTCACACTTAGAGCGATGTGTACGGCTCTTTCTGAGTCTGGAGCTTGTTATTCCCCAGAGGTAACTTGTGGATTCATTTCCAAATAGTCCCTCTCAAAATTCTGCCTCCTCTACCCTAAGTTTTATCCTCCCTCAAGACTCAAAATGTTACTAGAAAGGCAAAAAAGAGGTGAGGTATAGAAAGAAGGAGACTTGAGAGGTTACAGTGCTGCCAGAGCCCACTGGTGGCCTGTGCTGATGCTTGGCCATCAGCAGCCCAGGGCTGCTGGTGTGTGCTGGCAGGGGCTGCCACAGCCCAGAGCATCCCACAGCCTTCTGCAGCAAGGTGAGCAGCACACAGAGAGAGAGAGAGAGGCAGAGGAGCAGGGGTCAGCACTGCTCCTGTCCACCAATGCTAAATGATATTATTGCTTTGATTGTAAACACACCAAACAAACCCCAGCAGGCCAGGGGCTGCCTTTCTCCCTCGCCTCTGAGGAGAGTCGTCCTGTCAGTGTTAAGTTTAGTGTCTCTTTCTTATCAGATGAGAGCAGGCTGGAGTTTCACCATCCTGACTCCTGCCATTCTCCCTGCATTCATTCCCACTTCCTGCTCTCTGAAAGTCAAGCTCCCATTCACAAAAGACTGGCCTTATCTGCTTACCTCTTGACCCTGAATCATGGCTGCGAATACGGGATTTTATTTCTGCCAGGCACTGAACAGGTGACAAAGTCCTTTGACTCCCCGTCTTTAAAGAATAAAGGAAACACCATCTCCTGATGTATTTTTTTTTGTTGTTGTGCTGAATTACAGTAAGCCTCGATCTGCAAAACCCCTTTAAAGCAATCTATCCTTTATAAACAGACCTTACAAATTGGGAGGACATCTGCATTAAAATCAGAATCACCTCAGACCCCCGGGAATTTTCTGCAATAAACCCGGTTGGTTTCAGTGCATTTTCTGTTTCACTGAAGCCCAAAATTCCAAGGGACTGTCAGCCAGCCAGTTTCTTCACTGAAGACTCACTGCATAACAGCCCTTATCACAACTCACTTTCATACTTAGCCTGGCTTTGAAAGAGGTTTATCAAGTCTCACAGCCAGACCTCTTGAGCTGAGAAGCTTTGGTGGGGAAAGGACACGAGACAATTAAGGTAACTCCAGTGTGAGTGTCCATGAAAATGTAAAGTGGCAGAAGCAGATGTGTTATGTTAATGATTTGGGACAGAAAACATTTACATGCGAGACAGCGATTAAACTTCCACCCTTCAAAATTAACTATCAGCCTTCAGAAGTTTAAGGACTTTTGTTGGGTTATTTTACAAACAACTGTGTTGAAACAATATGTTACCTCTAGGCTTATGCCCCCCCCCGTGCTCTGTCCCTGCTCAGGAGCAGTGCATTGTCTGTATGTGGGAATCTGCAGCTCTACTTCATACTTATCAAACTAAAAACATACACAAACTCCAGACCTCATGGTAAAACTGCTTTTCATACTTACGGCTACTGAAACTTGGGTTGCAATTTCTTCTTCTAAAATAAAAAAGCACGTTCTGCAGCCAGTCCCTGAGGGTGGCAGAGCGAGCTCCCCATCCTGCCTCAGCCATCGGGATAATGGGAGGCATCCCCATCTCAAAGGCACCACCCCACACACAGGCTGGATGATCTTACAGGACAGTGCGGTCCTTGCTCAGGTGAGTGATCTGGTGACACAGGACTGTACACATACACCCAAAGAAAGCTCTGCAGGGTCCCACGACTATTTAGTAGAAAGAGTTCGGTGCTACCTCTGTAAACTTGTCTCAGGCGTTCAGTGTCAGATAAAAGTGACATGAAAGCATTTCTCTTCACTGCCTTCAGAGCTCCTGGTGTCCCATAGCAGGACAGTGATAGCTGACAGTGTACAGTAGTCACCAAATTGTTCGGCAAACTATGTCATGTACAAGATAGCACAAAGAGCCTGCATTTAACAAAGCCTTTGTGGTCCTTTGAACTCGTGATGAGCTTTGTGTGCTTTCTCCTCTTTATTTTTGTCACTGCTCCAGACCCCAGGACAGGTGGTGCAAAGAGATCGAGACAGGGTTGTAAGGAGCAACAGACACTTGATCTGAGGGGCAAGAAAGACGAATGGACATTTGCTGCTGCAACTGATACAAGTATGATCCCGTGACACAAAGATTTTAGACAGGTGCTTTTGGATGTAGGGTAAAAGAAGGGAACTTCTTTGACGGCACCATTTCCTTTACGTTATTATGCAGATGGAAAAACACAAATTCCACCTCAAAAAATATCGGCTTATGCCTGAGAATCCTGTAGCAATCTGTACACATCAGTGGAGAACAGAGAAAAGAAAACGACTTGCTTAAAATCACAGGACAAAAAGAGCGAGCGGGGAACGCGTAACGCTGAAGAGCTGAGTGCCGGAGAAAGGCCACCTCCTCCTCAGCAGGACACTGGGTTTCCATTCCTGATGCATCACTCCTGATACTGACAAAACCCTTTTGCACTCCCTGCAAAAAAACCAGGTTCCTTTCAAAGGCTTCCTGAAGGACACACGCACCAGTTGTGAGTGGACATCCCTCTTGCATCAAACCCTTGGGAGGGATGGGGGACTTTGAAGGAAGACTCTGGAAGTTTCTGGTGAGATTAATGTGCCACACATTTTTTCAAAATGCTGCTGTAATTAAAGCATCCCAGATCAATTTAGGAACGTTCAACTGCACCTACAGGTGATTAGCAGAAGCTTTCTGCTTCACTTTCATCCCCTCTTAATTGGTTTATCACCTTCCCAGCCAGCCTGAACAAACAGCTACTACAGTTAATCTGGAATGAATTATTCACAAGACCTTTCTCCCCAGCCAGGAGAAAGACAAATGTTCTCATTTCAAGGCTTTTTTTACTACAGGATATAAAAGCTCTTTCTTTTAAGGTGAGATAGTTTTCCTTGATGCTCCTTCTCTAAACACAGTCCAGTGGCAACACCCTGGACAACCGATGCAATGGATTTCACGTTATCAGCGGGTAAGTCAGTCAGCTGATACATTCCGTATCAGAAACACGATCAGCCTAAAGGTCAAGTAACTTACTGTCAGCATAAACAGAATTACTATAACAGGTCCATCTCACTTTGTTGGCCCTAATTGTATACGGCCTCAATGCAAAATGATTCCCAGTGCACAAAAGGCTGTGTGGGCAAGGGCTCATGGAAATGGGTGCAGCAGTTTTTTCCTGTCCCACCAGATGCAAAGATGCACGGATTAAAGGAAATACTTGGATTGAGACTAGTGCTAACTTCTAACCATAAGGTACTGCTGCATTCTCCACTGCTCTTGTACAAGGCACTGGTTTTCTTTCTGTGTTTGGTTTTTGGTTTGCTATACAGTGCCTGGATAGTTCGGATGCCTGAGATGAAACACGAAAGGCCGTGGATATCAGTGGGGCTGTGTGTCTTGCATTGAAGAAACGTGGGGGAGATGCCTGTGTGCCATGCCTCAGGAACACAGAGCTTCAGTGCACAGCGAGGCAACCACAACAGAATGGAATTAAGACAGGTCTGAAAGGGTGTCCTTCCCTTCTCCTATCTCCGCTTGCTCAAGTAGCTATACTCACTTCAGAAGAGTGTTTCAAGGGCTAGCTCATTGATTTTTAGAGAACACTGAGTCACTGAGACTTTTCATGTTATAATCAGAAAAAAATTCCAAGTCCATTATCAGCCTCATTCTCTGTACAAGCTCATTCCCATGCGGTGTTGCCTCCTGCAATAAACCCAACACACAGCCCATCAGCTTTTCTGTCTCAGACACATCAGAACGGCGCATTCAAGCGAGGAGCGGCAGGGGCAGGCTCTGATGGTGCCTCCACCCACGGAGGGGCATTGCCTTCCTTCAACTTCCAGATTTCCAACTTTGACAAATTTTCCCAAGGATAATATTTTACAGGGGTCTTTATTTTTTTCCCCCCCCCCGGAACCTGCAGAAACAGCAGCACGAGGCAATTTAACTCCGCATTCAATCTTCTACGATAACAGGTTATCTACATAGCAGCCTGCAGGTCGGGCCTCCCATAATGAGAGATGCCTGGCAGTTGACTGAAAGCTGATTCCTGTCAGAAGCTATTTTCTCTCTGAGACAGAGGAGACATTGTGCCCCTTGGTGCTTGAGTGTGGCCTTGGCTACTGCCAAAAGACCACCTTTTTTTTTTTTTTTCCTTCGCTGAGACAAAACAGAATCCCCCTGCTGTCAGCTCTATCTGGAGCTGCTGAAAGGAGATGTATAAGCCCAGTAATGCTGCTGAGGAGATAACTGTCAAACAGCATGAAAAACGCTGCCTATCTACCCGGCGGAGGAACTGAAGCACCATGGAGGCTACAACTCAATGCTCAACAGTTCTTGGCATCTGTGAGGTCTCTTTCTTAGTTGCTTTTTAATACCCCGGTGAAAGAAAATACTGTATGCACCAGTGGGATTCAGGACCTGCTTCTACTCACCAAACGCTCCGGGAGCTGGTCAACTGGGTGGTTCCTGGAGATGTGGAAACAGGCATTGTTCTTCTTGAAAGGGGGAGGGGGAAACAGGCAGATTCTGCAGCGTGTGGCGTGAATGTGAACTAGATTCTCAACCTGGTTCACAGTGCTGGGCTCATAGTGACAGAAAAACAGACCCAAAGAGAACTACAAATGTGTATCAAAGTTACAAGAACAACGCTCTGTGGTGCTGAGAAGTTGCTCTCGCTACCAAAAGCTTTTGCCACTGGTGTTACAGACAAAACCATATGCAAAGCAGTTCGCACTGACATCAGAATAGAAACTGTAAGTGTAGCATATACAGAAACCATAGAAGTACTTTCAAAAAGATCAAAAAGATCAGCTCCTCATGAAGCAATCACCACAAGCTCACGAAGCCTCTGTGTGATGGCCACTGTCCCAGAATGTCCCAGCCTGGGTGGTACTGGCCTTTCATGTTTCTTCTTAATACCCATCCCACTGAACAAAGGAGACAGGTATGTCTGTGCCAAGCTCCAGAGCACCACCACACTGTAGCAGGCAAATATTTCCTTGAAAAACATTCACAGAAAAACCAGTTTTATGTGGTAGACTGGGGGTCTGTTACATCAAAGAATATTAACTGATTAAACTATATTTTAAATGGATAATGTGCAGGTACAATATGGAAGATGGACACACAAATCAACTGTAACATCTGCAGTAATTCCTACCAGTCTCTTAGGGCTTAACTTCACGTGTTACAAAATGACTTGGCTATTCAGAGCCAGCCCAACGCATCCTTGTGGATATTTTCTGAGTGAGAGCTTTGACAAAACATTAGTTCAATATTTGGGTGTCAGACAGTGCCATTACACTCATAAACACAATGTAGTCTTCACTGTATAAACTGAAACATTTCTGTGACGTTACACTAAAATATAGTGAGGACTTGAGAAGCAATTAACACCACATGAAGCCTTAAGATTGCATTACAGCCAAGAATTTCCTACCTCCTGAACTGACCAGGCGCAGCCTCACGCCGAGCAGTGCTAGCAGCAGGGCTGGCCCCGCTCCAGCAGCGCTCCTGTGCCTGAGCCAGTGGGCTCTGGCCATGGCACCCCAACAGGTCACATCAAGGCTGGCCACTGCTGATATTTGATGCCTCCATCCAGAACAGCAGCACCCTCAGCAACGCTGTCAGTCTGAGCCCTGCAGTAATCACCATCTGATTGGAATTATCACCTTCACCTGGAGCTGCCCAGATACACTCACACCTCACCAAGAGCCCCAAAGTTACCTGTCTTCCACATACCTGTTTTTTGATAGTACAAGTTTTTCTCCCACCACAACATAGAAGCAGCACACTATATACATTGAAAACTCTGAAGCCCCAAATGCCTTTCACTGAAAGGCTCCCTAAACAAGGGAAGCTGAGATCCCTGCTGAGGAGCACTAACCCACAGCCTCACCATCCTTTGCCTAGATAAATGCCCAGGGTTAAGGAATCTCTGGGTAGCATCATGTCTGTATTTGTGGAAGTAAACATCAGATTTTTATTCTGAGATAAATCACGCTACGAATCTTCACATAAATACCTGAAGAATCGTTCCAACAGCATGACACAATCTAGATGGAGGCCAGAGTGAAATTACACAGAGAGCACTTGTCTATCAAGCCACATTTCTTTGCTCATATCCCTCCTCACCCTTTCCCTGTACACATACATCCCTGTAAATATAGATATGTATGTGCCTATGCAGGTGTGTGTATATATGTACACATTTTACCTTAAACTTATGTCTACGTAAGCACATGTGTCCAAATGACTACAGGTATCCTTTTCCATTAACAGAGCTTCACCAGGCTAAGAGGTCTGGGGAGGAACACACCCAGCAGAGATTTTAACCCAGCCATTGAGACATTTGGAACTTTCTAAGAAGAAAGTGCAAATTGAAATCAGAATGCGGAGGGGACACGGCACATGATAAACTGCTGCTTCAACCATCACCGTGTAGACCTCAGTCCACAAAGTGATTAATCAGGTTCCTTCTTTTTGTTTTCATAAATGATAAGTAAATCCACTTAGTTTATATGAACTGTGCCTGCAGGGATTCCTTCGTCCTCATCTCTGTGCTAACTCTGAGATGGCAGTGAGCCAGAAACAAGCCAATGCTAGTATTTTTGAATCATGTCAACTTGTATGTTTATTTCTTTTCTTGGGTAAAAAAAAAAAAAAATCAGTCTAGAAGGAATTGCTGGTTTCATTATTTAGTTCTTCTTTTCCTGCACTTAACCACAATGTCATTATCAAAGCATCCCTCGACATGTAAAATCCAAACTCTTTCATCTCCAAGTTAGCCAGTCACAGCTCAGCCAAACGTAGCAACCGTTATTCTCCCTTTACTGAATGAAAAGAACAACCTTTCCTCACAGGGAATGCCCAAGAAAGCAGTTTAAATTATAGGTTTTTATATGTTTGCATACCTAATAGTAGAGAAGCCACTTTAGAGCTTATCAACTACCATAAAGAGAGCAGAACTTTAGGGCTGGTGGTGTTAAAACTTGGATGTCAGCCATTGGAAAGCTCGGTTCAGGCTGCACAATGCCTCTCTAACATCCTCAACATTTCATATTGTTCCATACGGTGGCAAAAGGCTGCAAACAGAGTGAGAAAAGCCCCTCATGTTTCTTCAGGGTTCCTGGAGACTTCTGAACCCAAGCTCTTAGTGTGTGGATTAAGGGCCCTCTCAGCTTCAGTAACTCCATTCCTTTCTCCATCAACTCCACGTCCCCACATAACAATGATAAAATTTACCATTGAGACTTGGCTTGTAACATCGAGAAGGATTAAATGCCAGATCTTCTTGGGTAGCATCTAGCTCACAGGTGAGGAGTGGCAAATTGCCACTCATCCAGGGCACTGCAACATGAAAATAGGTATTGTTCCACTTAAGTGCCCCTTTCACCCTCCAGAGCTCTGATAACCATCCCAAAGATTAACTCAGCTGTGGAAAGAGCTGCAGCCCACTGTATCACGTTAGCAACGGGAAAACAATAAAACACGAGTCCGTGTTGAGTTTAAAAATCTCCTCAGATGTGAGGCTGAAGGCAAAACTAACGAGCACTGCAGCGAGC
The DNA here is from genome assembly GCA_013401255.1 of Urocolius indicus. Taxonomy (NCBI): domain Eukaryota; kingdom Metazoa; phylum Chordata; class Aves; order Coliiformes; family Coliidae; genus Urocolius; species Urocolius indicus. The sequence goes on along the minus strand of WBNH01001191.1, from coordinate 169,700 downwards.
TCCCACAGCCGAGCGTTTTTCTTAAGATGCAAACCTTCAGAAGAAAGAGGTCATAAATTGTACAATAACGAGAAGAAGCCAGTTTTTAAACAAAGGCACCTCTGCCAGCCTGAGTGTCTTTGATCAGAAATATTGCTGGAGAGAGGAGCAACCTGAACGTGTGAATTAACGACTCTCTGAGCTTCATGGCCAAGTCAGGAAGCCTGCTATTTAGCTACAGCCCCGTGATATGTGTGGGGAGAGTGTTATCTAAACCGCTAGGACGACTATAAAATATCTTAACAGCTTCTGCTGCTTAGCTGGAAGCAGGGCTCCCCTCGTATCTAATATGAAACAAGTGGTCCAGCCTGTGAAAGGCAGCTCTATATTCAGAGGCCACAGCGGCTGGAAGCTATGGGGTCGTCTCAGAAGCTCTCAATTGTTTTTAAATTCTGTTTTTACAAGGAGCGTGAGATTTATAGGCTCTTGAGGGGAAGAAAATGATGTAACTTGAGTAAATCAACAGGCCATTTATTCCTGGCCCTGTTTCCTCTCTGTCACTGAGCTCTGGAACTAGCCCCCAAGCACTCCCTCTTCAAAACAAGAGGCAGCCCAGGCTGCAGACATCTTGCAGGGACAGTTAAAGGCACAGCTCCTTTTTCCTTTGTTGCAGGGGTTGAACGTGGGGGTCAGCCCTGGCCCCCCCTGTGTGAGTGCAGCCCGATGCTGCTGTGCCTTTCCCCTCCGAAATCTGGCATGTGCAGCTACTTGTTGCACTGCAAACCTGACATCTGCCTGCAGAGAGCGAGCACCAGCTCCATCCTGGGGACAAAGGCACACGCGTCTGCAACTGCTGGAGGGGTAAAACCCAACCTTGGGAGCTGTGTGATCAGAAGGTTTCCCAAAGCAGAGTGCTGCAAACAGGAATGAGTTCAGAAGCAGTGTGGAGGGGGCTCTGGAGAGGAGGGGTGGGGTTTTAGCCCCCCCTTTTCCCCCTCTCTCATTCTGCTTCTCTAACGATAATGGATTAGCTCATTATAAACAATTTCCAAACTGCTCCTAAACCTTCAGATTAGTTTAATTGCTGCTTGGTGACCACTGGCTCATGAAACGGTGTCTACTGAGCAGCCTGGGAAGCAGGGCAGAGAGGGCTGATTTCTTCCCACAGCATCTTAGTGTGGATAAAATGTCTTTATGTCTAGAGAGTTGGTGAGTGACCTTCAGCCACAGGGACCAGCTCAGCATCACATTCACCCAGCAGAAGGCAGGAGGGGCAGGGAAAGGGTTTTGTTTACTCTCTGTGCCTCTCCCCTGTACCTGCCTGCAGACTGCACCTCTCCTTCCAGGCCAGGTTTCCCTTCCAGGAGGTGATGGTGTGATTCACGGAGGTGATTCCCACCCAAGGGCCCACTGTGATGTCTTTAGGATGCTTCTCGGATGAATATGGGCACTTCAATGGTCTTGAAAACTGAGAAGCATGGGCATGAGGCGGGTACCCACTGCAATAGATCCCCCAGCAAGAGCCAGCCACCGCTGAGCTAAAGCTTGCTTGCTGGATTCCTAGGAGGCACGAGGTGTCTAAGCAGTCTCACTACAGCAAAGACCCTGGGGGAGGGTGGTTTAATACAGAAGCATGTGTTTGATAATGACTTATTTCACAGAACAAAGTCTGGGCAGCCGAAAAGCCTGCTCCAAACCCAGGTATGCCTACAGGCTCCAAATTAGAAGAACATTTTAACCTTTGCGCTCTTCAAATTTCAAGCCTTGTTACCATCCCCTAATCTGCTCCCTTAACCTTGACCAGAGAAGGGTATTTTTTTTTTTTAATAAACACCATTTGACGGATATACACTGTAAATAGAAGACCTTTACTCCCCCAGCTCTTCTTTTCTCAGAGCTTCGCCTATTCAACAGAGCAAAAAACTTTGGTTTCCTGCTGGCACACAGCTGCCTTCAAGTTGCTGCTACAGCAAACCGGGCAATTTTACCTCTTAGGTCAGTTAGCCAGGTTGACCCCTCACCTTTGACAGTGATCTTTATCTAGACTCCATCTTAATTATTTATCTCAGGAAGGTCAGAAAGAAAATGCCTCTCTCAGGACCCCTACTGCCTCAGCCTGTGTAACTGGTTAAAATGCCAGCTCTTTGAGGATGGTAATTCAACCAAGGCAGCTGAGCAACGGATGCATCACTTTTATAACAGTTAGGAAATGCTGGTGTTCAGAAAATTGCTTTCAGCTCACAACTGTCATTCCTCAACCTGGCAACTGAGAAACTTTTCCCATAAAACTGTTAAGACTCAGCAGGGCCAGTAGATCTTTGCTAATCAGAATGTAAAAGATTTAACCTAATCTGGAAACTCATTAACATATTTTGGGCTAAAAGTTAAAAAGCCCAGCAAAGACAAAAACCTCAGATACAATAAAACCGTAGGAAAATACGAGCAACATTTACATAAACAGCTCTTCAGCAACTTCAGTGCTATTAAACCCAAAAGAGTTGTGAGCAAAGTTTTAATAAAGTTATTAAAAAGGTAATACTTTGTCTTCCTTGCAATAGTATTTCACAGCATAATTTAAGAAAAGCCACACACACAATAAAAGGGAGCAAAAGGAAAGGAAAAAAAGCTTGTAGTAAAAAACTCGGGTATAATTTTCTTCAATCAACTCCAGCTCATGACTGCAATTACCCCAAATCTTTCCGAACCTTGCTGTGATACACCAGGGACAGGTCTTGGAGCCTCTGTGGGTGGCAACCTTTCATCTGCCTCTCAAACTGTTCTTTATTGTAAGGTTTCAAATTAGTGCTAGCAGCAATGAGCAAATTTGATAATTCGATCTCAAATTAGTTAATGTCATGTGCCAGGAACCACTAACTAAGGCACTGCAAAGATGAAAATGTATCTCTCCAGACTCAGGATGCAAGGTTAACCAGCCTGACATTTCAGATCTGAAAAGTTGCTTTTTATTTTAATTAACATGAAATTTTTGTTCAAACGTTCCCCCCTTTCCTTTCCCTGCTGTGTACTTTCCTCATTCTGCGTGGAAAAACAGACTGCAAATCCATGAGGCACACATTCTGCTGGGATAGCACAGAAATTGTGACTGACCCAGATAGCTGCGAATTGGGTGGAAATCATTAGGATCATATGTACTGATTGAGCTTTTGTAGATAGTGAAGTGAACTGGGGATATGTTTCCATGGCAGCTTTCAATGAAATGAGCCAGTGCTTCACATTTCTGATCCTTATCTCCAGCATACTCAAACTCATTTGTTCTGGAAATCAAGATGAAATATTTTTAAAAACCCCCAAAACCAAGACAAAGCGTTTTCCAGTGATCCTTGGTTTTGACAGGTTGGGACTATAAGTGCATTTCACTACGCTTTGGTGGTTTCTCTCTAAAGACGAAGCCAGAGAGACTAAGTTTGATCTTGAGGTACTTTTTTTTTTGTCTTGGGAGAACTTCTTCTCTTCCACCTCTGCACTCACTTTTTGTTTTCAGAGCAACTAAGTGAGCTACAAAGCTCACAGCAGTCCTTCTGTGAGCATTTACCCCCCTCTCTGCCACCCCTGCCATGCCCCAGCAGGACAGGCTTTACCAGCCATCAGCACATGCAGCAGAGGGGCAGTTTGTTGCCCAGGAGCACGCAGCCCACAGGCCCACAGAGCTGAGGTGCCCACCCAACCCCACCTGGCGATCTGCTGTCTGTTAGGTGCAGGCTCAGAGGGTCTCTCTTGAGGAAAAGAGAGGTTTGAACATCAGGCCTCCCCCTCGACGTGCAAGTTATAAGATGCAGGGTATAAAAGGTCACTAGCTTCTCCTGCTTTCTGTGCATGCTGCCTGTATCCCCTTCTCCACACACAGGCAAGCATTTCCATTCTACTATGTAAAAGCTGTTATCCTCCCTTCAGCCAAATAAAACCATCATTATTTAGACAGACTGAGATATTACACAAGGGAGTCTGAAAGAGCCCCAAGTGGGAGTGTCTTAAAGCCACTGGGAAGGAAAAGGCTACAGGGAGACTTGTGCTCAAGACCCTTCTCTGAAAGCATTCCTGGGCTTCTGACATTTTAGAATTCATCTCTTAGTTAAAAATACACATCCAAATTGACCAAATCTGTGATTAGTTTCAGCCTCCCGAAATGGAACTTTCTGGTGAATAAGCAGTTTTTTAACATTAACAAAAGCTGTGACAGTCTGGAGTAGCAGCAGGTCTGTCTGGACTCGCTGAGCACCAGAACCTCTCCAAAACCGTATCACAGACACCCTAAGCCAGGCTGACATCAGATGCTTCAGCTCTTCTCCAGGCACTGTTCTGCTTTGAGTCAGGTACAGGTCACTGTCTACACTGGATTTGTATTAACTGCCAAACACACTCCAATGCATCTATTCTAAAACTCAGACGAGTTGAGGGGACACCCTGGAAAACCAACTCCCCATACAAAATCGACTTCATTTGTTGTTTGGTTTATTTCCTCTCTGGTTTTGGTCGAGATGGAAAGAGATTTTCTAGAGGGGGGGAAAAGTGAAGAGACAGCAAAGAGCAGTTCTGTGGGATGCTCAGGCACAAGCCGGCTGCCCTCTGCCAGGGGAGTGCTGCCATGCAGAGCAATCACCCGCAGTGCTGGAGTGCTGGGCAGGCTGTTTGAAGCAACTTGTGGAAGTTCAAATGGAATGAAGGACTGGAAGGGGTTTGAAAAGCGTCAGTGTTGCGCCAGGCTCCGCACCTCGGCTGCAGCTGAGAGGCCTCCAGCCAGAGCCGAGTGACAGATGATTCTCCCCTGAAATGTTTTAAAACGGAACAGAAGACGCTCTTTATCTGTGTGGTCTGAGCTCATTTACTCCAGGAGAAATCTCCAGCTCCCACCTGACTGAAAGCCAGGTCTTGTTCTCCCATCTGATGGATGAATGGAATTTAGAAGTTTGATACTGTCCCCTGAGATGTCATTTAAATCCACAGATACATTCAGCCAGCAGGTAAAGTTATAATCTCATTCCACAGGCTCATCTCTCGGGCTCCCCACCCCCTTCCTCTCGCATATCAGCCCGTCTTCACTTTTTCTTGTTAAAAATCACAGCAGCTCGAAAGGAATTATCACATTTTCTTTCTTTCTGTCTGTCTGGTTTTATGCGTTTTGCTGTCAAACGATAACACAGAAAAGCAAGCTCCTACACATACAGCTTCCTAATCACCTGTCTGCTAAAACCAGCACGAAAAACTGACTTCTTTGTTATTTGTGAGGTACATAAACAGAGAAGGGTAAGTAAGAATTACTGGTACCCCTCCTTGTGCAGTTGTACTGTTACAGGCTGCAAGGTGGGACAAATACAGCTTGGTCTATACTTCAGACTGGTAGAAACAGCATTCCCTTATGACAAACTTACCCATCTTCTTGAAATTCAAACTCAAATCCCGAGCTCTGTCCTAACCTTTTGCAAAGCATTTATAGCAGTTTGATTTCTTTCGCTCGCTCCACTGCTGCTGTAAGGTGCAAAACTTCAAAAGCAAAAGAATCCAGCAAAGCAGAAACGAGACTTTTTTCGAAGCAAATGACTCATTTGCTGTATCGACAGCCACATAGATTCTTCTCAAGAGCAGACTGTGCTCTAGGGTAACTGCTGCTGAACTCCACATAAAAGAAATTCTTCCCAGTATAGCAACATATAGAATATGAGGGGCTACTGCATCTGCCTCCCAGCCAGAGATGGGCACTCATTCAGCCCATCCCAAATCAGATAGCATTCCCCTGCCCATTTCTCTGTCTGCAAGGTTCCCTTCACTTCATCACAAGGGCTCCAAAAGACTTGGAGCTGCTACTGTTGTAATCCATCCAAGATGGATAGTAGAGAAGCCTGAAATAAAACCCAAGCTTCCTGTCCCATGTGTCTGCCAGACTGTTGGTGAAAGGTCAGGGGCATCCTCACTCCAGACTGGTAATTGCAAAAAATGAAGGAGGTGAACCCTAACTAGCAGATCAAAGGAGAAGAGGAAAGGAGAGGATTTTACAGGGAACAGGCTGACTACAGGGGCAAAACATGAGGGGAGAAAAACTATCTTGTAATAGAAAAAAAAAGGCAGTATAATTAGCATTGTCTCCATGGGTCAGACAGATAGCAAATAAAACTTGGCAGATAACTGACTATAACGATCACTGGCAAACCATTTATTCCTATTAAAGCAGAACATGCTGATGTTTTCTTTAGGCGAATGTTCTCTTTAAGCTGTAATAGCCAGGCACATACAAGTGCTGGAAAACTTGCTTTTCACTGACTGGGGAAAAACAAAACTGCTGCAACATCAGAATCTTCACAATCCCCTGAATATTTAGTGCACACCAGATCTGAGAGACCAACAGTTTGCCAGGACACCCCAGGCAACTGCCACAGCCTCGACCCTAAACCAATGCTGTCAGACCTGACCTTACCAGCTGCCCAAGCAGCCTCGTTCCCTGCCACATGGCACTTGGAGCCAGGGAACGACTGGCATATCTACTTTCACCCACAGTGTGCACAGATGTATATGCTAGAATTTGCACTTCACAGGAGAGACCAGGCTGAACACGGCACTCTCACCCTTCCCTGCCTCCCATCACACCTGCAGTGCACGTGGCAGAGGACTCTGCACCCATCGCCTCCAGCCCAAACTCTCTTCTACTTTCATTCCTTTGAAAAAGCTTAGAAATCTATTCTCAGCTGAAAAAAAATCGTGCTTTCTCTCTCTCTAAAGAGGTGCAGTGTGGCTGAAAATGCTAATACTGCAAAGACAGTGAAAAGTGCCTGTCTGCTCAGCCTCTATGTTAAAAGGAATTCCTTTGCTTCCAGGTCTGTGTATTTAATAAACTAATCCATTAGTGACACTTCCTATTTAAAAGAACAAGATTACGCAACTAAACAATATTTTGCAACCAAAATAGACAATAAATCATGCCTGCAGAAAGTGCTAATGGTGCTCACATTTATTCCTATTAATGCTTCCTGGTTTTGAAAGCTGGGCCAATTCCAGAGATCGTGTATTACAAACTTTCCCGCTGAAGGATCTGGGTTCCTCTAGGCTTGATTCCAGTTACAACTGGCAGCTAATACTTTCACACATTCACAAATCCCTAACTCCTCCCCAAGAGCAGAAGAGAGTGGAGAGGTTTTGGCTTAGGTCAGCAGATTTCGGAGTGTTACAGAGATGAATGGGAAGTGATGCAGTCCTCTTTAAACACGAGGCTCTAACAGTGAGAGCTCTGCAGAAACTTAGCTGGTCACATTTTACTCTCAGATGTATACATCTACACACCTCTGTAATGCTCTGAAAAAGAAAACCAACCTAAAATCCATGTACAGAAATGTGATAGTTCAACTTTTCTTTCAGCCCCGCAGAAGTACCGCTCCACACTCTAAATAACGCGCTTCTGTAAGAAGCAAGTTGTTCACAAAAACCCCAACTGCACAGCATGCAAGAAATGTTTGCCACAGACACAGGTATGAATTTGAAACAGGCACAGCCTGGAATTTCATTTTGCCTGAGCCCAAACCACCTGGTTCCAGGAAAACCCAATTAGAGGAACAACCCAAACATGGGGTGACCGGGTAGGAAGGTGAAGGGCAAGGAACCTCTGGGGAGCCAAACCCAAAAGAAGTAGGTACAGCTCCTGCTTTCAGAAAACAGAGCTAGTTTGGCAGTGGGTGAAGTCAATGGTAGCTCCACTGTCTTCCAGTAGAACCCAGATCTGACAAGAAGGATTCAGAAGAGTGCAGGATACCACAAAGAAGTGCCTGGGGGCTTTAGCAGCTTGCTGTGTGCTCACGTGCAACCGCTGCAGCTCATCCCCAGCATCTCGTGTACTACCTGCAAGAAGCAATGCTAATAGCTGGGGGGTTTGATAGGGGTAAAACTGGAACTACATCTGCACACGATATCTGCACAGTCCCTTGAAAGTGGAAGGAGTCAAATGTGCCATTAGGTTGAGGACAGAGAAGAATTTGTTGTCCCCTATATTGCTAGTCAAGTAAACATCACACAATACATAAACTCCAAACCCCCAAAGAAAGCTTCAGAGAGGCATCTCAATGATCCCAACTGCGCTCAAGGTGCAGTATCTCTAATGTGGTGAATCCATGGAACAACAAGCCTGTGGCGTGTGGGAAAGGATATTGTTTCATGATGTCTCACAAGAAAGTTCTTGAGAAAAACGGTTTCAGTTTCCCAAACGTCCTCCTTACTTTGCAAAACACACGTTAGGAGACATTGTGCCTTGTCATATATTTCTCCACCGTATCTGGCAACACCCACATGCAAGACCCTCAAGCACCTTTGAGGAGTTATTTCTGGAAATGTTGAATCTCATAATAGCAATAAAAGGAAAATATTGTTGCAGCCAAAATAAATGTCTATTTGGAACACATTTACAAAAGCTCTGGAATATTTGTGTAAGTCTGCAACGCTGCCCTTCACCAAAGAACAGCTTGGCTGCTGAGAGATATCAAGGAGCAGGATAAATTTATAAAGACCTCAGAGCTGACTTGTCTATTTAAAGGAGATGCTCAGTCAGATAAAAGTCTGAACTCTTGATTCTTTTGCAGACAAATCGGAATCCTGTTCTATCCTCCACCAAACCAGTTACAGAGCGTGAAATCTAAACCAACAGCTAAAAAAAAAGCCTCAGTGCTGCTGGTTTTGCTCAGGTTGCTACAGACCAAGTGCACACGTTGTGTGCAAGGTCAGCGAGCTGAAAGCACACGGAAGCCTTCACGTGTCAGCAAAGAAACACAGGCACAAGAGATGTGAGATCCCAACTAGGATGCGGCAAAAGCATTCACAATTTAGGCAAAAGCAGGGGAGAAAACTCTATTTTCAAGGTTCTGCTTATACCAGGCTGGCTTTAAACTTTAAACTTCTTTTAAACTGTTTATTCCTAAGGAGAAAGTCACAGTTACAGTCACTCTCCATCTGCCTAGTGAGCACAGAAGGGAGTGTTCTGGTCCGTCTGGCCAATGAGATCCAGTCCAGAAAAGCTCTAAACCTGACTGTACGTGGTCAGTATTCCTTAGGCCAGGTCTCCCTGTGCAGTCTGGTTGCGAACTGAAGCTCCAGGGCAGGAAGGAACAGGGCACACAGCAAGAGAACAATGTTCACTTAACAAAGAGATGTGAACAGCCCTTACACGTGTCCCTCGACCTAAAAAAAAGGCAAAAGGAGGCTGCAGGACACCTATTAAAGACTATAACTCATGTAATTCCAGTTACTTTGAACTAATACAGACTAGGATTGGACCAATGGCACTGCAAACTCTCTCCTTTTTTCCTCTGCATTGAGACTCAGCACTCAGACCTGGCAAACCTTTGTATTTTCCCCCTTTTCCAGAAAGAAAACCAGATGATAGCAAAGAAGAACTCTAGAAATATAACGTAAGGGTTCAGGGTTGTTTTTAATAGAAACAACAATAATGCTTCTCTCAAACTAGGAATGGTATCTAGGAACAGTGGAATGATTGTTGTAGGAGTGAATCTGGTTTTCATTAGAGGGAAGTGATGGGTCCAATTTCTGCTGGGGACTGTTTGCTTGCATCTCTTGTTTGTGTTCCACATTGGCAGTTAACCCTTTAACGGATGGGCAGCGGAGCCTGCCATCCAGGTCCCATCCACACAGGAATGACAGGGGAATTTGGCCCTTATAAACACTGCTGGGAAGGGATTCACCAAGCAGATTCAGCACCATCACAGCCACAGACAATCTCCACCGTTTACCACCTCCTGCCAGGAGAGGACAGGAGGGATGTCCTCTGTACTGCCTTCATATCCTGAGAAACATTACACAGCCATGAATTATTTCATAGCAATGGACATGACGTGGCAGTGACAAAGCCAGCAGTGAAAACTTCTACTTCAATACACTAACTGAAATGATCTATTTACTAATTTCATACTGGCATCTATTAGTAAATTAACACCTACCAGTTTCACCAGTAAACTGTCACTCCGTGTTCAGTCCAAGTTGCACATACTCCAGACACAACAAAATCCCACAGTTATACAATGGTAATGAATTACTGGATTAATTGCACTTTTTAATTCATAAGTTTCTAGGAATTAACTGCAAACTTTGCCATGCAGTCACTACCCAGAGTTAGTGGCCTCGTGCATGTCTGTGAACACTTATTGATTCACAGATGCTTTGCAAGCAGCTCATTTCAAATTTACTTCTCCTTACATCGCTGAAAACTGGTATCTGAAGAGCTTGCAATTTAATTCTCACAAGACAACAAGCATTTGCACCTTCTCTATGAGTTAATTCATCAATATCAAGAATCAGTTACACTGTTGATTAATTAAAATGAGAGAAATGACACAAAGGTCTTGGATTTCAAGGTTAGGAAGTTGGGGTGGTTTTTCTGGATGGCTCAGGGTCACTCTGCAAGATGTGGGCTGAAGTGGACTCAGGCCCTAAGGGAGCTATACAAGCTAATTAATGAATGGTAATTGGGTAGTAGCACACTTTCAACCTAAGGATTTTCCCAAATGCCTTCATTTTGCAGTAACCAGCCCAAATAAATGCAGTTCTATGTGGCAAGGTTTTCTCATGCTTTTCCGATTGCAGGGTGGTGCAAGCAAATCAGATCACCTGCAGCTGGTTACCAAGCCCTAAAACTTTCCTCATGCTAGATTTATAAATAATATCCTACCTTTATAAACCCCTGTTCACACCAGAACCTCTCCGACAGGCCAGTGCAAAATTTGTGTTTTGAAACATGAAGCTCATGGTTTCATTTCCTTTACAGACCCCGAATCCAGCGCAAATCGGCTGAAAAGTTTGCAAGCTGCAGTGGGGCGCTGAGGAAAGCTGTGCTGCTGAGCTCAGAGTTCAGTCTGATGGCTTATCATCTGCCTCATCACTGCCTGGAAAGCTCGGAGCCAGAGAGAGTCCCATTGTTCTGGGTGCTCTCCACAGACGCAAGCAAGAACAGCCTCTGCCAAAAGGAATTTATGGTCAAAGCCCCCTATTCTGCAGTAAATTCACTGCACGCCCACACAGCATCCCACTGCAACCCTGAAGGATTTTCAAGATGAGAAACAATGTGGGTGAGAGACAGAAGCAAATACAGACAGAGAATAAGATTATCAATGACAGACTGATCTGATACTACAGACTTCACGGACGTAACGTGAGACCCAAAAGGAATCTGCCGTGAGTGTCTGGCCCGAAATAACAGATTTAGACACAACATGTACATAACGTCCAAGTTTATTTATGAGGTTTGATTCCCCTCCAGATTCCATGCGATGGAAATGCTAAGCAGAACGCGCTGGGATAAAACGTTTGCTTGAAATGAGGTTTCCTGGCCTCTCCTCTTTGCTCAACAAGCCGTCTCCCCCTGCCCACCCAGAAGGCATCGATTCACAAAGCTACCCACAGACTAGACTTTGAGATATAAAATGACAGTTCACCCAGTTCAACAACCAGCTCCACTTTAACGTGCTCCGAACAGCTCTGCCCTGTTGCATCGCCCTTGGCTCTACTCCTGTCTGTGAAAAACACAGGAACCCCCCCCCCCCACAAGCCTCTGACCCCTCCAGTGTCATCACCACCACATCCCCAGAGCATAAATCTTAATAAAAACACAAGGGGAAAAAAAATTAATCTGTCAAAAGGCTTCTTGGTTAGATAAAGTCCAAAGATACTGTTGGCCAGCCACAAAACTAATACACGCAGAATGTAAAGAAGATTAAAAGAAACTGTCATCACCTATTGCTAACATCGTTTTCTGCCCTCCCGTCTCAGCCAGTCTGCGCTTCACTGTCTCTTTGGGAGACCTTATCTTGGAAGGAAAACCCTGCTCTTCCTTTTATTGGAGGGAAACCTCTTAGACACACCCCTCCTCCCCTTAACATTGAAGACGTTCTCATAGTCATACACCACAGAAAAGCACCGAGACCCTAACAGCAAAAGAGGCTTTCATTCGTTCCCTTGCCCTCAGCCCAAGCCCCAGCTAATGTTTAGCACAACCACAGTAGGTCAGGTTGTAAAGCATTTCGGTTGCAGGCATAAGGTAGCATTTCCCCCCCTCTTTGTCCTGTGCCAGCACATTTCAGGCTCTCCAAAGCAATGCACTGCGTGCCATTTTCTGTTCAGATAATTCTCTGAAACAGTTCAGAGACCCTTTGCTGCGCTCCATACATTTATTATAAACGGGGTGTCTGAAGCCAAAACATTAATTGCATCTTCTAGAAAGGAAAAAAAACCAACCCAACTACATTTAGTAATGTACTCATTAAGTGACTGACTGACACAGCCAGAAACTGGGGTTTAAATTCAAACTGTAGAGGAGGACGGAGCGCTTGGGAGTTTCTAGTATTCAGCTTCAGCAATCTCACCTCTCTGTGGTTTATCTCTGCAAGTCGGATAATTTATCCTCCTCGTGGCAAGACAAAAAAGGGAACTTGGCAGAGGGGGCAAGACCAAAGTAGACATTTTGTTACTGCTAAGTGCTAACCTTTCTGCAGATAATTTTTGCAAAAGGTTTCTAAACAGCCCCTGTCAGCCAAGTTGTATTTTGTTATTTCAAAGTGACTGTGGGAGTCTAATCCAGTACAAACCCTTTGTAAATTTTAATGGAAATGTTCATACACAAAGGACAAGAAAATGCTTCGCTGCTGTTAGATATTCAGGAAATCTAAATCTAATTTACACTCCTAACCACCGCTACAATCTCAGCAATGCCTGTTGTTTCTCTCTTCTCTGGCTGCAATTTCGACTGCAGTTATCTATTTGATACCAAAATACAGTTCTGTGTACAGCCATTTATATAGTTCTAGGTACAGATTGAAACACGGCTTTAATTGCAGGGGAAAAAAAGGGGGATTTTCCTAGAAAAACAAAACAATGGCTCATTGCTGTAACTCACACGCGTGTGGAAGTGTGTGTGGAGTAACAAAGATTATACCCATCAAAGATGAAGTGGGCTTATTTTTCTCACTTAGGGAAGGTGATAAACATCCTTGTGCATATTAAAGACACAGATTCCCTGAAGTAGGTGTGCAAAGTACCTTTCTCAGTCAAAAGGGAAGAATGAGAGCTGACTGATTCTGCCCAGGAAAGAAAAGAACAAGGGACCTGTGGCAGAGCTTCCCTGACACTGAAACACCTCTGCAGAGAGGACAGCAGCTTGCTCTGGCCCTCGGTGTCCCAGCACACGTCCCAACAGCAGCCAGGAAAGAGCAGAAGAAATCCTAGGAAAGAAACGTGAATGCTTGATGCTTAAACAGGATCAAGTGCTTGGAGGTATGTCTTAAACACAATTAAGTTGCTGAAAGACCAAGAGAGAAAAAAAGCTCCAGTAGCCATTGCACAGGTAGTGAGCTGAGGTGCAGGGAAGGACCACAGCCCATCAGTGCCGGGAAACCAAAGAGCCTTGACCTACAATAGTTTGCTCTAAGTGCCTCATTCGAGGCTTCAGAAATTTTGGGCCTCGCTAATTATGGATAATCCTACAAAAAATGAAGTTCATGGGGAACAGACAGAGGATCTCCTTCATCACTCAGCTCGGAAGGTGAAACAGACTGCAACATGTATTGGAAGACCACATAACGAGGCATTCCTTTCCTAGCCACTGTTTTGGTACATTTACTGGCTTTATGTTATCCACAGTCATTTCTAAAGTTTGCTACATTTTTTTTTTTTTGCCAGCAGTAGCTGTAATATTATTAAAATTGCAATTTATTAAAAGAATCCCACAGGAGGGAAGCAATCTAATGGATAAGGCCTGAATGCGGCCAGACAAATTCAAGCAGCTGTTCGGAGACCCTAAAGTTAGGACTAAACTTGGACAACATCTCTGCTTGATCCACGAAGCCCTCTAATATTTCCTCCCTCCTCCGTTTTGCTGTAGGGCTCTGAGCCCTGGAAAACAGTGCTCTGTTATGCACAGCAAGAAGTTCCTACTTATATTGCACAGTTGAAGCATGCTTTATAGATTTCCACTGACTTGAGCTGGAGATGCTATAAAGCAAGATTAATCTTTATATTAAAATGTTGGCTTACGTCTTGGAATAAAAATATGTTTTAAAGCACAATTTCTTTATTCATTATGAACGGGGGCAAATGCTAATGCATCAGTTCTGCAACCTTAAAGACACTTACACAGAGAGAAATTTGTTCATATCATCTCCCCTAGGAATGTAACACATTGCTAACAGAACCACGTGAGCTGTTGAAGCACCGTAAGCTGGTGGCAGTCCTGGATACCCTCTGAATGGACAGTCATGAAGCACAAAACTAGGAAGGAGCTTGCTGAGGACTCTGGAGATGAGTTCTGCACTGCTCCTCGTTCTGCAGACACATGCACACAGGCATGCTTACAATGAAGCTTGCAATCCACTTACGAGCTGATTCTTAGTGAACCTTAAGGTTGTGCTTCAAAGACGGGCCAAGCCCTTTGGAAGGTGCAGCAGCTGCCCAGGGCGGTCAGCGACGGCCCTGAGGAGAACCGGGAACTTTGCCATGTGGGGATTTATTGAGTCACTGTTGGCTCCAGTCATACTGTCTTTTGCCTACAGAGCTCCAGAGGAAAAAAGAAAGCCTAAAAACCAAACACAGTCCAGACTAAACAAAAGGAAGAAGGGGAAAGTCCTAGTGTACTTCTCTGGGAAGCAGGAAAGCAGGACAGCTGCATTTGCTGGAAGGAAAGGCCACACAGTTCCTCCTATTTTAGGAAATCCTTTCACTGTGAAAATAAAGATCCAAAATGCTCCAGAAAATACGTATGGAGTGTATGTTGTGTTCTGCTCTAAAGGATTTATGTGTATCATCTTTCCAGAAATATTAAAGAATCTATTAGCTGCACAACTTGTGTCAGGACCCCAGAGGAGGATGGTAAATAGAAAACCTGCTCAAGAGCTGAGCAGCCACAGCCCACAGCCACCATGCATCACTGCAGACAGCCCCTGGGAAGGGACATTCCCAGATGAGACAGAGGAACTAATCCCAGGGGTCCCACTGCTCCCCTTAGAGATCAGGCTATGAAGAGTATATGACTATTAGATCCCCATGTAACTCTATCTCATCAGCCTTGGGAGATGTAGTGCCTCGCTTCCTCTCACTGGGGTTTTGGGCAATCCAGCAGCCCCTATATAAATGGTGTCAATCAGGATATATTTCGCCGTACTGTCAGGTGAAACTATTAGATAACAAAAGCCCTGACTGAAACGTCAGAGGACCTTATCTCTTGTCTTGTACAACTAGAGAGGACAAAATGCTAAAAATCAATCACCTAGGAACATAACAATGGAGCAGAGGAGACCAAGTCCCTGCTCTCCACCTCTCAGTACAAGGATCCTGGCTTAATATTCCTTAAAGAAAACAGCAAAGTTGATACAGCACTGATAAGTTTACATGCCTGGAACAGTTTTGTGCTGACGGAGTGGCTGGCCAGGAAGCTACCTCGATAGAAAATGTATCTGTGTGTGTTTTCACAAGTACTTGTGCATATTATGGATAAGCGACGCACACGTTTGAGTAGAGCAAAGGGAAGGAGTAAATGTTTGAGGAGTTCTCTTCGTTACGGGAACAGATTTTATCACTGACGTAATCACAAGTTAGAAACCATGGCTGAAGATGGGATTGCCTTAAGATTTCACAGCTAAACAAGGCCCATGAGAAATCACCACAACTCTTAAAGTAAATAGATAAGAAAGACGGACGGAGAATCTAAAGCCTGTGTTGCCAAGCTCCCTGCTCAGAAACCTACTCAACAACCTCTTTGAAAACAAGTTCCTAACATCACTTGAGACAAACAGATCCCCAAGCCAAACACTGTTCATGAATTTACCTACCCTGCATTCCCCTCTAATCACCAGCTCACGGCCTACGTACCTTCATCTCCTTATTTATGAAGCGATAATGGAATTATGTCTGAAGCGCAGAATCAAAGTTCAGCGCCTTTGATAAGTTTCACTCTAACTTTGCCCCTGGCAATACTACACCTCTTATTACTGCCTCGTCCTGGTTCATAGATGGATGAATCACTACTCAGATATCAATGCAGTTCCAGCCAGATACTATTATCAAAACCAGTGTCCATGGCGAGTCTGGAAGGTTTCATTATAATACCACACGTAGGTGTGGGGCTGAGATGCAAATGCTCATGCTGATTACCATATCTGAGATCCCTGACTGTTTCCAGCAGTAACTGTTGTAATATGGATGACAAATTATTTGCAGACGCTGTCGGGGGGTCAGAGCAGGTGCTGAGCCATCTCCATCCCACAGCTGAGCTCCGGCAGCGGCCACACACGGCACAAACCCCAGCACCGGGACAGAAGGAGAAATAAACCCACAAAACATCCCCAGGAGCTCCCCTGATCTTGTCAGTGCTTCTGGAGTAAACACTGTCAAGCACGTGATGTTATTTGGCTCTTTAACGTAGATTTTTGCAATTCTCTAAATATCTCCCTTCAAAAAGACATTTATTAAAAAAAAGTCTTTAAAATGCATTTCTGAAAGAAAAATTCCCTGAAAGGTCTGTCACAGGAATATACAGAGAGAAAATACCCCAAACTTACAGCATAAATACAACCATATGCTGTACAACGCTGTGATTGAAACAAAAAATGTTCTGAACGGCAAAAAATCTTGAGAAAAGCTTTGGAATGTATGTAATGATCATTAAATTGTTTCTAAGAATATATAACTGATAAATTCCATTATTATCATTTAACTGTCTGTGCTCATTTAAAGCTATTTCAGTACACTAGTGTAGTATCTTTCTTCAGCAGGACACTGAAATTCTAGATTATATGTTTCCCCTCAACAGAAAGGGCTTAACTTCACAAATCACAAACTCTTTCTTTAACAGAATGATTTTTTTTTAGCTGTTTCATGACCTGAGAACTCTCCTCCTGCCTCAGCACAACATGACCTGATCGGTCTGTTTCATGACTGAGCCAAATGGCTCCAGAGGAACTGGGCACACACTTCCCGCTGGCTCACCCCTGGACTGGGCACACAGCTCCTTCACACACGACTCCAAATCTCCACCTGAGTTCCCCGCAGAGGGCTGAGCAAACAAACCTTCATGGGACGGCTGTAAGAAAACCCACATCCATACCCAGAAATACTTCAGTTACGCAAACACTCTGCAGTTTTTACTGCTCAGCACTACCATGCCATCAGATCTTAAATTCCTTTCCTCAGATGCTTCACTTGTGCTCCATGCCACGGCCACAGCACAGCCCTCTCTGGAGGACAACCCAGCTACGGGGACAGGAGCACGTACAAGACACAAGTCAGGAGCAAGCCACCCGCTAGCCCACGGCACTGGGCTCACACAGGCTCCACGCTGCAGCACAGAGACTCACACCGACACAGGCACCTCACCACGACACTGCACAAGTACCAGGCTGATTGTTTGACAAAACAAGCTCAGGACAAGTGCAAGGGGACTATCCGTTCATTTCTCTATCTCCTGTCACATAAAGTAACTCTTGTTCACGTCCTTTATCCTCAAATTTATAACTGTCTCAGACAGTGCACTCAAGGGTGAAGGTTATTTGTGTCATACTTGCCAAGAAAGTGCCCCTTTCAACACTTAAGGAACAGTCAAACTACAGATAAAGCAGCAGACAAAAAAGATTCTGTCTTTTCCAAGTATTATTTATCTCCTCTATGTTCTTTGTTTCCCTTATGGTAGAGATATTAGCTAGAGTAAGATTCACAGACTTAAGCCCTTGAACCCAAGTATGCAACTTAATTTTCTTTCATTTGAAACTAACATCAGATGGGAACGCCAAGGGTCAAACTTGAAACTCACCTTTCTGAAACACTAAAGTGTTCTTTTCCCTAAGAAACGGGTCTTGGGTTGATACACAAACAATTGTTTCATAAAACTAAGGGCAAAACTTAATGCAAAATTCACCATGGGAAGCTCAACTTGGCCAAATATTATTGGGGTTATTCCTAGTTAAGTTTGTCAACAAGTAAAGAGACATCATGGTAACTGCCAGTGCACTAAATACAGCAGCTACAGACACATCCTGCATTTCCAGCCACGGCTACTCAAAGCAAACCAGCCCCACAGAAATACAGACATGAAGCACTAAAAAAGCTTCATCCAGAGCCCTCCCAAATGTATCACCCTTTAAGCTTGTCCCGTGGCAGCCCTGTTTGTACAGAAGGAAAGACACGCCGCAGTCTCCGAGGTGCTCACGGAAGGGCAGAAGGAGCTCGTCCTCGGGATTAAGCCTCATCTCTTTTGCTCTGTGTTGGATCCTCTGGGCATCACTTCAGTTTGCATGATAATCAGATCACTTTTTTCTCCTCAGGCCACGGCGGTTTCCAAACCCATCCCCACTGTGAGCAAGAGGCCGAGATGCGGGAGGGCTGGCGGCGGTGCCGGTTCGGGAGAGGCAGCCTGTGCCCCGCTGCCCTGCTCGGGGGCCGGGCCCTCTCCTAATCACACTGGTAAGACAGTTAATAAGAGCCCCGATGAATGATTCGTATGGATTTCTGCACCGCTAATTTCCGTTAACTATCACTCTTTGAAAGACAGCTCCAGGGATTTTGGGTCCGGGGTGCCTCTGTCTCTCCAAACACAGAGCTGCATTATATGACACGGTTCAAATTGGCATATCCCATTTCACTGATCTAATGTGTGCTGCACTTTAAAATGATACAATATTTTGAAACATGCAACTACTTTACTGATACCGTCTGTGCCTAAAAGCCTCAGTGGAGCTTCAACAATGGCTCATATCTTTTTCTTTTGAAAGTAATGCAAAAGCCTTGGCATGTGCTTAATACTTGTTTTTTTTTTTTCCCCTGTTGCTTTGAGACTTCATGTTGAGATCTGCTAGCGAAAGGAGAGCAGGGCCTTCCTCCCAGCTCTGAACACACACACATACACACACACACACACACACTCCCCTCACAGCCCAGGAGCGGGTTCCTCCATCACGGCTGCGTTGCTGCTGAGACAGAGTTGAGCTCAATTGTTACTGCTGCTGAAAACACCAAAGAGTTTCCACTCGCTCTTTGCAAAAGCAAAGCAAATTGCAGCCTGCTGATCCTGCAACGGGCACACAAGAGCACAGATAGGTTTTGAGCTGTCCTCAGCATCCCTCACACACCAAGGAAAGCGCACAGAACTTTCTGTTAAGATTCTTCTCTGTGATGCAGAGGGATCTGGGATGACAAACTCCATGCAGATCCACAAAACAAGGAAGAGAAACTGTGTTAACACAAAGCAAGAGAGAGAAATCCCATGTTCTCTCACACACACGGACTCGTGGCAGGCTCCCTGACCCCTCCTCAGCAAAAAAAGCTGCATTTAGGCCAAAGCAGACATTTTGACACAGTTCAGTTTTGTGAACAACTTGTTGGACAGGTCTCCCATTCATTCTACTCTAAGATAAAAAACCACTTGAATGACATTTTCGCCACCTATCTATTCATCCACATACATACAGACACCCTCACTCAGCTCTGATTTTGGAAGCAGCAAAGCTGAACCTGTCCCATAAGCCACTCTTTTTGCAGAAGACCTTTCCCATGCCAGTGACCCCTCTGAAGCAGAATTTTCCATAGTGGCCATCAACTGCAGAATTACTATCAGGTATTTAACCTGGGACTCTGAGAACAAACCAGAACAGAAAAAAAAAAGCCAGAAAATGTATTAATTCTTCAAACCTGCTACTGCAGGGTTTAACCAACCCTTCTGAATCCTAGGGAGAGTTTAAGATCAAAGCACAAAGTCAAACTTGAAGGGGTTTTTATGCATACGGATGATGCCACGTGCAAACTACTGATGCTTTATATTAAACAAAGTGTATTTTCATAAATTACCTACTGCCATTTTTGAGAGTAGTCTGTGTTGGAATACAGCAGTGAAAATACCTGAAAGCTTGAGACAATGTCCAAGTTCCTGTCAGAATGGAATGTAATTAGTGCAAATTAAGCAGCATCCTGAAAAGGAGGAGGTCAGAGAGAACTGGCAGGGTCGAACTGGGTCATTACCAAGCATTTTTATAGCAAGGCGAGCAGGAGGGATACCGAGTTACCTACGGCCACTGGAGTTTGAACTCAGGCTGTGTCCCAGACCTGCTTTTCCATGCAGGATGGGACTAGGATCCAATGACTGCAGCAGCAGCAGCCAAAGAGCCACTGATTAAAACTACAAACAAATCGAGGCAGTTATTCTTTTCCTCTCCTTTTTAGATTTTGCTTTTTAAAACTAGACTCACTGAAGCCCTGTAGACTGTTACGTTTCTGTGCTTGGTTTTATGACATTATATGGCTTGGAAGGAAAAGACTTAAAGCCTATTTATCCACAGATGTGTATGTTCAAGTAAGGTACTGCAAATCTGCTCTTCAACATCCACCATTTCCCAGTCTGCAGGCTGGAACCAGATGCCCTTCTTTTGCCACATCAGTCTCGTGGGTAGTCTTCAAAGATTTTCAAGACTTTACTTCACAGAAGACACCCCAATATTAGACTGGAATTGTCTGACTTTATAGACACATATGCACATGCAGCATTTACTACCACGCTTAAGTTTGCTCTGATGAGACCATTCCAGATCTCTGTAAGTGCAGAAAAAGTCAGTTTTGTCTGTTCAGTGCACACGCAGCTTCTCACCTGCAGCAAAGCACTCCACGAGCCTGAGAGCCTACAGATGAGCTTGTGACACACCTTCTACAGCAAAATGTCCCAGAAGCAAATCTGCATCACGCTGACATCTTCCAAATGTTCACAGTGCATTAGACGACCAACTCTTTACCGGTGATGAGATACGGAGCATATCATTCCCCCAAGCCAATGGGAAACCTCTGGCAAAATGCCTCAAGGTGGTAGCTGTACTGGCTGACCTGGGAGCTGCCTGTGTTTTCAGTGTAACTGAAATAATTTTGACATGTAATGCTGAAAAGAGACTTGAAGGTGGATAATCTCCCTGCCTGTCTTCTGTGTGAGAAGCACCAACGGCAGTCTCTCCTCATAGACCAAAGGCAGCTTCTGTAAATTATTTCTTTCTGTCCTACTGGAATTTTACATGTCAGAAAAAGCTGCGAGGTGTGGGGGGAGAAAGGTGAGAAAGAGAACTCTGAGTAGGTCACACACTGGTTTAGGTGAGCTTTTCATGCATTGCCACTCAGCAGCTGCACGGACCAAGATCTCAATGGTATAGACTTTTTCTCATGTCTGACAAAACACTAAAAAAACCCTCCAGCATGACAACAAAAAAATAAATATCAAAAGAACATTTGAAGAGCTCAATAAATTGATCATATTCTGCTGAACCTTCACCCTTGTAACGATAGTACCATTTAAATGCTAATGTCATTTTTTAAAAAGTCAATTACAGGAGTTTTAAAGTAATGGAGTCAGCAGTCTTGATGTAAATCTGTTATATTAATCTGCTCTGTACACTGTATCCATGGGCACTGATGCATTCACCCCCTTTTCCCTGGAGGTAAGGTTCCCTCGCAGTGGTACCAGTAATTGAATCAAGTTGATATAGACACCAAAAATATTGTTAAGTCTTGTAGGTAATGAAAAGCATATGTTGATAAAGCCAGTTGCTGTATTTTTGGATAGAAGAGCACTGACATTTGGGAAGTTCAAAATTAGAATTAACCCTTTGATGATTAACTGACCTGAAATTGTCTTTACAAACTCCACTGATTTCACCGAGAAAAAAAACTGCTTGAAACCTGCCAGGACACAGCTGAGATCCTTTACCTGCCCTTTCCCCTGCTTATTTCCAATTAAATTCACTTTCCTAAAGCATGATTTTTTTTTTCAATTTTATTTCCAACTGGTTCAGACAAACCGTTGAGAGGAACAGAAAATAAACACTGCTCAGGTTCAAGTTAATTTCTGTATCCTTTTTCCCAGGCCTAGCCAAAAGAGATGCTTGGATTGTGCTTTTCACGTGCAGGTAAAACAGATACAGAAGAAATCTCCAGCCTCTACTCAGCAGTTTTTGGGTGCAGTTCTAAACTGAACACACTCAGATAAATCAGGTATCTGCAATCAGAGGTTTGTCACCTCTCAAACCAATGGCTAGACATGTATTAAAATAAAAATAGTCTAAGAACGTCCCACAAATTAATGGAAAGATGGAGGAAAATGCAAGAAAATAAGAGGGTGTTCCTTGTGTTGTGCTATACTGCAATACTCTGTATTGTAATTTGCATTGAACTCGGTGCAGTCACTTACAGTGGGAGCCTGTTACCTTTACGTTCTGGTTCCAGTATACACAAATGGTGCTCAGAATAATCAAATAAACTCAAAACAGAACAAACATATCATAGAATCATACATAACATCTGAAGAAGGACTTTTGGTCTGGAACAAACTTGGATAAAGCCCAACATTTTGGAATTCCTCAGTCCATGTTGGCCCAGAATGAACCACTTGAGTTATTCAGGTTAAACCAGAAGTGGCTCTTTTGAACATAACGTACAATAACTCAGGGTTTCTTTAACCAAGCTTCCCTGAGCACACTCAGAATCCCTTCACCCACACAAGTGATCGGTGATGATCCACAGCCCCCCACTGAACTATCCCAGGGTTTGTGATGTCACCAAGTCACAAATCACTGGTTCAGGAATACGTACTGGTAATGTACATCACACATTAATACCTTTTCAATCCATGTGAAGACTACGAGGTTCACATTAATCCCTAGAAGAAGATTGCCACTTTGTGACCTGGCTCAGTGGCTGCCATCAGCCAGCGCTGCGAATGGGCCAGCCTGGCAAACAGGGCCAGAAGTGAGGTGCAGGAGCTGGCCAGGGCTCAGCAGCCTGCACTGGGGCTCAAGGGCCTCCACAGAAGTGCAGCTTTTCCTCCTCCCACAACTTGTATCAGTTGAAATGTCCCTCATGTTTATAAACAAGATCAATTTTAGCTCATGAAATCAGGAGATTAAGAACATCAGCTGAGAGGTTGAACTCCCTGACTGGTGACTTGGAAATATTACCAATACCTAGGCACACCTCTGCATTTGCCTACATACCTGCATTTGTGTATTACAGCAGTGTTACCATTGATGGCAGGAGATAAAGCTTTCTGATTACTTCCAGACAGCAAGAGCTACAGAAAGTAAAAGGCCATAAACAAACATATTTCTGTATGCAGCAGCAATAAATGAATTGCATTCACCACCACTCTGAAACAGAAAGAGTACTTCCAGATAAAGAAAACTGTCACTGAATACATTCAACTTGTTATATAAACATGTGGCTGGCTTTGCTGTTAAGAAGGGGCCGATTAACGGTTCATCAAGATTTTCCTGCTTCTGCCCTTCGTGAATTAATTTTCAAGTGCAGGTCTAATGAAATTTCAGCGAATGTCACACACACATGCCATAGAAACATTTGCAGTGCCATTATAAATCTGAACAATTTGGAACAAGGTCCTCACAGTTATTTTGTTAGCTTAGGGCCTTATTCTGCTATGGTTCAGGGGTTAAAGAGATCCACAGTATTAAAACAAGGTTCAGGCAGCTCCGAGTTAACCACAAATTCAGAACATGTCTAACAACATTTCAACATTCTCAAAACCTGGAACTTTTCCCAAAATACTGCAGGCTCTAATATCTCAAGAAATCAATCCAGAATTTCTGAGAAGTTTTGTTTCTAGCAAAGCCACTTGATACCTCTAGGACAGCCTCTTCCCTCTGCACCCCCATTCCACACAGAGCAGAGGGAGCAGGGGGCTGCCATCCTCCAGCCTGGCCCCTGGCACGGGGCACACCAATGTCATGGTCACTGTTCTCCTCTCCGGACATCCCCTCCCAAACACAAAGAGGAATACACGGTCATACAACAAAGCAAAACATTCCACGTTAGGAGGCTGCCAAATTCTTTGCCTCGGTATGCAAAAAAAAAAAAGGAGTATTTTTTTTCAACAGTGTTTGGAATAATTCAATAAACTGACTTACAAGGCAACATTTAGCTACTTCCAGAAAAATCTTCTAGTAAAGCTTTTGCTGTTTTGGCAAGAGTAGGAAATCGCCATTCTGGCACAAACCTGAAGCATTTTACTACTAAAAGCATCGAAAGGGGTTTGGTTGTGTGTTTTAGCGTTTGTTTTTAAACGAGGATAAAGGAAATTCAAAGCGAAATCTCGTTTCTATCAAATCTTCCCACACAGCTCCCTGCCCAGCACCCTGCCAGCCATGTAGCCCGGAACAGTTTATTTTATTGGAATAACAATATCCAGAAAAGTGCTGTCATTTTTGATGTAGTGTTCACAGATCCAATATTAGGAACAGAACCACAATCCTCAAGGACTTGATAGAGACATAAACTACTCCACAGTTCCTTTGAAACCAAACCCTCCTGGACGTTGACACGTTGAAACAAAAGAGCGTGTTTGTTGAAGCAAATTCTTCTCCCGCTTAGACCAGTGTAAAAGGATCAACTCTTCCAATGAAAGAAATATCTGCACAATCGAGACCAGAATTTAGCCACATCATCCTTTAATAACAACCACCTCTGACCAGACCTGCAAAAGTAACTAAAAACTTGGGAGTTCCCCGTTTCCAAAAGACAACTTTGCAACCAAGCTGCGCTGACGATAACGTTGGGAACTTTTAACATCTGCATTTCTCAAGAGCCATCGGCTACCTCTCGTTATGGTTTTGCTTAAAGCCGAAGGCTGGCAGTTGGGGAAAGGAAGAAAAAAAGTTACCTCAAAGCTGACATCTGGAACAAAGTGTATTTTTGTTGATAGGAGACCGGCTCTGAAGTGTTTTAAGCGAAGCTCAGTCCCTTCTATGCTGTGCCTTGGTCCTCTTGAAGAACACTCCCTCAGCCCTGCCTCAGTTCCCTCGGGACGCGGCACAGAGAGAAAAGGACAGACCTGGCACCCACGGTGAAACACAAGACGGGGAGAAATCCCAACGCTGCTGAAGCCAGCGGGTTGTGTGTGTGTTTGTGTGTGTGTGTGTGTCCTGGCCTGGCCAGAACTCAGGGTAAGACCCTGAGGGTCAGTTTCTAACAAGGACCAACACTGCGAACAGCTCCGCGATGCTCATAGGGAGCGTGAAGGGAGGGCGAGGGTGGGATGCTGAGGCACCCAGGCCGGCAGAGAAGCTCGAATCACACCGGCTGCGGCTCGCATCACATCGCATCACATCACACCGGCTGCGGCTCGCATCGCATCGCATCACATCGCATCACACCGGGGGTTTTGTTCGGATTCCCGGCGGTGCGCGACCGTTCCTCGCCAGCCCACGCGAGCTGCTTTGTTCAACTCCTCGGCCAGAGCGCACGCTCTCCCACGGAACCGTGGCAGCGAAGGGTGAGAGGCACAGGGACGTTTTGATTACTAAAACAACTCTGAAGCAACTTCCCGACGGCGGCCGCAGCGCTCACAGCCCGGCCCCGCTGCAGCTCCCGCCTGCGGCCCACAGGGGGCGCCGTGGCACAGGCTGTGCGGCGGGGCCGGGGGGGTGCGGTGGGGCCGGGGGCTCCCTCGAGCGCAGCCGTCCCGTCCCGTCCCATCCCGGGGACTGTTCGCTTCCCCTTTCGGCCGCACCGAGACGCTGGGCAAAGGCAAAAGGGACAATCCCGGCGAACCCCGCAGCCTCCCGTCGGCATCTTTCCGAGCTCTGTGCGTTCTCCGCACACAGACTTCCCACGAGGATCTCACTGATTTTTGGGGTTTTTTTTAGCTTAATCCCAGACTGTATCTTGAGGCATCGTGCCCAGGCCAGCTCCTTCCCTCCCTCTCTCCCCCGAGGAGCAGGTACAGCGGGTCACGGTGAAGATGATCCCGCAGGATTCCTCCCCCCCCCCTACCAGAAGCACTTTACACACTCCATAAGCACTTTAAAGCTCCCAGAAACTCCTTTTAAACAGGGCTTTAACACAAAAAAAATTAATGACATCTTTTATAAGGAACTCTTCACAGACCAAACAAACAAACAAAAAAAAACCCCATTTTAAAACAGTGTTAAGAGACAATGAAATCTAAACTGTTTCAGAAGAGGGAATGAAGAGAAATGGCCTTGGAGGGATTTATACGCACTTCAGAGTCCTCCAGCCCATTCACAACGCTGCCCACCCTGCAGACCAACCAACCTGCCACCCTGGCAAACCAGCTGTAGGCAGAGGGAAAATAATGCCCGAAACCAGCAAAATACAAACAAAGTGGAAGTAAACACTTATTGTTTGTTTACCTTCCTTCCCCCTCCTTTTAAATTGTTGGTAAAAAGTTAAAACAAACAGGGGCAGTACCCTCCTGCCAACCCTTCACTCCTGCTCAGGTCTGCACTACCCGAGAAGGACTTTAAACTGTGTCAAGTGTTGTGCCTGGCAGAGCAACGTTCAGCTTTGGTCAGCAGAAACCACTCTTAAACTCAGTTTTAAAAAATAACGAAATTGGGAAACATCCCCTGGGAAAAGGGGATAACTACCTAAATCCTTCTGACCCAAAGGAAAACCAGAAAGGGAGTCATCCCAGATTCTATCAACAGCCCTGCCCCAAATCGACTTCTTATTGAAAAAGGAGTTTCTCTCTTGTGTTTTGATATGAAACCAACGCCAAACAAAAATATTCCTAAAGCACTCACACAGATCAGGGCAGAGAACAAGCCTGAAGCAGGACTGACATACCTGTGCCAGCCAAGGTCCCTTACACAGGCACAGCCCCTCCAGCACAGCTGACCTGCCTGGCCCGTTGACTTACCCAAGGGCAGCTTTCTTACACTAGTACAATGCTTTGCTGATAAAGTTGCAACCAAACTGCTGTAATTAGTACTTTTAGTGTTTTTCAGTGGCTCCACAGGCAAACACAGCCAAAGAACCGTGGTAAGAAAATGCAGCCCTGTGGTATTTTGGTCAGTAACGCTGGGTACCATGGTTCTTGTGAAAATGCTTCCTCTGGGGACATGTACTGGCCTGCCAGACATGCTGAATTAGCTGACCATACTTGAAATCTCAATCCCACTGAAATCCATGTGAAAACCCTTCCTTGGGCCATGATTTGGTACCTGTATTTTTGGATCCAAGTAAAACCAGCCTTGTAGCCCTCTTTGTCACTAAAGCAGGTGCAGCAACAGCATAAGGGTGGTTATTTTCAGGGAACTTCTTTGCTAGCCCTACCTCTAGTGGACCATTGCTCTGGGTTTCCTTGCAAGTGGGAGAATTTTTTAACTCCTCTCATCAAAAAAAAAGGGAGTTCTCTTCCAATTGAGACTTGGACATGTTTGCTAGTAGGAGCACATTTTACAGTTAGAAAATTTAAAAAACAAATGGTTCAGACATTTTTATAGGCACAAAAATGAAAGCCAAGTTGGTTAGTGGTTTCAGATGCTTCTTATTTGCAAATCAAAAAAGGGCTTCATTTATAAATTGAAATGGTACTGGCTGCTAATCCTGAAGGCAGACTGAGGCCTTTGGCTCTACTCACTGAATCAGTGGAAAAAAAAAAGGAAAAGGAGTTTTAAAGACAAATTATTTCATTTGGAAAAATGAGTGCTGTGGTTGGACAGTACTGCTGTTTTTTCACAAAACTCATATAAAGTCTTTTAAGCTACAGTTGTACAGCTCCAACAGCACGGCACGGCAGGGACACGAGCTCTGCACTGTGACTCTACGGCGTGTCGGGTCAGGTCATCTCTGCTCCAACATGGGCATTCTGCAGGACACTCCAGCTTCCTGCTGCATCTCTGCTCACAAATGCGTAACTCGGGCACTTCAGGGGATAATTACAACTTTTGTATCGCACCAGAACTCTCGGTGCACCAGGGTCTTTACACGAGGCTGTACCTCCACGTTGCTGAGGGTGCTTCCCAGCTCTCCACCTCCTGAAGACAACGTCTAGCTTCCCCTGTTCTGAGAATGGGAACTGATGAACTGAGATGATGCAGCTGTTACAGCCCTCTGTGCTAGGGTAAGAAATGGACCCAAATCCCTTAGAGACTGCCTTTCTTGCATGCACTAACTACCCAAAACTTAAGAAGCAATGGTAATAACTTTCTCGTTAGCTAAAATGATGATTCTTGTCATTGAGTAACACAGGTGCCTTGCTTAAGATGGGACACTGGTGTTCTTAACAGTTAGTCTGCACTACAGTTTAATATTGGAACTGATGCACTCACTGCAAGATCAGTCTGCTACCTGCTGAGCTCAGCTTCACTCATTTATCGTCCTGCAGGGCGTATGAAAACCAGCAGACACAATGCCAGCTTTGCACCCAGCCATTCATACAACTGTAAATGCTTATACAATAAGCAGTACAACCACTTAACAGACCCAGAACATCTTGTTTCTGTCTTCAGCGCTCCACACTTGCCTCACGAAATATAACTGTATTTCCAGGGAGAAGCTCCTTCGGCATTCCTCAGTGCACTGTCCTAGCACCTAGGAAACTCAGACAACGATTGGCACCTTCCAGTAAATGCCAAATAGCCAACCAACAAAGAAAATGGGTCCTATTTCAAGGAACTAGTAAGTTGAGAGTGAGGCAAGACACAAAAGTTTGACATGACAAAGGAACAGGGAAGAGATTGAGGAGGGGAGAGAAGAACCATCCATTCCAGGTCACTGTGAGCCTGCAGTTTCCTCCCTGAGCTTACCACGAACATGAGAGGAGATCACACTTGGCAGGTTCCCCAGGATCAAGTTGATCAGAAAAAATACCAATGGGTGCAGGGAGGAATGCAGCGCAAACCGCCAGCAGTGTGAAACCACGGGCACAATGGCAACCTGCCTCTAGTTTGATAGCTGGATACATGACACAGGCACCAAATCCTTGCTCCTGTTACCAGGGGCCTTCCCAACAAAGCACAAAATGTATTCACCTGAGTACCAGTTCCATTATTTTAATTCCCTGAGACAATTCCTGGTTTTCTGTCTGGTTTATGGATCCTGGTATCCAATCTTATCCTCCTTTGCCTTCCATTCCATTTTTTTTTTTCTCTGACGGAAAAGAAAATCTCTGGTAGTGGTGGACTGTCTCCCCCTCAGCTTCCCTTGCTGAGATCATGGCTTGTTATCACGCTAAGGCAGCACTGTGAGCTGTCTCCTGCCATTGTTTGGTGGAGGTGGTGGTGTTTTATCGTTCATAGCAAAATAAGAATGAATTTCTTATAACAGAAACCATTCTGTTAATACAGAGAGTCCTTATTATCTGCATTTTAAAAGCTGAGAAAAAGCTGTTCACTTTGCTCGTGTTCAGGAGGAGGGCAGCAGACCTAACCATAACCTAACCATACAGGTTTTTTAATTCACACCTTGCATATGCCACGTATCAACCCTTCACTTCCTATAAATGATAAAGAACGCTCATTTTGATAATTCACAGTAGTTTTGAGAGTTCATATGTGATAGGCTTCTCTCTCAGTCTCCCACCTCCTCCTCCACACTGTCTCTACCATTCCTTGCAGCGGGACCAGAGTGTTTTAACGTTTGGTGCCTTTACACACAGTGGAGCACAAACGTAACGCTGGTGTGTTCCAAGCGCTCACCACAGCGGTTACCACGATGGGTATTACACACATTTGTGTGCTGAGCTCCTCAGAAGTGACAGCTACAACAGGCTGTGAGCATCCTATGTGCCAGCTGAAAGCACTGCAGGGGCCAACTTGGGTTTTTAATACCCCCAAAAAGACTTGTCCCAAAATGTTACTGCCCTGTTCCTAAGGGTCTCTTTCCTACTCCAGCCCCTCCCAGGAACAGACAAGATTTCAGCCACACTCCTCAAGCACCAGGTGCCCTGTCACTGCTGCCTCCCAGCAAAAGGCCACTGGTTTTCTTTATGTTTCTCCTCCTTTGGGCTGGGGAATAAAAAAAATCCCCGTTTGGGCCTCACTTCTTGTGGACAATTCACTCCCCCCAAAGGCCAGGCACAGCACAGGAATCCTGTGTGTATGTGTGTGTGTGTGTGTGTGTGTGTGTGTGCTGGCTCTGTGCTGCGAGCACAGAGCTCCTCAATGTGCTGGGCAGGCTGTGGCGGGCGCTGGGCTGCGGCGGGTGCTGGGTCGCGCTCCTCACCGCCGGCCAGGGCTCCCTTCAGAGCACAGCCAGCAAACCACAGCTACGGCCCAACACTGGCACCCCTTATTCTGCAGCGTGCCCGTGACCTCCTGCCATCTGAATGTCTTGTTCTTTTCAAACGCTTTGATCTGACCACGTTTACTCAAAAAACCCACAACTGCTTCTTGGGGGCCCCCGACCTCAGACTGCGGCGGTATCACAAAACAACATCTTATTCGCCTCCACATCCTACAAACGTGCGAGAGATCAGCAGCTGTCTTCATCGAGAGAGGAGAACAGCTTCATGCACCTAAGCAGCATCACCATCAGCTCGTGTGTCTCTGCAGAAAGCGGCCCTGTTACCCTCCATCCTCTAACAGAGGAGCCAAGCACAAAATTCCTGAGGAGGCTTGTTTTTAAACCCACTTCAGAAGGTACTCCACAAGTAGCCTCGCTCAGCCAAAACTGTGTTTTCAGAGGAAAAATGTGGCATTTTTCTAAGTTTTCTAAAATAGGCCCAGCCAAATTTTAGAACATTGATGTGTGAGACACAAACACAAACTTACACTCCACCACCTTCTGCCTCAGCAGCTGAGGTGACGAAACACACACTCAGCACCTTGCTGCAGAAGCAGATCAGGATTTAAAAGCATCCTGTCTGACAATTTTTCAGCTTAAAGCCATCTTCAGGGATGTTTTAAAAATTCCACTAAAACAAGAGGCCAAAGGAAAACTCGTGATTAAACAGAAGAAACCCGAGCTATTTCTTCTCATTTTCAAAAACCTGAATATTTTTTACATCCTCAGAAGTGCACTAACACGGGTTTAATGGTTCAGCAACACTTTTGCTTTTATGCTGTATGTACCATACATATGTTTTCTACAGGTATAAAAGTGTCAAGAAAACATAAAAAGGCATTTCTTGTTCCCTTCTAACTTGGGAGGATTAGTAATCTAACAACACTGGAGTGTTTGTGATCTCTTTGGAGTGTCCAACCAGCCTCAGTTGTCAGCACTGCACAGGGTCAGGTTTTTGGGTTAAAAGCTGATGGTATCTAATTTACAACCTGATTTTTTAAGACATTTCAGATGCAGCTGAGTTGTGAACACTGCCTTGTTGGAAGCCTCCACTATCCCTTCTACTTAACAAGAGAGCTGTACACAAATACAAAAATCTATCAATTAATCAATATCCAGACAGTGCTTTATTCTGAGGGCTCTTGACAATAACTATGGGCTTTTTCCTCCCCTCACAGTCAAGTGTCCAAAGCCACAGAACAACCCATGAATCTCACTGGGTTCTTGTAATGGCTTTTAAACCTTACATTGTGGGCTGTTCAAGGAGCCATTGCATTTGCCTTAGAGATTTGTTTTAATGCTGTTGGTGTTATTTAGAGAGATATTAAATTCAAACAGCTTTATGGTTGCTAATAAACATCCATTACCATTACAGACGTTCTGATATAAAAGCCTCATACAGGTGCTTTCTCTGAACTATGCAGATTTGATTGATTAGGCCACAGTAGTTTATTTTACACTTCAGCGGTCACTAAATCTATTTGTTAAGATTAAAAATTACAGTTTGTGCAGTCTGGGAATAACTCCACACTCAAGCTGTAAAATAAAAGTCACTTCACAAAAATTCTGGGGGAAACACAGAGCACACAGAGCGGGTTAAAAGAGGAGAAGTTTTGTAATGCCTTCTTCAGTTCTGTTCAGAAAAGGGATTTCTTCCTCTCAGGTGCATCACACATAATGTCAAGCCAAAGACATCCAGAACAGCAAGATCCAGGGAAAAGCACTCAAAGTCCTTCGAAACTCTCCGTACTGGAGGGAAACAACCGTCCCTAGAGCATCCCTTTTCCTACAAACATATGCACATTACCCCAGTCTGTAAAAACCCCAAGGCACACAAAGCTTTAACTGAGATGAGTTTGCTACAGTCAGCACAGAGTGTGGTACAGGAAAGGCATCTCATCATTCCTTGTGAAGCAGTTTTTCCCTTGTGCTAATAGTTTTGACCTCCTTCCATTTGGAACAGGACCATTCAGCTGAGGAAAGAGCCCAATCTGACGTGCATCTGAAGGAGCAGCTTTTAGAAAAGGAAGTTGGTGGACTTTAGGCGTGACATTTGCACTAACAATTTTGATTCAAATACAGCACCATTTATTACCGTCTCTTGTATTAGCTGCACCAGAGTGCCCAGTGGCTCCAGTTCTATCCCCCCCGTAGTGCTGCAGAAGTCTAGCTTGCCTGCCTGCCTAACAGCCTTCAGACAGTGACCACCAGGGAGAAGGTTGATAAATGGCCAGTTTATAATGCTGTCATGCCAATTTTGTCCTGTGGGAAATGTGTGTCTCTCTCAAAACAGCTTATTACCAACCTGTGGCTGAGGCAATGATCAATCAAACTGATCAGATATGGCAAACATGGTAACTGATATAAAGAAGATTTCTTACTACACAGTTTGAGGTTAACATGACAAATGATAGAGTAAGAAAGAATAACTTGGAAGGGGAAAAAACAGCCCATTACAGCTGAACTTAAAAGCAGCTCTGGGAAGCAGAGTAACCAACAATTCCTTTTTAACATACACTCATATTCCCTGCTCATTAAGGTAACCCAGAATGCATTCCCTTGCAAACTCCTTGTATAATCCAGGAGGGATGCTGTTTAAACACATAGTCTGATTGTAAAGAGAAATTCAAACCACCTCTGCACACCTTCAGTACCCAGATACGATGGTTCTCAACACAGGTAACGCATTGTTTCACGACTCATTTTCCATCACATATGGCAGCTCAGAGATACATCACATCTTGTCCAAATCCCCAAATATTTTGAGATACTGTATTGTCAGTCAGAGGAGAGCTATCTGAGAATGACACCCTTCTCAAAACCACCTTTTTGCCTTCAATACCATGGAGACATGGTATGAAATTCTCTGCATATCCCAACTGTAACGCAATGGCTCTTCTGAAGTATTCTTTGCAAATCAAGACCTAACTATGGCTCATTTTTGTCCCTTTATCATCAGCAGGCTTTCTTTGAATGGCCAAATTATTAAATGCCCTTTTAGCTTCACTGACCACACAGTTGAGAGCTCAAGTCTGGCAGAACTGGGCACAGAATGTGACCCATTATCTTAGGGCCTGGAGGAGGAAGCATCCCTCCCAACACCAGCACACATGTCTGTAGGTCTGGCTGCTGGAGGGTTGTTACAGGGGCTGCTGAGCCTCTGGCAAACATCTGATATTAATCACTTGACTGAGTTTGTGAAAACGAAGCCTTATTTGCTGGCAGAATTAATGAGGAGAGTCTTCAATGAGACAATAATTTACGGCTCCCGCAGCAGCTACCAAGTACGGTGAAATTCATCTGACTGTTCTTCACAGTAAAGGCAACTACAGAGGAAAAAAGATGTGGATTTGTTTTCAGGAACGTTGTCTGTTATTCCAAAACCAGGTTCTTAGCTGGGTGTTTTATTTTATGAAGCCCTTCCAAATTTGGTGAAGGTTGAAATAAATGGGCCTTTGTCCCTCTTACCCCACCACTGCATTTAATGACAGTGAAATCAAATTCTGCTCTGTGGCTACACGCCAGAGATCAGATGATACCAACAACTCACAACATATTTTAGATTTCGTTTTACATTGAAAACTGAGAGATATTCAAACCCAAGGAGAAATGTACACATTCAGCATCACCTATGGGTTCCTCACAGAAAAGCGAGAGCTGCGAAAATCTGATCCTTTTCCCTGAAACTCTCATCTCCAAATCTGGCTGTAAATATCAGCTCTTTGCCTTTCAAACATACAAAAAAAAAAAAAACACCCTTGCAAACAGAAAAGCCAGAAATGCAGCAGACAATAAAAATACGTATAATGGCTACCAAACTCAGTTCTTCTCCCCCCCTCTTTTTTTTTTAACAGATAGGTTTTAGACTCTATAATAATCATGCAGCTAAGATACAAGGTCTCTTGTTGGCAATAACCTACATGACATGACTTAGAAGGCAGGTGTTACTGTAATTAGCTATTGTTTGACTATCAAAAGTCAGAGCTGATTAAAGCCACTAAGTACAAGTGCACTATTTTATTTCAAAGAATATTATGAACGGCATGCTGGGACTCTTTCACTACGGACCTACCTTCCGGAGTCTGCTAAGAGCCCATGCCAGCAGTAATCAAAACTAAAATCTGCATAAACCTTCAGGGTTTTAATTCAAGCAGAGCCCTTTCATTAGAAATATGTTACTTTATGAAATCTGGTCGCCAGCAAGGGGAGAAAAATGTGACTTCTTAAGAAAAGTGAATGGCATCTCTTTAGTGATTAACCCAAGATTAATGGAGGCTCCTACTGCTAGGCCTAAGTCCATTTTATTGCTAATTCATTTAGGTACTATTTCAGATGTACTTGATGAAAGTCACCTGCTAAGAAGTCATGTTTTGGCAAGCAAGGATAGCCATTATGGTCAAATCCCAAACAGAATTTTTATTAAAGAAGCTTTGAAAAGTGTCTTGTATTAGTCTTTCAGAGACAGACTATTTAATGTGCTCAATTAGTTAAAAATTTGGGGCCCAGGCCACTAATCAAACATTCATCAAGCTTTCCTTTAAGATTTTTTTTTTGTCTACATACATCTTTAATGCTCCAGGTAGGATGAACACAGTACTGAACAGGGACATTTATATACAGACAAAAGAAACAACACTAAGACTTACCAAGAAGTGGGTGGGATTTGGGATAAGTGCACGGCTGGAGATGTGAAATGTTGGCTTGGCAGAGCATCTCTTTGTTCCCCGTGATACTGTGAGGAGTGGGGACTTATGCAAATCACATGTTCTTAAACTGTACATAATCAGTTGGCTTTGGCTTATGTGTACATTTATAAGATGAGGTTTGATCTCCTAACACATATCATTCTAGGTTTAGGCTTCTCTGCTGTTTGTTCTTTTTATAAGGGACTAGTTTAGGAGATGCAATGGTTAGAGAGCAAACTGCTTTGTCACAGATTCCATGTACATGAGATACACCGTACACAGACAAAGCACCTCCACACCCTGTAAGTTCAGACCTTGTTTCCAGGATGGCTGCAGTTTGGGCAAGCTTTAGCCTGACTTGTTGTCCAAACATCGTGCTGGCATCACATAGTTGTTATGTTTGTACACTCCTGTTGAGCCACTGGCTCCTGATCCCTGCGAAACACAGGATGCTCCATCAGAGAGACCTCAGCTCTGATGGTGTGAGCTTTGCTTCCTTATGCTGTTTAGATGCAAACACCCTGACAGCCAGTCCAGAAACACTCTGGAGAGAACACACACATACTCTAGAGGCAGTTCTGAAGACCACAGAGAGCTCAATCTTTATGTTTAACTGTGCCCTTCTGTTTTATAAAATGGACCTAAGTCCAAAGAGAAGAAAATGGTGACAGATGAGCAAGATGTGTGCTCCTCTTGCCCAGCTCCTCACTTGCCAGGCATGTTCAGTGACAGAGTGTTTCCTAAAAGCTACAGTTATTGAATTATTGATAGCCATTACCCATAACCATCACATACCATTTTGGGTGCAAATTACTTGCTTGTATATAAAGACAAAGGCCTGAGAAACCCCACTCAGTAACCTGCACGGCCCTGCTTTGCAACTATGAGAGATGAGACCATTTTAGCGACAGAAAGTGGCAAACCAAACCAACCATGTCTGGTTTGGGTATTTCAGCTTGTCTGGCTGAGCTAGTTCCACAGTGGGGGAGATGACTTCGGGACTCAAGAGCACAGGTGACCTGAACTCTACAAATCACACTTTGCTTTTTCACATGAAGTTTGCAAACTCCTGCACTTTGGTTCCAATCACTGTACAAGAAGCCAAACATTGCCCTGCTTTTTTTGGTTTAGCAATATGATAACTTTTATCCTCAACGTCTCCACTTTCCCAAATGCTTACTACAACCGAGCACATCATAATCTGCTTCCTTTCAGTCACCAGCTATAGGTGTTACAGCGCTGGAGATCTTTTAAAATCTAGAGAAATAGATGTGACACGAGATTTCCTCTTTGTCTCTTGGAAATACAGAACTTGTATTTCTAAATGCCTCTAACTGTACCCATCTGGTTCCTACAGTTTTCAATTTTCTTTTAATAACTGACAGAGATTCCAAAGTATTTACTGGAACTGTTAGAATTAGAGCAATAAAACCAGGAAGACATGTGCCAGATGCCACAGAACAGCCTTGGTCAGATTACTCCTGTGATGCCCTCCCAGCCTTTATCATCATGTCCTGTACCGCATCCCTGATGCTGAGAGGTGGCTGTCAGCATTCCTACTAAGGAGAGCAAATCAGCACAGACTTCTAACATACTTCACCAACAGGAACACGGGACTAAAAGAGTCACGGACGTGATACCGAAGTTAACCTAATGTGTTCCCTCTGGTGTGCTGGGGCACTCATACATGCAAATCTTGTCTTGTTCAACCGTGTTTGTTCACCTCCATAGTCCTTCGGTGATTCAAATCTGTGTCTTACTATCCTATAATACCCCTGTCTAACAGTTCTTTTTAAATGCATGTGTTAATTATCTTGCCACTGCTGTAATTTCTCCCTGTAGTCCATTAATTAAGAGGTCACAATCTAGGAGCATGTTTACCCAATAAGCTTTCTTTTTTAATTATCCTAATTGCTTGGATACTGACAAAGACTCTATCCCTCCCCTTTCTCTGAGTGGATTAGAAAACCACACTTCAAAGCCCCACACAATGATGGGTTTGTAAAACACACACACATATATATATATATTTATGTTTTTAGAACTCCACAGTGTTCAAACATTAAAGGTCAACAAGACACGAGATACTATATTTATATAGCTACTTAAAATGAAGATATAAACTGTTCTTCATTAATTTATCTATTAGCCTACAATGATGTATTCATCAGGAAAAATAAAAGCAAAACCTTTAAATATTCTGTACTAGGAAGAGCAAGATGTATACAACTTGTTCTGCTCTGGAGAGCATCAGAGTCTCTTTCAGAAGCGCGTCTCTCCCTGCACCTCTGTGGATGCCTTTGGATGAAATCAAGCAGGAAAACAAAAGAAAGATAAAAAGGCAATAAGCTTTTACTACAACAAAGATCAACTCTTATTCTCCACCTCCAAAATATTGCCTCCCCATAGGTCACATCCTGGCAAGCTGATCCAAATACCTTTTGTACTGACTTAGCAAAATTCACCAGACAAACCCTCTCCCACTTCAACATTTGAAACGTCTCCTTTTGTCAAGCTTTTAAAAAGGAAAAGTAGCTATTTGAAATCCAGATTGGATTTCACCACAACAATCAGGAGAGGTTAGTCCAGCAAAATTCCTGCCTTGTCAGAAAGTGAAACTTTTGATATGTCAACAAAGCCATTACTTTTATTGTTTTAATAAAGCAAATCTCTCATTTGGACTCGTCCTCTCAGGAACCACACAACACAAGCATAATTACTTAGAAATTGCTTAGGTAAGCGTGATTGATGCATGGTAAATAGATGTTTCCAGGACTTATTGTTTCTTCCTGATGGATTAGGAAGAGTTGTTTAACAGTTCATTTGACCAGTCTCTCCTGGTGTTTCTTGAGTCTGGCTGTGCCAGTCAGCACCAGCAGTTCCTGGTAGTTTAAGTCTCTTTAATAAAGATTAAGATGTCAGAGGTCCTGCATTGCACAAAATCCCAATTTTATTAACTTCTCATTATCAGCTGAAATATGAAGTGCATTTCTTTTCATCTAAAGCAAGGCACTTTCTCAAGGGAAAGAACAGACATATGATGTACATTGATGATGATTAAGGGTGGGTTTGTTCCAACCTGGATCGATGTTGGTGAACTTTTTCTCATATGATGGGTGCCACATATGTTGGTATTTCTCCCCCAGAATAGGTTCAAGCATTCCATGGCTGTGGCTCTGAATACTTACACTACAGCACTCAAGACAATGGTGTTTTCACCAAAGACAACATGTAACGTGTATCAGGCAGAAATCCCGAACCTCAGAAGTCACTCAGGTGACTCAGGTTAAACCCTGGCTCTGGTGACAGTCAACCCTCCCCTCTTCATACCCTGCAGATCTAGGAAGACAACAGAGCAACAGCACAAAGACTATGCCACACTCACTCAAACTGATCACAGATGCATTCAAAGTCCATGTTCTGACCAGAAAGGCAGATAAGTTCCAACAGGATCTACGTGAACTTAGGCAGCAACTGATAAAGTGAAATTGCTGAAGGCAGCACAAGCACTGTTGCTTTTGAAAGACTTCTTTATAATCCTATAGGTACCATAACCCGACTGTCTCACACCAAACAGCTACAGGTTGACGACACAGAACGGACACTGAAGGAGGTCCCTTCCTCGTGGGATCCTCAGGGCTGTGCTTCCAAGGGGGTTTTGAAAGCTGATGAGTTTATGTATTTTGCATATTTTAAAGCAAGCCTTTGACGTACTTCTTGTTGTTCTCAAGCCCGTCTATTGCAGGAAGGAAAGAGCTGGCACTGGGTGTACTTTCCCAGAACAGGATGGCTCTTGCTGGAAGTTACTCCACAGAAAGAGTTAAGAGGTAGAAAACGGTTCTTCTAGCGTAGCACACGTCCTGTGCTGAGGGATCAAAACTACACACAGCTTTACAGTGCAGCTCTTGTGAGGGTTAAGCTCTATTACTTCTGGTCTCTGACACTGCTAATGGCACTCTCAAACTAATTGCATTTCTATACCTATACATACGTCTAGGCAACAAATAAGCCCTTTAATCAAAAAGCTTCATCTACTTCTAATTAATTCCATTTCCATGCCTGCTTAAGAGCACAGGAACATACAAGGATACAGATGATAGAGTACATTCTGTTGCCAATTGACAACTTCTACTCTGCTCAAGCCTGCCTCCTGATTCAGAGCAGCTCTGTCTGTCACTATCTTACCTCTTTAGTATTTCTGCTGCTCCAGCCTGAGCGAGTTCAGGCCATAGACCAAAAGTAACACGCGGTGGCTGTGTGGAATTAGCTACAATTACCTCAGTGAGCTGCTTTTGCATTTGCTCATAGATTTAAATCACTTTCTATCTTCATCAGAAACCACATTCATCTTGTCCTTTGAGCCTGTACAACAATGCAGTAAGAGAAGACTATGGCATCAGCTGAGCAAACACAGGGCTGTTGTTTGCATACCCAGACCTAACGTAAAGTCTATAGCTTGAGGGCCACCAACTTCGAAGGAAATGCTGATTCCTCTCCTACCTTTACTTCTTTGATAAAACAGGTCAATGTATCAGGAAAAAAAATCACCCCATCAGTATTTAGGAAAGAGAAATACATATGCCAGAAGCTGTCTGTTTCAAAGGTATGTATGTACAAAAGGCATGATAAGTGGGTGCTGAATAGTTAGGAGTGGCAATTATCAGTTACACATATCATTATAGTCTCTCAACTTTTCAATAGCCCAGAGTTCCTAATACCATGTTTACTAGATCAGGTAAAAGGGGACTCTTAATACTGTGCAAATATGACTTACCAAAGGACTTTGCTTTCTCACCTATTCTTGGGCTTTTCAAATCAACATTATTAATTGGCAGGCTTATCGGTAAGTGCTGTCTGGCAGTTAAAGGATGTTTCCACCCATTGCAATGATACATAGAAACTCAGCAATGTCAGCCACAAGGACAAATAACTTCCACGTTGAAACAGAAAAAAAAAAATATTTTGACACCTTAAATCTTCTTTATGAAAGAGTAACACATTAGTTTGCTGTCCCTTACTGCATCTGCCATTCCATGTGCCAGCAGCCTTGGTTTTCCTTATGACATGAATTCTGGACTGCCTCACTGTTGCAAATACTAGGGGTAGTTTTTTCTTTCTTTTTCTTCTTTGTTTTCTTTTTCTCTGGCTTTCCATTATTCGGATGTTTTAGAATCTGGATCAATTCGTTTCCATATGAGGAAACTCGACTGTATCAGAGTTTATTGGGTAACTTTCAGCCCTCATGATCAATTTTCTCTCAACCTGCCAGTTCTCCTGAGCACCAAATCCACTGGAAAATGGAGAAAAATGTTTTGATTGATAAATACTGAAAATAAAGAGAAAAAAAACCTTACCAGGCACCATTAAAGAAAAGCAAAAAAGTCTAAAATAAAACAAGCATTCAGTGCCCCCATCTCATATTTTTTTTGTAGGCTTCAGCCTGCCCGTGCAGCCTACCCAGAGAAGGAAAGGCCATCTCAGTCCCCCTGTCTCCTTCACCCCATGACTTGCTTTCACACTGATTAACAAGATAAACTTATAAGCACCAGAAAAAACCCGTGAGGCTAGAAAGGATCTCAGGAACTCATCTAGGCTATCCCTTATTCTAATGCAGGATTGTGTATATCTAGTCCAGCCTGGCAGGTATTTGTCTAAACCTCTTAAGAGCTTTCAGTGGCAGATATTTTATCTCCTCCCTAGAGAGTCCATTCTGGTACTAAACTATTCTAGTATTTCATTTTTCTTAGTGTCTA
Organism: Urocolius indicus; assembly: GCA_013401255.1. Taxonomy (NCBI): domain Eukaryota; kingdom Metazoa; phylum Chordata; class Aves; order Coliiformes; family Coliidae; genus Urocolius; species Urocolius indicus. Next base: position 129,235 of record WBNH01001191.1, on the reverse strand, counting down.
ACCCAAGTCTTTCTTGCTACGAGGCTGGCTTCTGCTCATCCTATTCTGATGGAAGCGTGATACAGATGATGGCCCTTCAGGTTAATGCAGAATATGAATTCTAGCTCCAGCTGTTTATTTTACAGGATGACATCTGCTTATCTTAGAGAAATTTTCCAGTAGAAGCACAATCAGACTGAGTTTATTTATTTAAAGTGTTTCTGTTTCTTTCAGAGCCTTTCCCTCTGCCACCACGCTGCCTTTGCAGTTCTGACCCACAAATTAAGATGCTCAGGATTTTTTTTTCCTTTTTTTTTTTTTTTAAGGAAAAGGCAGATATTTAAAGAAAAAACAGACAAAAATTTGAGTGTATTGGCATGAAAAGTGGGAGCCCTGTGTAAGCACAGGAAACACAGGTGAACAGTTTCATGTGAGTGAAAACAAACTGAAGGAAGAAGAGCTCCTCACAAAGGCAAATTGTGGCTGTGTAAAGAGAGAGGGTATGGTTATTCACGAGTGGGAAAGATAGTTATCAAACACATGGCCATTATAATGCAGCGTTTGACACATTTAAGCATCCCAGAAAGAGAGCACAAAAAGCACACATCTAACAGAACCACCACACACACGGAACAGGGTGAACGAGATGAACAGAAACTTTTCCTATGCAGAGTCCAGCACAGTTTCTGACACTAGATACAAAACACGTATGTGAAAAAGATATTCTTTCTCTGCAAAGCCTAAAAATGTGAAGGGTTTTCCTCTGGCATAGTATCACTGCAGTAAATGCAAATGTTTCCAATCAGTTGAACAGATCTGTGCAGAGCTGAATCCATCTGAAGGCACTTTGAGGCAGAGGCCAAAAGTACCAGTGTTGCCATCAGGCATTTTTTCATTATCCATCCCTTTTTGTAACAATCCCTGGCATATTCTATTCATAATATTTACCATTTACCAACCACCTAGTCCTTTTGTAAAATCTGCTCGTTGTGTCAAGCAGATCTACATTTGGGGTTCTGCTTTGTTATGGAACAATCCGAAAGTCCTTGCTCTTTAATTCATGGAAGATGGGATACCATTCAGATTAGAAGTTTTTATTGGCAAAAGGACCATCAAATATAAACTGCCAGGAATAAATTTACATTGGAGCTGAGAAGACATATCCAAGGCATCAGAAGACAAAAAGCCTGAAAGAAATTATCTTATTTAAGGGAGGCACAATCTACTTGTGAAAGACTGTACATCCTTACTGCAGGCAACTGTAGGAAACTGGACTAAATAACCCAGGAGGATCAATCCAGACCTCTGTTCTTACCATGAATGAGGGTGAAAAAGAAACAACCACCCATATTAAGCACGTGAGCTAACAGAAAAGGAATGATGTCGGAATAATGACCCACTATAACGTGAGACAGACTGAAGTAGAGCTGAATGTCTCAGAAGACTCTGTTTTTCTTAGTGTATGGATTTACAAGGCAACCTGGACCTCGTCATATCTGAACTCCTTCCACAAGTTGTTGAGGATTCACCTTTTTTAGGATCTCCGTGACAAAGAGAATTATTAATCCCCACTTCAAGGCAGCGGCAGCTGAGCAAGCGACTGCTTCAACTCACCGATACAACTCCTCCCAAGCTATTTCTGGGCATAGATGTCATAGCAAGAGACAAAAAGTTAAGCAGACAGAGAAAGGCAATACTTTTCTGGTTTCCTACATTAATATAAGCAATTGCAAGGGGGAACATGAGAATGCCTCTTGGTTAATTTTTACATGTAATTTTTAAGGAAAGAAGAATGATCCCACTTCTGCACTATCATAAACACTACCTGGCTCCAACAGCATTTATGTAAACTTCCAGAGTTTCCACCAGGCTGCATTTAAGGAGGAGTTAGCTTTCTTCTTGGGGACACAAGCTGAGAGAATTAAGAGAAACAATTCCTTTAGGATTCGTGATTTATTCTTCTGGAACAGAAAGACTTATCGCACCAACCAGAGTCTAAAATGTTCTGACAGAAGATATGCAAAACTATCTCTACAGTAATTAATTATGATCTGGAAAAAGGCTCATGAGCAAGCTAAACCCTTCCCCTCTCTCATGGGATTAGGAGATACGTTGCCTCGATGTGGCAGAAGATCCCTTAATTTCAGTTACAGGACACGTAAGTCTACATAGAAAGACGAGGAAAACCTACTCCAAAGAAGTGAGGATTGAAGCACTTAATTTAGGTTCCTCTACTGCTACTTTTTTCTTACTGTACAGCCTTGCTGTGTGCATTACCAGCTGCTCAAATGGCACACTGCTGAGGGTAGTGATCTGACACAAACTGAATTGGTAGGTCTGAAAATGAATGATGCCAGTGCAGAATCTTGGACACATTGCAGTTTCCTCAACTGCTTCTTTATCTCCTCCTTGGGAAGGACAAAATCAGTCCTGCAAGCTCTTGTGTGTCTGAATCAGCATGCAAGGGATTTTGGACTCTGAACTTGGCAAGTCCCCATCAGTTTAAATACTACATAAATGCTACTGCTATTGTAGACAGAAATCAGGCTCGGACTAGAGCTGACTGTACATTTCCCAACCCAAAACTATCTTCTTTAAAAGTTACAATTTGATTAAATCAAAGTATTCAGAGAAATTTAAATGTATCAGAAGTTAAAAGAGATAACCTGAAAGTGTACCTCAGGTTTCAGTGAGACATTTCTGGCCCAACTCAAAATGACATAAAGGTTTGGAAACTCCCGATGCTGTTAAAAGAAACATCAATACAGAGTAAAACACATGTGAGGACAGTCATTACGATGTGAAGCCAAAATTTTCTCTTTACTCTCCAATGTTTTTATCTTGTGGGTTTTAGCACACAGCACTCCCTCATGCTCTATCTACCACAAAGGGCAAAGAACTCCATTTGCTTACAAAGTGTTGCTACTGGATGCTGAATTTCCATGGGTATGGAAGGTACAAGAAGGTACTACTGAATATCACTGAGGAGTTGATTGCTGGTAATTATTTTTCTCACCAAACTGCCCTATGAAAAATAAATTCAGGCTTTTTTTTTTTTTTTCTGAACACACATTTTATAATCTCATAAAAACCTCATCTAATCTAAAACCCCACTGAACTGGCATCACCAAAATATACTGCACTGCTGGAACGTGTGTGGGACAACAGTCACAAAGATGCTTTGTGCATCTTTGAGGTATTTCCTGAGAACAATATGAAAAAAAAAAAAGATTAAAAGCATATTTTTGATTTTGCTGTGATATATATATTTAACTACAGGTCACTGTCATCCAGTTCTCTGCTTTTTGGCTTTTCTTCTTTTCTTTTTAAAGCAGCACCATAGGTGCCAGGAGCCAACTTCAAGTCACTCTCCTTGTTATTCACCCCCCCACTCCACCCCTTTCTTTCCTCCCCAATTACTGTCCAGGTTTTCCTTTTTAGCTAGTGAGCTCTAATAGGCCTCCTACCTGATATATATTCTCTTTAATAGCTGCACAATGTGATTAACCCAATACTGCACACACCTCAAGATCACAGATTATATTAATAGAACCATCTGGCTTCTATAATGTATGTAATGTATACAATAAATCCTGATTCCAAATTTCACTCTGGAACAGAAACCTGTCCTCCTCAGTGCAATCTATTCTCACCACACTGATGTATATTCCCAGCACTGTGTAAATAAACTGGTGGCAACACACACACACCCCCTTGTGCTTGCAGCTCCCTCCTCCGCTGCTCAGCCTCCAGCCTCCTCACACTCCCAGCCCATCCCACGGCTGGTTCTGAACCCAGACCTAATTCCAGGAACCCCTCCTGGCACGCTCACCCTCTGCATCCAGGGAGGAACTGCAGCACGGATTGAGGTGGGGGTTACCTTCGAACTTAACATACAAGCTTTTAAATCCCAGAGGCTATCATTCCAAAATTTGTGATGTTTTGTCTACTCTGGTGATTTAAGGTTTGTCAGAAAATGTCAGAAAGGCCACGAGGCCAAGGGCTTCCTGATGACTGAGGATTTTCTTTCACATGACCTTCCTGAAGTTGATTTTGGGCTCCAGACAGTGCTGCCTTCAGCTCTGACAGGGGCCGGCTGGCAGCAGATTCATGGGGATCTCTGGGGCATTCTGGCATTTTTAAACTGAGTAGAGGCTGTAATGCCTCCTAATCATCCAGAATATTATTTCACTAGTAATCGTCTTACAGGAGGCACGTAAATGCTGCCCTTTCAGCTTGCAGCCCATTTTGTCAGCAGAAACAAGAGCATGTGCTCAAAGGCAAGCAAGCAATTAAACCAAAGCCCGGATCAGATGAATAAACACGTATGTGGCGGGTCTGTGACTTCACGTATGATGCTACCTGTGTTTTTTCAACAAGGAATCGCTGAAATTCGTGCTGTGTGCACACCAAGAGAGAAGCAGGATTGTGAGGGCAGTGTGGAAGCTGGTAGGGTGTGCTTGGGAACGTTTTCACAAACACAAAGCAGAGAGAGCTCGCTCTGGGAGCTGGGACACATGGGCTTTGGGCTATTTAGGAAGCACTTAACTCTAAAAAAGTTTATAAATCATACATTTGCATACTGCATCAGCATAACTGACTACTCAGCCAAAAAAGGAACAGAAGCAATTCCTTGGCCAGCTACCTAATGAATTAGCACTGCTGTCCTGACGAGACGAGGTTGCACTGATGCTGAAGCATGACTCCTGCACTGTTAATTAGTACTGGACTGGTTTGGGCTTTTTACCCCCCTCAAGCAGACCACTAGTCAGGCACAGGGGTTAAACAAGTTGGACTTGACACTGCTGCTCACACTTCCCTGTCAGAGACAAAGCAGATTCAGACCAATGTGAGTGGGTTGGTTTGTTTTATCAAGGGAACAGCCTCCCACCTTCTCACTTCCAAAAAGGTGTGGCTGGTGATGTTATTAACTTGAGGCCACTATAAAGTCTGCATGTTTGTGTCTGAGATGCATTCTGCAAAGACAAGGTGACCTCTCATAACTGTCTATACCTGAAGTCAAATGGACACTTTTATCTTCAGAGATACGTTCAACAGATGTGCACGTCATCGGGAACAATGTGTATAAATAGCTCAGAAACACGTTTTGGACCCTTCCCTCTCGGCTTCGGCAATTCATTCATTCCAGAAAATCAGATAGAGGCTTATAATTTAGCACTAAAAGAACAAACCAGTGTCCTTGCTCTTTGGTTTACACCGGTGGCTGTGGTGATTTAAGTATGAACTCGCCCAGAGCGGAAGGAAAAGAACCAACCTCATCTACAAAAGACATTCACACCATCTCCATCCTTTGCATTAACTTGCCAGCAGAGAACATGGTGCCCTGTCATGAACCTCCTACCCATCTGTACCACGGGAACTGCTGGCACTGGAGACCTTTGCTGGGCCAGGCTGCTCACCTCTTGGGAGCCACGTGGCTACAGCTGATGCAAATGTACTGGAGACGTGGAGAGAGCAAACTTCACCTCTGCTAGTCTCCTTAACTTGGCCTGATTTATGGGTTCAAACCCCCTCGAGACCTCTTTATGGAATCATTTGTCATACACACACACACACACAGAGAGACACAAAATGCAACGGAGCCCAAATATCTGTATCACAACAATTAAATGTTCAGTGTTGTTCCTGCAAAATAATTTCACCATCACTTTCTTCCACGACTTCTCTGTGCAAGCCTTACACCTTTTTTTTACTTTACATGCTTCATTTCAGCAAAATCAAGGATGCAAACTTCTGAGAAGTACTTAGTTTCCATGGAAACCTAAGCTGACCGCAACATTATTGTTCTCAAGAGGGAACTGACTTTACTATATGTTCATTCACTGAATTAATGGACTCCTGGTTCTTTTATTAGCAGCTCTCTAACAATGGAAAGAGAGAAATGTTATAAGAAAGACTCTCAGACAACTGTCCACTCTTTTGTCCAGGGCTTATTGGAATGACGCAAGTCTATTCAAGAAAAGATTATAAAAATCAACTGAAAGCTGCCTCTGTTTGTGGCAGCTAAACATACCTTCATTTCATAAAGATACAACGTTTAAAACAAGCAAATCCAAGCTCTTTCTGCAGCAGTAACTGTAAGGCAGTGATCACGCTGAAACTGGACTGTGATAACTGGGTATGGATACACAACCTCACAGGGGTTTGTGAGGCAGATTAACCTCCCGTTCTGGTCACTGTGCAGTGCTGTCTCCAAGCTCTCCATAGCCTGGTACCTTTTATAAGAACATGGTCTCCCTTTTCTTTTTTTAAGCTGAATGCAGGTGATATTTTAAAAATCATTCAGCCAGATTAGTAGTGTAAATGAAGTAGGAAGAGTGTTCCAAACCCACTAATGCTGGGGGAGAGGGGTTGATCCTTGTATGTGCAGAACTGAAAGATGAACAAATTGCACTGAAACTTGAATTAGCAAATCTTTGTGAACAGTTTTAGAGCACAGGTTTTTAGCTATAGATAACAAATATATTCATTATATAGATTAAACACAGACAGACAAATGTGTTTTGTGCAAAGTGCTGCAAATCCAAGAACTTGAAACAGCTCCAGTGAAAATCTCTCGGTCAGTCACATATAATATAATGACAGACTGTGCTCAGGCCTGAGGGTGTATGGCCCAGCTAGTAATTGCTCCACAAAAGACAGTTAACAGTTCCCTTGCTCTTCTCTAACTACCTTCCTGACTGCTTATTGAAGTCTGATTTCTTACTCCTCTGGGTCATCATTCATCAGCCCTACAGATCCCACTGGGAGAGCCCCACCAGACCTTTCCATATCCCTTGTTGCCAGAGGCCATTTCTGACGGGCCATGATATAGAAAATGTCTTCACAGCAATCCAGTGGGACAAACTATGGTTATAATACCCAAATAATCATTTTGCAAATTATCATAATTATCAATCAATCATCTTGTGTGAACAATGTGTTTCTGAAGTATCAGATGGTTCTTGTGACCTGTAGCATTTTGTATATAATAATAAACCTAGAGAGATTTATGGCCCTATCTCACTTTGCATCTGCAATAACAAAACACTCACTGGGTTTTACTTTTGTTTTAGGAATAAAAGCTTTTCATCTACCCAGCTTTCTTGCTTACTACTCGATGCTTTTGGAGAGGTCCAAGATTTCTAACCTCACCCACATTTTTAACAGCAAATTAAGATTTTTAAACACCTAAGCAGTTTAGGAGAATAAATCACTGCGCTCCACAAATTACTCATAATTTATAGTGTCATCAGGATCATTTTACCAGCTTCTAGTATTTTGCAGTGCAAGTATGGAATCAGCCAAAGCAGGGGAAAAATTGGGTTTGTTTTTGGTTTCTGTTGTCATGTTTGGTACAATTCCAGATTGAATCCAACTCTTTTGAAGCTGATGGCATCTCCCGCTCCCTCTGTGCTACATTCTTGTTAATGGATGAATTCAAGCTCTCAAGAAAGTCAGAGAATAAATTTAAAGCCTTTTGCCAAATGCCTATCCTATTGGATTTTGATAAGACAGCTATTGAGCTTTAATAATGTCTTCTATCCTTTTTCAGCTGGCCCTTAACATGTCTCTTTATTTGTCCCTAAAGCCTCTTCAGTGATGCCTTTTTATTACAAGTCTCTCAGCTTGCTCTCAAGGGAGACAGGGTCGACAAGAGTGATAGATAGATAACTCTATAGATTATCTCCCACAGATGTTTTCTCTCCAGTAGCCCCTCAGGCTATTCCCTCTAAGTAAACAGAAACTAAATAGAGAGTCTACTGAAGAGAGAAGTCCCTGAGGTCTCTTGTCACCACAGTCAGAAAAACAGCCCATCCAGAGGAGGTTGGCCAGGAGCTCTACATACAGAGCCTCCTTCAATGTGATTCTCAAAGCATCATCCAAAGTGACTTTTAGAGGAGAAATAAATACACCTGGCATTGATCCCTGGGAAAAGGGGGAAAAAAAAGTCTTGTAATGGACACTGGCCTTGTTCCTGCTGGAGGAAGTCTAAGTCCTTCATCTCCCTCCCAAAGTTAAATCAAAATGACAATGAAGATAAATGGTAAAAAGCCATTTTTTCAATGTATTCAGTGCAGTGGAGAAGGTTAGAAAACTCAGAATGAGAGAACACGTGAGCTGCTCTCTAAGCAAAATAAACAGACTGCAGGAAGACTGCTTGGAAAAAAAAAAGACATTTGGGAATATGGGACAATATACCCACAGGTATAACTTCAGGATTTGTGCACATCTCTGAATGTATGCATTCAGTTCACCAGAAAAAGCAACTCTCCTGCTTTAGCATTACTGTCACATCATCATTTGAAGTTAAACAAACAGAACGAGGAGCTGATGTGTATTTGTGCCAATTGAGTAGCTAAGAAAACCTGTGAGGAGGACACCGTGGTTTAGGCTATGGCACAGCACACATGGAATAACCATCCTGGGAATCTGTCCTTTCACAACATTGCTGGGAATCTTAATTCTTGTGAGACAACCACTAACAAACCAACCAGCTTTCTGCTGTTAGTGATCCCAGCAGAAAGAACATTAACACCAACTGAAAGGTACTGGACACAGCAAGAAAATACTCGTCCTTTTGCTCCTGGCCAAAGGAAGGCCTGCTTTATTACCCAGGGTAACAGCTCCAGACTTTCCACTGCCTTGCCCTTTATGAAAAGTTACATAAGAAAGCTTTCTTTTCCTGGCAGCTTCATGGCAGAAATAACACTGGGGTCAATTTTTAAGCAGAGATGGCTTTCTCTGCATTTTCTTGTACCACTCACTGCTATCACACTTCCCTCCCATCCCCTGGTTTTTACTGTTTACAGATTTTCTCTGCATTCTAGAGATTATTTTTTTTTTTCTCTCTAGTCCTTGCTCCTACCCTCCTGAACCTGTGACACAGTCGGTCAACGGAGACACTGAAAATTACAGTCCCTCTGTTTGGCTGTGGCTTCCGTTTCGCCTAGTTTAAATCAGCCCACCCACTACAGCTACATTTGTCTTCAGTCACCTCCTTGCCACCAAACTATCTCTGAAGGAATAGGAATAAATTGAAGTCAAACCTCAACTATTGTGTCTTCATGGATATGACAACGGAATGATTTAGCGAAGCTGGAAATCTTCTCCCAAGAGGGTTTTGTACCACTGGAGCACAATGCTAGAGCACTACTTACAAACAATTTAACATACTACAAAAATGGCACAGAGTGATCTCTCATTCTTGATTTCTCATTTTCTTCTGACTGAAAAGCTGTCTAGCAGTAGTCTTTTCACAAGCCATAAAGTTTAGACTTGAACTCTTTACCTTACTGCTTTGACCTTTTTTACCCTAGCTGTAAAACCCTACTGCCCATCCTTCAATAAATTTATCACCTCATAAACTCCCACTAGTGCTTCTCTACAATGCATTTAAAAGACAGAAGTGGAAGGCCACTCCTTCCCCCTTGTCAAATATCATAACTGTCCAGTTTTATACCTGCTGTACAGGAAAATATTTAAGGACACAGTAGTTTTCTAAGACCTATAGTTTTTGCAGCATTCTCCTTTCAAATAAAAGTAATGAAGTTTAAACACGAACCGCCCATGCGTGGAACATATAAAGCCGCCAGTCTAATGTCTCCTTCTACCCTCACTTCATACAAAGCCTGCTCTCTGTAGGGTAATGTAGATTCTATAAGGTAGGGATGTAGAATTTTTCTGTGATGTTGTAATCAAAGACTGAGAAAGACATAGCTGAGCAGTCGTGAGCCATGGAGAATTTACTCCATCCTTGTGATAAGTGCTTTGTGATAATACGAAAGCTGCCACCTTGTCACCATGTCTGTTCAGACAAAAGGATCCCACAGAGGCAGAGACAAACACCAAGTGAGTTATGGAGATGAACAAGGTAAAAAGTTCAGCAGTATTGCGATAGGTCCTCTGCAAGGTCATTGGATGGTCAAAGGATGTTTCATATTGGTAGTCTGGCTTTCTGAAAGGAAAGCTTCTTTTTCTCCACACAGTAAGAATAGAGTGGGACCTACAGGACATGTGTCTAAATATCTTTTCCCAAACTAACTTTGGAGCCTGACAAGTATTATATTTCACTTCGTTTGGCAGAGTGAAACAAGTGTTTCCTTTCAGCTTTTGGAGTTAAGAAGCAGCACTGAAGCTCACCTAAATGGATGAGTAAAAAAGGCAGTTGTTGCAAGCCCCAGTTGAAAATATTTTCCACTTTCTAAAACTCATATTTTACAAATAGGACCGTGAATACCCATCAGAAGACAATTGCACATGAAAAGAATTACAGCTAGCTCATTATTTCAACAAGCATGCACTAACTCTGGACATCCAGAGAGGTTATAATCAAGTATGACTTGTAACACTTTACTTTAGTAAAGCTGTTAACCAAAAGATAGCCATGGAAAGAATGTCATTTTAGTGTTACTGAGAATAACCCCAACCAAAATAGCAGACAGGCTACTGAAGTCCTTAGTGTGGAGGCTGCCTCACAGCTACTATGAATAAATTTATACAGCTGGGCTGCATTTGGAACACATTTTTCTCTGGTCAGTATTACAGTTTAGGTGATGAAAAACACCAATAACGCCTCACAGGAGTTAGATTTTATCCCTTCCTGTATCTCCTCTTTTCCCTTGGACATCCCATGAGCCACATTTACCTGGTGAAGTGACCCCTGAACATTTAGCACTAACAAAGGACCAACTGACTTTCTTTTACTGTAAAAGAGGTAAATGAGGTTTTGCAGTTTGGACTGGTATCAGTTTGTGTTGTCTCTGAATCAAGGAACACTTCCAATTATTATTTTCTTTTTTCACAAATACCAGAACCACAAAAAGACAGAAAAAAGATGCCAACAGAACCACAACACTTAATCCAGAAAAGCAACAGCAAATATTGGCAAACTTTTACAACACTATGGCAACACACACCTGTGTTCAAAAGCAGCAAGAGATAAAAAGCGTCGCGTTGTATTGCAAAGCCAGACAGTAAAACAACTTGCATAAGATTGATCCGTGTCCTACCTTTTTGATGTTGCCCTCCTGGGAGGTCACCTCAGCATCAGTCAGTATTTGCTAAGGAAAAAAAAAAAGACAAAATAGAAAAAAAAAACCCTGAGTTGAATTGCAACTAAGAAGATTATATTAAAATAATCATCACAACAACAGCAATAATAATGATGGACAAGATTCTCAGCTGCAACAGAACGACACAAACATTTCAGAAGCTGGATGGACGGTTTATACCTGAGCTACTGCTCTACTCTCTCACACATTGCAAAGTTTTCTGTAGCTTCCGCAAATAATTTCTTTGGAGTTGGCTGATGAGAACATGTGTTTCCTTCTCTCATGGCAGGGGATGTAGAATATGGGCACTGAGAGGATGGAGACCTGTGGGCTCCTCAAAAGCAAGGCCCTACGGGGTGGGTGACCAAAGCCATCTGCCAGTGCCACGGATCGCCCTGCCAGCAGGCCAAGCCAGAAGAAACATGACAGGGGCACAGTGGCAGGGTGGGCTTGATGATCTCTGTGCCATTCTGGAGCATCTTTCAGCTCACAAACATGAATGCCCTCTATTCCTGTAGCCAGGTGCTCAGCCAAGGACTTCACAGCACACCAGCAGCTGCATCCCAACAGCAGGGACTGAGTAGCATCACGACACGGGATGCTTCAGACCCTCAGCGCTTCCAGCAGCTGCTCAGGAAGCAATTTAATCCCTCCTCCAACAGAGGTGTGGTGACACAAGTCATTAAAATGCTGCCGTGTTCTACCTCAGATTAGATCTAGGTCAGCAGGCATTCAGGGAGGTCAAGTACCTAAACTCTATATCATGCTGAATAGCCCCAACAGCATAAACATACTGCACAAGGCCTTGATCGAGCGGCCAGACTCTGAGTAGTTAAGGAGTTCCACTGACCTCAGTGGGGATCTCAGATGCCTGAGGTTAAACATACACTCAAATGCTAGGGTGGGATCGAGGCATTCAGGACTTCCAGGCTACTAGAGAAGAGCAGAAGAAAGCTCCAAGGACAGAGACCAAAATGCAAGGAATCTCAAGACAAAATGAGAATGGCTGCACGTTGCAAAGGAACCTTACTCTAAAAAGTCCAAGGAGGCTGTGTTGCATGTCAGCAGCTGAGGATTTGGCACAAAGTCTGACCATGCCCAGCTGAGATCAACCAATTTACAAATTTCTAACGTGTTGGCAAATATCTCCCTGCTCAGCTGTAATAACAACGGGTCATGTTTAAACAGTAAGAATCCTAAACCATTCTGTATTTTACAACAGCTCTAATAGACACTGAAACTGCGGTTAAGAAAGTAGCTGAAAGCAAATGGGATCAAGAGATGAATACCAGAGCAATAACAATCTGTGTGCTCCTGCACTTGTGTGTGCACATACACGTGCTGAAACCTCCCCCTGAAACACTCAAACACCGACCCCGTGTCACCAGGCTGCTGGGGAGCCTGAGACACTCCAAAGCCTTTTGAGAATTGGGTCATGAAGCTTTCAGAGCTGTAAGATAAACATACCTATGCTAAATGACTTTAAAGCCTTCGTGGAACACCGTTGCTTCCAAATGAAGACACTTAATGGTAATTATTATATGCAAAAGGATCTTTGAATACAATGGGCTGTGTGTGCATTCAGAGTGCAAAATCCACTCCTTCCACAGAACCATAAATGTAGGGGGGGAAAAAAAATGAAAATGAAGTGCAAATTGGGCTGTGGTGTAGTCCTGTATAAACAGGCTTAAGAGTCAGGAATTCCTGAGTCTGAATCTAAACGCCAACACAAGCTTCCTTTTGTTGGTTTGGATAGATTTGTGTCGAAGGGGCAAGTTCTGGTTCTCAAACTGTATTTTTTTTCCCCTTCAATTCATGGCAGATCCCAAATTTCAAAATTCTTAGAGAACAGAATTTCTGTAAAAGGTATTTCATACACATTCAGAAATGGCACTTCTCCAGAAAAGCATCAGTGCCTGTTTATCTACCTGTGTGTTCAGAATGCTTCGAAACAGCTAACCTGCAACACAGTGGCACGTTTTCAGTTTCCTTCTGTTACAGAACTTCTGGGGAAACAACCTCTGATTTCATGAAGCATTTTAGTTTTGATGGAACCATCTCCACACTCAAACTAACTGACTATTTACACGTGGGAAAAGATATTTTAGCAGCAGTGGGAGATCAGGAACACTTTTTAGGTGATATTTTCCATCCTTCCTTACATTGGCCTTCAAAAAAGGAAGATGATCATGTCCAAAATGCAATAGTATGGGACTAAGTTCTGCCAAAGACTTTCTGCATTAGATTGAACATGGCCCATAACCTGAATGTGCCTGAATTTCCTGAATTTGCCAGCAGAACAGGCTGACACAGTGAGGAGTTGGAATAGTTTCGCTGTTTGGCGGGGTGTGGGGTGTATTGTGTGTGAGTAAGGGGCAGAAAACAGAACCCAACACCTCCTGTTGCCAAATCACTTCCATGCCTCTGACAGAGCCTTCAGAAACCTTCCTGGATTGTGGAGAACATTTCTAAATTGTTCTTCTGCATTCCCAGTTTGGAATGAAAACTGGCAATGCCTTTCTAGAGGGATGGGAATCCAGCAGTCAGGTCAGGCAGACTGGCACGCTGGAGGCGCTGAGGGGCAAAGCCGGCCCTGCTGCAAAAGCAGAACCTGCTGACTGCAATGCTGTGATGTGAATAGCACCTCCTAATTAAATGAGAAAGGGAGAAAGAGGGAAAGTAAGTACCAGATGCGATGTTTATTAGTAAGAATAACAAAAGATACTTTGAAAAATCTACTCATTGGGTAATTTTAGCTCAGAGGCTGGATTTCATCTTACGCCAATGCCCTAAGACTAAATATAGTGCTTGACGTGTACAGTGGGCTGCACTTTCACAGTTAACACAGATGTTCCTAAATGTACTCAAAATTTACACCATATGCTTTTTCTATCAACTGATATGTTGATTTTAGCCAGAAGAAAGACAACATGTCAGCAGCAGCCACGTCAGAGGGGCTTGTGCTCTTTGGGGTCTGGATGGAGGTGTATCTCCTCCGACTGCTGATGAACTCCGCTGCGTTTCGTTTCCTGGACTGGGTGAACTGGTGGCAACAGAATCCTCACTTAGTTACATTAGATGGGGATGTGCTATAATTTTTGCAAAGCCCCCTGAATGTATACTAAACATGTCAAGTAACACCATGTGATTCTTTTTGAAAAACAGTTTACAAGCTGGCATTCTCCAGCTGCAGTTAACCCTAATTTGATTACATTACTGAGACAGATCACAATGAGCTTATGTAAATAGTAACGTTATCCATTCATTCCCTGAGCTCAGATAAACTGTCACTTCAAAAAAAAAAATATATCAAAAACCCCTCCAAAACTTAAACAGGCATGTCCTGATGCATTCAGCAAACTCCTAGCACCAAAGATGACACACCAGAACCTACTCCTCTTGTATCACTGTGAATCTTGGGTTTTAAGGAGTATTTCCATGTCTGCTCTGAGCTGGAAACAAAAGTGAATGGCCAGTGATTCCACAGAAGCTGGTGTGCAGACAACAGTACGTCTTTCAGCAGCTTGTTCTTCATTACCACCTGATTCTGTAATGTCCTGAGAGCCCTGGCTCCAGCCCTACCAGGTATTAAATGAGTAGTAACAGTGAAATTAATAGAAACAGAAACATCTGCATAGAGAAGCACTTTTCTGGAGGGAGACCAGAAGCACAAAGCACCTTGTGGGACTGAGCAGCCGAACTCCTCTTGGGCATCAGGACATTCCCAGCTCCATGCAAATGCCTTGCTCCGTGCTGCAGCACCTCAGTCCCACAGAGCTGCCCGTGCTCAGGCCACCCTCCTCGCAGAGCTCTGGCAGAGGCTGGAGCCGGGATACGGGGGCTGCTATGAAACAATGGATCTTCTTTTCAACTCTGCTAGTACACGTTGGCTCACTTGGCTCTAACACATACAGAGATCCCTTACAACTTCATGCCTGTCTCTATCTGGACTTGGCAAATATCACAGTAACATTCTCACTCTCTAGTGCCCAAGGACACTTCTACAAAAAAAAAAAGAAAAGCCCATGAAGTATTTTTCATTGTTACTATTTGCTGAGACATGAAAAGCCATTACTCATTGTATTGACAAATGCTGTTGCTGCAGCAGTAACTAACTAATCAACTCTGTCCTTTAGCAGGTCTGTAGCTTGCAAACAGCAAATGCACAAGCAGGAAAGGGTTTGTTTGTTTGTTTGTTTATTAACAATTTGCCAATTTTCAAATGAAACCAAAAATATTTGTGATTTGAGCAGAAGGTAACACACTCTCACACAACAGCAGCTGCTTTTCTAGTTCCTCCATGAAGTTTGGCTTTACATATAAAACCCTGGTTACTAAACTCTCACTGCTACTTTGCAGCAGCTCCTTCTATCACACAGTCATTACCCTGGATACCACAGAACTTGAGAACAGCACACAGAACCAACACAACGTGCAAAACATCCAACACTAGATTTTGTAAGCTCTGAACTCTCTGTGGAAGAAGAAAAACCATCTACTTGAAAATCCTGTACATTGAGGGCCAAAGACTGAGCTGCCTGAAGTTATAAGCTACATCAGTGGCAAGACTCTCAACCTCTTGCCCTCACTAACAGACTGTGGAGCCTCCCAACTGAATAAACAAGAATAATTAATAATCTGGTCTGTTATCACCACAGCTATCAAGTCCAAAATACAAACGGAACCATCAGTTCTCTTCCCTGCATGAATGTTATATGGGTGGCCAAACAATGCTTCAAGAGCTGCAACAGCTTCTGCAAAAAGCATTAAGGGTGTTATTTGAGTATTGGCAGGGAATGAGCTGGTTTAATATTAATTTTAACCCAGATGCTTTCTGTGTAAGCATTTGCACCTGGAGTCTGCATATCTGTTTTTACCTTCCAGCAGAGCTTCCCAGGTTCCTCAAACACTGTCAGGACCGATGCCCATTTCTGATACTCGATGCTTTTGGCTTTATAAGCACAACACTCAGCTAGGAAAGCCCTGCCCAGGGATGCCTTTACAAGGATCATCCCAAGAACCTCAAGGGTGGACCTATGGAAAAGGTCAGAAGCTCTACATACTGAAGTAGGCCAAAAGAGTTGATTAAAAAACATATACAAGCTTGACTCTGTTGGTAACAGACCTCAAAGGAATGTGGGTTCACAAGGACAGAAGAACCACATGAGCAGGTTGTTAAAGAAGATGCATATAAAATACACACAAATCTCATCTGGGATCACCGAGTTTATATTGTGTTTCTTTACTGGCATTTGAGTTTCTGCTGGGATCTGTCCCATCACTGCACAAACTGCAAGAATAAGCCTGTTCAAAGCCTTCCACCTCCTGTGCAGTTCAGAGTGAGCAGGATGAGCAAGACAAGGTTTTGAAAACAGGATGAATCGAAAGGCACTGGCTCACCCTGGTGATGACTGTAAGCACCTCCTTAAACTCTGCATTCAAGGAGCTGGAACAGCCCTTTAAAACTCACCAGCTAACCACCCTACAATAGCTAAGCCACACAGATGATGTTCTCCCACAGTAAAGCCAGAGGGAGATGGAACTCACAGAAAACCGTTTCAGCACTTCAGAATTTGTGGCATTAGATGTATTTTTTTTAATGAGGGGATTTTACATTGTTTTCTGGCCAAAAATTTACAAAAGTTTACATATTCTATAGTAAGTAGATTTGTGAAGCAGCACTGAGGGAACTTTCAAAATCCTGCCTTGGGAATTTGAAATGAATGTGCCCAGAATTCAGAGGAAAGGAGGGAAAGCTCTTTTCTATGAGGAAGAACTTCCTTTCCTGGCTGGCAAGTGAAGGAGGATGAACAGCCCTACCCTGACTGGCAAGAAACAAGCCAAGGGCTGAAAAGAATATAAAGAATAAACCAACTATTCACTGCTAAGGGCAACCCCTGCACAATTGGAAACACTGTAGAGCAGACAAACTGTGGTTTCTGGACCAGTAACAGCCTGCAAAGCTGTGGTATGCACTCCACAAGCCACTTTACAACCAATTGCTTCTCAGTTGAAAGTCTGAACAAAAAAAGGTGGTACAGGGCTGCATGAAAAATGGTCACAATTAGGAGGGATCCTGGCCCAGAATTTCCGGTAACTTGACACACAGGGAACACTTCTGCACTTGCTCATGCCTCCTGTCCTGGATGGCTTCAGGGACGAATCCTTCCTGTTTGCCAGCTTCCAGGAGAACAAAGTGCAGTTCACAGAGGTCCTGCTCTTGGCAGGGGGTTGCACTGGATGATCTTTCAAGGTCCCTTCCAACCCTTAAGATTCTGTGGTTCTGTGAATCGTTACAGGTTATTCCAGAGGGTGTTCAAAAGAAAAGAACATCCTAAGTCATCTGTCAGTAAGAAACAGCACCTTCTTATCACACAAAACAAATTCCTGTGCATCCAGGAAGGTGTGGGAAAATGTCCGGGGGAGTTAATGCCAAACTGAACGAACGTCAAACATTAAGAATAGGTTTGAGAACAAAGACGGCAAGAAGGAAAATAAACGTGCAATTCACACACGTGGTGTCACAACTTCTGTGCTGCTTTATGAAGACGTAACTCCTCCACGACATTGTGATCAACTGCAAACACCAGGAAGTTAAACAGAATCTAATGGAGAGCATTTGTAATAACTTCAATAAGCTGAAGACTGGAGACTTTAGGCCAAGACAAATAAGAGAGGGTACTGATTAGTAAATGTCACTGTGTCTCTTGCCAAGCACTCAGGGGCTGGTGATAGCAGAGCATTAAATATAATCTCACAGTCTTTAGGGGCTCTTTGATTTTATATTGCATTCTTATCGGGTTCTTAAAGTCCAGCACTAATGAGCATGAGAAATGCACTTCAGAGCTTGGCTAAAGAAAAGGTATTTCATTCATTACAGGTGTTCCCTGGATCCAAGTCAGAGATGCAGACTTGCCCTATCTAACTTCTCTCTACTCTTTTTCTCCATTGCAGCAATCCAACATCACCTTTAGCAACCATCTATTTACTATTCCTCTTTGAATTAAATTTGTTTTACCCACTAAAGGGAATGAGATCTTCAAGGACCCTGGCGCAGTAACAAAACATTCACATAGTAAGTGCACACCCAGGGCATCTCCTTTTACAACATACAGAGGTTCTGGAAAGAAGAATAAGTCCCATTTAATAATATGAGGCTGAAAGTCTTTTGTCCAGTATTTTGCTCACTTCTTTAAACACCTCCCAGAAAAGAAATATGTCACAGTACACAAGGGGGGGGGGGGGAAGCTTAAATTAATCATGATTTTATTTTTAAAACACCCTTCCAAGTAGTACCTGGAACTCCCTTTATCCTGACGAGAAGCTATAAAACTCAGTTTGTTCATCTTTAGACCTGGGAACGTGCCTAGCAGGCCTTTCTGCTAAACAAAACACAAGATCCTCTGACAGCAAGGTGCTTCTGAACTGCAAGCCAGCTACATCTTCACTCTAACCACAGAGAAAACAGTGGAATGGAAGCCTCGGGTCACCAACTCTAAATCTTACCTGCCACAGAACTACCTAACACAATCACTTAATGCATCTACAGCTATTTACAATCTCAGCAAAAAAATCATCTTGAAGAGTGAAGTGTAATGTTTTGGTTAACAGATAAAGCTCTGCTGTTGGCAGCACTGTAAATGGATTGCATGGGTAGCTTTACTCGAATACGATCCCTCTGCCTTTTGTTCTTGACCCTTTTTAGTTATAAAAATGACCTTGATATTGACAGAATATTATAAATGAACTTCCTCTGTACTTCATATATTGATAACCTGTTTGTTAAGATGATCAGTAATAATCATAAGTAAATAAAGAGAGACTATACATCTTCTTGTAATGGCAATGCTGACATGCACTTGATCTGACATATGGAGACCTCTGGGCTCCAGCTGCAGAGCACATACTTCATATATTAAATTGCAGCCCTTCTATCCAGAACATACGTTGACATACAGATCTATACAGGGCAATGCACTCAAATCTGAGTATCTAATGATACTTAGTCAGGATACCTTAGAAAATACCTTCAAAGGGAAGAAGTGTGTTGAAATGGATTCAGCAAACATACCATCTAGCTCCTAGAATAATTCACTACTGGAACATCAGCCATTTATGCCTGCCTTTGGCTGAGGTTCATGTACACCTTAGCGACTAACACGCCTCGTTCCTGGTACCACTGGGGTGACATTCATTTCCAATGCCCTTGGCAAGACTTTCTGAACCTCCCTGCCCTTCCCCTGTCAGTGGCAGAAGTTAAATACCTTCAAACTCACAGGGCAACATCAACGCTCTTCCTCGTTTCTTACAAAACCCCTTCCTCACAGACAAAGTCTTGCCATTGATACTCAAACTGACTGGCACCAATACAGTAGGAAACAAGAAGGTCTCAGAACTTCAGTCTCTCCATGCACACAGTTGCCAAAGAGAAGGATGAGGATCAGATGTACCAAGGGAAAAGATTTTCTTCTTCAAGGCTCAAGACACAGAGCAGGGCCAGCTGGCTTTGGCTTCTCTCATCGCCCATGCTGAACGCTGCAGCCTCCAGCCTTATTTACATGTAATAATTATACAGTTAAGAATTTGAGAAAGAACAGAGAAAAATGACCTCATTTCATTCTCTTCCTTACAGCCTGAAAATACACTGATAAGAACTATAAATTGTTTTACCCCATTAAAGAGTATCTAACGAATACATTTCTTCATAGGCAGGTTCCCCTGGCTTCGTTCTAAAGCCAAGTCTTTCCTCTACCCAAGTAGCACACAACTTTGCTGGGCTCACTGAGTGTTCTAGTTCCCCACATGCAAGCGTGTCAAATCACAAGCACAAACATAAAAGCTACTTTGCAGTTCGCTGCATACAGAATCTGCCAAAACTCCAGCTCAATAAACTGCAGCTCTATCTAGAGCTTATCCTCAGCTCCATCAAAGTCATGGCTGTCCGTGTAACCACAGTAGTGCATCAAAGCTGAATAGCTAAGCTGTGACTTGGACATTTCTGATCATTAATCACCCTGGAAGGAAAAAGAAAGCCAACATGCGACATTCCCACCAATTTCAAAAGTCTAGAGGGGGAAATGCACTGTCTCATTTAGCAGCTTAGTTTTAGCTGCTCGTACTGTGAAAGGAAGGACTGAAAACAGCAGCCTTCCTAATAGCTGGTACTGTCCAGGGGGAGTGTAGGCTGTCTGGGAATGTATCCCTGCCTGGCACTCAGACAGAAGGGATGGGATATGTCAATTTGATACCCATCAGCAGGATAACCCAACTGTCACTTTAACATGACAAGGTCATAGTCAGTCAGTGTTGATGCAGTAAGAAAAATGGCCCATTAGAGCCTGAGAAGAACTGAAAAGAAACATAAGGCCAATTATCGGAGTTTGAGTCCTATTTATTTTAGTGGAAGATGCAGACACTCAGCGCTCCTTCGCGGGGATGACCTTTCTGGAAAGAAAAACAAGGAGCTGGTGACCAGCAGAGCCCCTGTGAGTGCTGCCACAGACAGATGGAAGGAAGTTTACGTCACTTGACTCTCATTTCGCTTTGCAAAATTAGTCTCTGATAAACTGAAGACACGAAGAACCTTGTGTGGGCTCTAAACGGGATGGGGGGGGAGGAATTTTCTGTACTAGTGTGATTCTTTGGTGGCATGATCTGTGTTACTACAAGAACAGTTTCTGCTGTTGTACACGCCACTTTTGTCATTACCTCAAGACACACTACCACTCTACACGAAGAAGTACTTGTGAGGTGGTAAGTTAACTTGGAGAGGAATTCCCTGTAGGAACGTTCTGTGCAAGGAAAGGGAACAACAGAGGGACAGAGAAGGGCACTTTGTTTTCTTTTGTTCAGAAGTAACACTAAGCAAACGATACTCTCTATAAAGAAAAGTTAACAGTGAATTACACCGTGGGCTAACTTCAGACAGGGGCACAATCAGCTGCTTATTTAACAAGCACACGGTGTTGTTTTATCTGAACTGATAGGGGGTGCCAGGTGAGCTCCCTTTTAAGAGCTGTAGAAACAATCTCAGGCTGAACTGGATAATATTATGCTTGGAATTATAATATTGTGTTTGGAATAGGTCAATATTGTATTTAATCAGCCAGACAGAGAGTGGGTGGCAATTCAAATGCATTTGCTTGAGACAGGAATTCAGGGAGTCCAAAGGGAAATAAGTTTCTGTTTTCTCTTGGGCTACTGATGTCTTCCCCAGGATGGGATCTGTGTAGAGTGTTGAGACATGATATAACAGGGCTGGGTACAGCTCCAGAGCTTCTTTGGAGGGAATGCCATTTAGAGCATCTCTGGCTTCACCCTGCGTATGGTTTGCAGATCAGTTATGGTTCAGCAATTGACAAATCAGAGAACAGCAACTGCAAGCTAAAAATCCCTAAAACCTAAAATAATCTTTACTCTTTAGAGCATCTATATAAACAATAAACATGAATCACTTTGCCTGAAGACCAGGACCAGCAACTGACTGTTGGCACAAGAGCCACAGCACATGAGACGAGATTCAGGGCCAAACTGAATGCTTTGTGTTCTACTCTTACAGTAAATGGCAACCAGGTATCTTTGTTGTCTGTGTTCCTCAACTTAGATTTTTTCTTTCCTCCAAAATGAAGAGTTCCACACTAGAGTTTCTTTCCAGAGGGCATAAATCATTCTGCCCTTGAACCCTCCTCTGCCCAGAGTGTGATGTGGAGCTCTGCTCAGGCAGCTTTCCGGGGCAATGGCATCCTCCCATCTGTTTATATAACAATTCTCTTTTCAATATTACTTGAAAGAACGTGTTCTTTACACATTCTCACATTATATCTGCTTTTCCAGACAGCTGTTGAACTCACAGCAGAGACTTTTGGGCACTGGGGCCAGGGGGGAAGTTGTTTTGCTTTAAAAGTACATTCAATAACAAAGCGATGGGATATGTGGAAACCGAGGTGGACAGTGATACACCAGAACACAGCTTCAAAGCCTCACAAACCACAAAACCCAAGGTACATTTTCTGCAGTGATTTGATGCACTTCTGATTATCAAAAAGCTCCTTCTCAATGTGAGGTTACAGTCTTTTAATTTTCTTCGCTGCATTCTTTTACCAGCTTTTCCAGACGAGCTGCCAGAGGTGTGAGGGCAACATACCCTCAAGCAGCAAGATCCCAGTGTGACAGAGGATCAAGAGCAGTGGCTGATTACTGAGAACATCGTCAGCTACAACAGGCTGCACTGCAAGAGAAAGCTGACTGCACACTGAAGCTCCAGAAAACTTACAGAAAACTTACTCCTCCTGCCACTTCCCGAGTCAGTTCTGGATTTGGGGTGATTGCAAGTGATAGGATCCAGAAGTTAAGGTCTGCCTCTGTAACTACACCAGGAGACCCTGCAGCACAGTTGTAGAGGCACTCAGATCCCCTGGCACACAACTGGGATCTGTCTGCTATCAACACATCTACTGGAGCGAAGGAGGCCTGCTCGTCCTTTGAGAACACCTACCTAGCTACCTGCCCCCTCCACCATGATCACTTCTGGCCTCTGAGACAGAAATGGGCTTTTATTTCCCATGAGAGAGACAAAATCTGACCTAGACACAACACCAATTAAAAGAGCCAAAGAATACCTAGAGAAATGAGCTTATAAATACAGTCAGCACTTTATTTCTTGAGGTCAGAAAACTTGACCATTACCCGTCTACTGGTGTTTCCTTGATTAGACATCTTCTCAGTGAAAAGACCTCACAGTCAGCCACTTCAAACAGACACCTGACAAAACGCTTCCCCCAGCTCTGACCACAACATCAAGCAACGGCCGTAGCTGTCAGAGTGTTTGCTCAGGAAATTCTGCAATCTCTGCAGAAGACTTTCCTCAAGTAAGCCACAATGGCTCAGAAGTTTTTTTTAAGATCCTGTACATGATCCTTAGGAATTCCAGTTGTTTGCTATCAGAATGGATTTTCTGGTACCAAAATGGATTCTACTTTGGGAGTTTCCTTCAGAACAGCACCAGGGGAAAAGAAAACCAAAACGAACTGAGACATCTTCTGTAATGAAAGTTTTGAGAAGCACACACTGTCCTTATTGTTATTAAACGCTCCAAGTAAAGCTGTGAAGAAAATCTTGGGAGATTCAGCTCTGAATATTGATCAAAAGGAGGTTTTTATCTTGTGCCAAAAGGAACATTGAGGTTAGAAGATGGCTCCATACACGATCTTGCCAAATAGCATTTCTGTTTACATCTTAAAAACTACCACCAATAGATCACAGACAAAGAAATGTCCATAACGTATCCAGATGCTAGAGACAAAACGTATTTAAGCCACTGAGAGGGATTAATGCAGTAAAGCATTTTGTTAACTGCCAGAACAAAGTAAATAATCACTGATTTGAGTACAGTTAAGAGATTCTATCTTACTCACCAAACAACCTGAACGAGCCATCCAGGAAACTGCTGCATTCTGACATTAATGTATCAGCAGTTTAACATTCCCATAAACTTGGTTCTTGTCTTCCTCAACACCCTGAACCTCTTGGGACTGAGTAAGTGAAAAGCAAGCGCTGCAAAAGCAACGCAACTCCTTGCTGCTTGTCAGGCCTGGGATGAGTTTGGAGCATTTTCAGTTTCTCAAAAGACAACTCCTCATCACATCCATCCATTACAGGCTTTAGAACACTAAACCAATGATTTCTGGTATTAGGATAAACAATGGAATAAAGCAGAGAAGCAAGCCAACCCCCCCCCCACACTGTATGATATAATTACCTGTTTTGTACAGCCAAAGTTGTCAACTTGACTGTAAATTTGTAATTCACAATTGTACCTCCTCCTTCTCTAATTCAGACTTAGAAGAACATTAAAATTATAACCAAAGCAATAATCTCACTGACAGAGCTGTGACAGGAGCTCAAACTGATTAATCCCTCACTTTCAAAAGACTTCATTTTGTGCTCTCACTTTGCAATGACAGCAGCCTGGTCTGACAGTCTATACAGCTTCTGCATTGTGTTTCCCTTTAAATACTCAAAAGTGGGAAACAGAACTTTACAACAACGTATCCAGGCTGCTACAGTAAGTACCTAAATTCATTCTTCTGAAAGTAAAATAGCTATTTAAGCAAAAGTCCTCAAAACCAATTAAAACCAGTAAAATACCTGTTTTGACCAGGGCAGAGTAAGTGCATGATTCAAACTGACATAGACAACTTAATTTTTTGGAGTAACTTATTCCACAGCTCTAAGTTTTAAAAGTTTGGGGTTTTCACATTCTTGAAAGCCTTCCAGGACGTGTCAGGAACAGCTGGACACAAGGCAACCCTGGCAGCCTGGGGCCTTCCCAACAAACTCCACACATACATCTAACTCCAGTCTTTTTCTCAGACAGTACCTGGGATGGAGTTCTGCAGGCACTCTGCATGGAAACAAACCTGCAGGTGAAAAGGAACATCCCTCCTTTACCAGAAATGAAGCACAAGAGAACATTTCCATCCCTCTTTTGCTCTCAGAGCCTTCTGCATGTACAACCAGTGTGACTTTTACACTATTTTCTGCCGTCGAGGACGACCAGATGAGCACAAACAATAAAATGTAACCAAAGAACCAACGATCTGGGCTCACTTTACATTTTCTCTTCTGCTTATATGAAAAAAAAAGGTGACAGACATCCCGCAGAGGGAGATTTGGCCCTGTAGAACTGCTGTCCACACAGAAAGCAGCATTTGCAACATCACCTCATAAGCCATAACACCAGGACTCAGTGGTCTGCAGTTGAGTTATGTGCACTTATTCTCACAGATTTTGCACAATCTGGTTCAATTACAATTTTAACTGCTTTTTTTTCCCCCCAGAATATAAAATCCTTTTCCTTGCACCACATAATTGTGTTCCACAGCAGAACTGGCATTCATCACTGCCCTGCCGTCCCCTAGTCTGAAAGATAAAACATCCACAGGGTAATAAATGTCAAACTATGATTATTGATGCTTTCAATTAAATTGATTATCTATTTGAGGTGCACAGCATGGTGATTTATTGCTGCCTCTTTACGTTGCACTAGGTACAGCGGCCTCCCTGAAATGGGAGCATTTTGAAGGTTTCAATAGATTTTCTATTAAATCTGATTTCTCAAAAGTGGCTCAAAACCACCCTAGTGTTTGGTTACCTGCAACGGCACCGAATCCAGTCTGACATGTGCTACCTGTTCTCTGTTATCTTCTGGAACACGGAAGTTAGGAAGCAAAGTGTGATAACAAAAAGGGAGAACTTTTCTGTAAGTGTTAATGGAAGGACAGAGGAGATCCTTGATTTACATCTCTCATTCCAAAACTTTTATTTACAGGCTATAGACAAGAAGTGTGTGCAGTGTTGAGCTTTGTTGACTGCTACCCAACCTTAACAGAGAGATGAGATGACCTTCGACTTGTCACTGGCATTGTGTTTTTATTAGTTTCAGATAAGAGGAGCTATAAAATTCAAAGACATTTGCTCACCAATGACAATCAGCAGCTGCTTCACAAACAACACTTTTGTTCAGTGCAGAGTCACGAAGATGATGGAGTGGAGCACCCCCCTTGTGATGAAAGGCTGAGGGAGCTGAGGCTCTTCAGCTTGGAGGAGTCTGAGGGGTGACCCCATTCATGTTTACAAATACATAAAGGATGGCAGTGGGTGCAAGCTGGAACAAGAGAGGTTCCAAAGAAACATAGGGAAAAGCTTCTTCAGTGTGAGGGAGCCCTGGAAGGG
Source organism: Urocolius indicus (assembly GCA_013401255.1). Lineage (NCBI taxonomy): Eukaryota > Metazoa > Chordata > Aves > Coliiformes > Coliidae > Urocolius > Urocolius indicus. Next base: position 103,469 of record WBNH01001191.1, on the reverse strand, counting down.
GCTGCCCAGATGGGCTGTGGAGTCTCCTTCTCTGGAGACATTCAAACTGACCTGGATGAGTTCTTTTGTGACCTACTCTAGGTGGTCCTGCTCTGGAAGGGGAACTGAACTAGATGATCTTTCAAGGTCCCTTCTAACCCTTAAGATTCTGTGAAATAAATCAGTGCTGATAATCCATTGACTTCAAGTTTGACACAAAGGTTGATTCTCCCCATCTGATATTTCCAAGTAATGGGGAAGGACCACATCAGATAACCTTGTGACTGAACTCCTGATGTGACACTATGCCTGACCAAGATTTCCCCCATTCATTATCAGGAGCATCCAGGACAAAAGACTGAAGCCCAACTATACCAGCTGATACACAAAATACAAAGATGAGCCTGTCTGAAAGACCCTACAAAATAAGTCAACACGATAGATAAACAGTGAGAACAGAAAAAGATGAGGATTACTATTCCAATTTTATACACGAGATAGACAAGAAATTAGGTGATGTGCCCAAATCACACAGTGTCTGGCATTTAGAAATTGAGTTTCAAGCTCCTTAGACCTAATCTTAACAATAAGGCTGTCATTCCTCTTCAGATGCAAACACCTTTGACCCCAGTAAGCTTAGAATTATACACACATCAATTCAGACTTTGAAGCCTGGCTTATCTCTCAGTAGTGTAACTGTCCCCTCCACTATAACTAACGTAGCTGAGTGAAAAAAAACAACCAAGGAAGAAAAAAGAAAAACAAAAATCCCTACAGCTCAAAATTAACTATTTTACGTTTGCTGTGTTCTACCTCTGTCCTGGCAAAGCCCAAAGTGCTTTATAGTTTAATGTATGAGGGATCCATAAAACACTAACTGAAACGTGACCAGCTTCAGAGAGGAACCACAGCAAGTATCTCACAGCTCAAAGTGAACCTGCAGAAGAGGTTAGGGCACATATTAAAGCAGCATTTCCATTGGATAGAGTTGGATGCACTTGAGATTGCAGAATGTAATAATCCAGACTTAGATCCAGTCATCAAACCAGGGTGAATATCAATTATAAGTTGCTGACACATGTCTGTTTGAGAAGTCCAGTAGCTTGGGTTCATCAGAACATCATTTTGGGGCACAATCTCAGAAGAACAGAGAATCATAGAATTATTAAATGTCCCCCTTCAGAGCATTAGACCCAGCACTGGTTTCTAACAGCAGGTGACAAAAGCACTCCATACTGGTACAGCAGCACTATCTGCACTGGCTGCCAACAATGAGGCTTCAGAAAAGTTGCTGGGAGATTCCTGCTGCTGGAACATGCTTTACTGCACTGCAATCTCCCAGTGGGTCCCCACAACTGCCAGCCATACATTATGGGCAGGCAGGGCTGGTTTACTGAACTGTGAGGCTCACTGAAGAGAAAGAGTATGAGAAAGACCACAAGCAACAGGCAAACTCTTTTTAAAACGACAGATCAAGGCCAATATGCTGAGCTGTTTCTGAACATCAAGGCTATTTCCACCAGAAGATAAATATGTGTACTGTAAAGTTTATGTGGCCAGCCACTGCCCCTGCGGCAGAGGTTACAAAACATGACATCTGGTTTCCAAAGGATCCTTGCATGGCCACACACAGTTGTAATTATAGCAGCAATTTGTGGAGAACATGACTGTATTTTTTTGGCTTGAAGGATGACACTAAAGTCCTGGAAAAAAAAAAAACCAAAAGAGGAAAAAAAACCCCATCAGGAAACCTCGTGTGACGGAAGGCACTGACTTCCCTTGCTGGCACACAGCAGAAGCTCCCCAGCACATGGAAACCCAGTCCAAGTAATGCTCTGTGGTGAGGGTTACTGCCCTGCTCCATGGACACAGGCTGACTGACAGAATGTGCCCCTTGTGATGGGAGCAGCTGCTCAGAGGGGATGGTGTTTGTGTATGTAAAGTGTCTGGCCTGCTCCCAGCCCCAGGGAATGGAGCGGGTGCATGAGGGGCTGCGGGAGCCATGCAGGGCCCACGGGCCTGCCCCGGGCTGGGGCCATGGCTGCACACCCTGTCTGTCAGCACATCCCAAATCAGCACACCTCAAATCAGCACAGCCCCAGTCAGCACACCCCAAATCAGCACAGCCCCAGCCAGCACACCCCATAGAGCTCTTGGGTCCTGCTCTGAACCTTTTTTTTTAACCAACTGACAAAGAAACAAAAACTGACCAAGTGGCTCAAGGAGACCTGGTGGTTTTAGTTTGACTTGAGAAATAACCAAATTCTTTCCCCCTGAGCATCACTCCCTTCAGCACTGACTGTCCACAAACACTTTCCCCAGGGAAGCAATGCACACACGAGGTCATGGCAAGCTAGCAGAGCAGCCTGAGGAGCTCGTGTCCACCACTATTCACTCTCTGCATTTATTGCTGTTTCCCATACAAGTTGCTCGAAATTATTTCTCCAATTGTATGGGGTAAAGTTCTGCCCCCCAAAAGGCAAAGAAAATGAAAACTGCAGAGGAGGCAACTGCAGTTATGCAGTGATTCAAGTATAGACTATGGCTCACAGATCCTTCCACCCAGCACCAACAAAATCTTGCTAAGTTTGAATCACTGCCCTTCCTATATTAGATTCCAGAATGTGCCTCTTCAAAGGAGACTAATTCTTAGATTCACTGATGGGCTTGTTTCATGCAGAAAGTGCTGGAGCTCCTTTTTCTGGCAGTAAGCATTGTGGAAGGTCTATCTCAAAAAGGAAACACATATTTGGCCTTCCATTCTGTAATGTTCAAACCTGGAACCTCAAATAAATGGCTTTTTCTCTCTCCCTTTGTTCACATCAGCTAAGGAGTACTGTTTGCATATCAGACCATAAATAACTGCTTGCTGAGATTTATATGAATGAAGAAGCTGTAACGTGACTCTTAAGAAAAGCATCTTCATTGCTGACAGAGAGGAATCACCACAGATGTGCTGCAGAGTCATCTGACCACAGGCAAAGTCTTTTTTGTTTTTTAATAGGGACACGTTGCAAATGTTACTGTCTTATCGTGGCAGCTGTACACAGCTATCAGTAGTAAGTGAGATGGCTGGACTGGACTGTGCCACCGAGGAACTGAGTAGGCATCTGCTCTGTTTAATGCACAGGAAGCCCAGGGCAGGTTGTGAGAAGTATGCAGAGGATGGAATAGAGCCTCTAATGTGTTTAGGTTTCTCCAGTGGAATCCAGCTTTATCAGAAAACAAAGGTCCTGATGGGATTATCAGTAGAAAGAAACACAGAACCTGTCTAGCTGGGAAAGAGGCTGTAGAGATTGTTATGTCAAGGTGCAAGAGCTTCCTTCCAGGCAAAACTAAAAGCTACTTCTGTCAATTAGTCTCCTCCATCAAATTAACTGGAACTGTGTCCACATTGTAAGACTTTTAGCAAAAATAAATCAGTCCTTGCCTCATGCTGTTTCCTTGTAGAAAGAGAAATGAAGGTGTCTGTCCAGGACACTGAAGTTGCTCTGCAAGAAGCACCAGTGTCTTAGCAAAATAAAATGTTGCTTTCAAGAGGCTTATTAAGAGCTGTGCAAAGTTCATGTCACACATCTGAGTGCTGCAACGCACTGTCCAACAGGATGGATCAAAAGCTTAGAAGCACTTCATGCCTCCGACATCACTGTTCCATCTTCAGCTGTCTAGCCCTTGCAATACACATAAAGTGGGGAGGGAGCAACAAGGGAGAAATAGGAACTAACAGTATAAGAAACTTTTTCCAGGCACATAAGCAGATTGCCATTTAAAAAGTAGCAATTAGTTGTGTACTTGGTCCTTGTCTCATTTTTTACTCAATGTGTAATTAATAAAACAATTACAATAATTATTTTCATTCCAACACCTGCCTGTAAAACGTAACAATGAGCCACGTCAATCAGCCTCAGCTCTGCTCAATGCAGCCAACACAAGAGGGAAGTATCAAGGTGAAGCCACAAAAACCAAAGCTGGTGCCTTTTGAATCTCTCAGAAAAGACACAGTGATCACAGTGATCATCAGTGTGGCTGATTCAGACTACTAAAGAGTTTCATAACGTCCAGGTTTACATTCTGGTTCAGGTATTACAACTGTTTGGATTCAAGGGCTCTTCATCAGATCATGCAATAAATACAACCTACGTGTTTCAGACAGTGCTGAAACACACAGATAGACACAGTTTTCGTTTGCCTTCTGCAGCCTTGCACTGCTCTCACCACTCCTTTCTCTTTCCCTCTCCTTTGTCAGGTCGCTGGCATCCTCCTGCACTTCCCAAGCGTTATGTGCCCTTCTCATGCTGAGACACATCACCCAGAGCTGTTCCTCTTACACGAGCAGCACGCAGGGACACCACTGCCATCACCGAAAAGCAACTGCTCCTGCTGCTGGGGGTCACTTTGTTTTGTCAGGGATGTGGAGGGGCTGCTCATCCACAGCCTGAACCTCTGTCTCCCAGCACAACGTTACCCTGAGTCCATCCAGTCTCTGTGCTGTCAGAAGGGTGCCTGGCTCGATGGACCGGCTCCCAAAGAGCTCACAGATGGAGCACAGCAGAGCTTCACCTCACTGCAGCTATTGGGAGGTCTCTGTCTTCAGAGAGGGGGAGAGGATGAGACCATCCACTTTGCCACTGCCGAACACAGTCCCCTTTCCCTTTTCTCTTCCGTGCCCCCCTTCTGCTGTACCCTACCATCTCCTCACCTCCCCCACAAGCACCAACTAAAAAAGGGAAAGAATGAGAAAGTGAGTACTCTGTAGCTGGCACTGCAGACAATGTCTGTCTTGTGTGAGTAATTTAGCACTATGGCCAGTCAATCTGGTTTCTGGGCCCAATGCCCTGACCCTCTTTAGAGCTGCTCTCTCTCTCCAGCACAGTGTGAAACATTTCCTTTCACAGCACTGACACTTTGCAGATTGAGACGTCAGGCCTGTCCAACTGCAGCAAATTAGCAATTTTTCTTTTACTAATTGGAAATAAAAATGTTTGCTAAGGGAATAATTTGCAGGAATGCAGTGTTAGGTTTCCGGCTTTTTATAAGGATGCTTTAAACTTCATACACGGGCACTTTTCTTCTATTTTGATGCCTTGCACTGTAAATTTTAATAGGTTACTCGACTGTTAAGTTTACAGCCTCAGCCTTCCAAAGGATTAAATGAAGTTTTTAATTTATCTTCCTCTCCAAGGCAGCGGGGTCGTGTCAAAGCAGTGCCCAGCACAGCCTGTCCACCGCTCCAAAGGCAATGGGAACGCAGCTCCGAAGGGTTAAAAACATGCATGGCTACGTGGCATCTGGATGAACCTCGGGCAGGCGATTTGTTTGCAAAGCCTTCAGTTCACAGCTCTCCCAAGTTCCCTGGGAGCATGGTGGGGAGAGATGGGTAGCAGATTCAGGAATGCTTTTTCGGCCTTAACCTGTCACAAATGGGCAACTTCAGAATCCCGAACCCGCGTGTTTGTGCAGCGGTTGCACTCCCAGCAAACCAAAGCCTCATGGCTCGTGTTTCTCTGCTGCCAAAGAAGAAGGGCAAAGAGGCTCTCTTTTCTTCCTTTTTTTTTTTTAATTCCTTTTTCCCAGCTCATTTGTACTCCTGCTGCCTTGCCCATGCCAGGAGGAAATATTAGTGCTATGGTTAGGGTTTGATGGAGATGGTGTCTGGGTTTTTACACTCCTTTCGCTGGGGACAGTCTGATCTATTTGATCCTAAACATCACTGTGGTTAAGCAGCGGCATGTAAATGGCAGTCTGTGAAGGCTTCTTCAAAGGAAAAAAGTTCTTCAAGGAAGCAGGATTGGGGAAGAGCCTCCCATAATCTAGAAAAATGTGCTAAGAAACTGGAAATGAGAACAAAATGCCCTTTTGCTGGAATACGATATCGAGCTGAACACGTCTCTGTAGCTCTTAAGGCATGTAATGTCTTCCTGCAAACTGCACTCACGCCGCAGTACATTAGCTCTTATAACAATGCCAGCATATAAAGAGTTACTGTTCTTTCCCCCGACACCCCTCCCCATAAAGCATTTGACAGCCATGCCTAATAATTCTTTCTGGTGTGGTTTTTCTTTTTCTTGATGTCTTTATGTGAATATGAAGCCAGAGTGAAAGGCTTTGGGTGACCCCCGTGAGAGAGAAAAAGTATGAACTACAGAGAAAAAGAGTGAGATATAGACTCCCTGCCGAGACATAGGCATCTTCTCTGGCAGCTCACAACTTGGCTTCAGAGGGCCTTTGTAAAGGAAAAAGGACTCTTCTTCACTCAGGCTGTGACAATAGGTGTTTTGTCAGAGAGGGACAGGATAAAAAGCAGGGGGTGGGAGGCGAGATCATCATCGGCAAGGGGCTAGCCTTTGGGGCCTGCAGATGTTGGAAGGAGGATGATTTATTGCTCCAGTGTCCTCAGTGGCATTTGGCTACCTTCCCAGACCCCAGTTTTGGTGGCTGGGTGGGAGGAGAGAGAGCTGCACAAGGCATCTCCTACCTTCTATGGGCAAAGCGTGCTGGGGGCTGTGGGGGTAGGGGGAGCTGGGGCAGAGCAGCACCGGGTAGGGAGGGGATGGATCATACACTCTGTGGTGCTAAACCACACTGACACGGGGAACTGAAAGGAATATTTGTCATTCCTCAGCCTAGCCAAAACAAGAGGTGCTACAGCTACCTGGGAACTACGGGTACTGACAGCCAAATACTAGAACGACCTCATGCTTGGAAGAACCAGACCCAATTAAGCCATCTTCTGTCAAACTTAACACTGAGAAGCTTGGGGGAGTTCTTGTGGGGGTAAATGCACCCTTCCCACAGCTCCTATCACCAAGCAGTGTAAACTCAGGCCCTATCTGTGCCCATTCATTAATGAAGCAGTGGGCAGGGCTGAGGTGCAAAGCTTCCTGCTGTACGACAAGTGAGCTCTGCATCTGCCTGACTGATCCCAAAGACAGTTTATAGTTTGGCTTGTGAATGGGAGGGAGGGATCTGATGCCTGCTTCTTGCTCAGAAACTACAGCGAGGCTTGGAAGCAGTAAAGGAGGATTTATGCAAATCAGCTGAGAAAGGGAACCAACATTTTGGATGTCTCTCCATACTCCCCCCAAAAAAAAATCTCAGAGCATCTGAAGTCTGCTCACTGCTCCATATATCCAGTATATTGAAAAGTATCCCAGATCACTGAGCCAGGAAGTTCTGGATAGTTTCCAAGAAAAAGGAATCACAGCCTCGCAAGAAATACACACCAAGACAGCCTATTGCCAGGAGCTTGATTTAGGACTTTTGCTCCAGCTCCTTTCCTCTTTTAATATACAGTTTTCCACCACACGTTCTACATAAATACTGTATCCTACAGTTGACAGCCTCTTTTAGTAGATTTATCCATTAGTGGATTTACTGAAAATGTTTTGTGTTGAAGGAAGGGCACATGCTTCACCTCAGCAGAAGACAAATCCAGACACGATATTAAAATACAAACCCAGTAAATCCTAGACAAGATAAACCCACCAAAACCCCCTTTCAGAGTCATTTTGTATGGAAATTGCTGAGTAAAAAAAAAAAAAAAATTAAAGAATTAGAAGGCAAAATGCAAAAGGGGAAAGTGAGTGAAAAGGGCACGAAAGACAAGCTCCAAAATTCCCCAGATGAGTGCCACACCGATAACGCCTCCCAAGGCCCCGCCACGGCAGAGTGCCATCGGGCTCAACTGCCAACAGCACCTACTACGAGAGGAATCTCAGAATGCTTTACCAAGTTCCAGACACACTTTTCTGCGTGTAGTCAAAACTGTTATATCCATTTACAGAAGGAAGCGAAGCATTCAGAGTATAAGTGACATGTCCAAGGTCACACACAGAGTCAACTGCAGAGTCAACAGAAGAGTAACTAGATCTTTGCTTAAAATCCCTTGGCTTTGACTGCTAGACAATGGCTCCCCCTCCCACATAATCAACCAGTTATGGAAAGGCATAAATGCATATTTGCAGGACTAAATATGTTCACTGGAGAATAAAAATGTTTGTTTGATTATCTATAAATTATATGACATTATCCAGACCTCTCTGGTTTGGAAGTTGGATAGAAATTTGATGAAACACAAGCAAAGAACGAATGTTGTAAGAGAAGCTTTGCTCTGACTGTTTCTCTTGGTCTCTCAAAAAAGTAAAGAGATGTACCAAAAGAACATAATCCCCACAGATCTGTTTTCCAAAACCTCTCAAATTATTATTTCCACTCCTGATACAAGGTTGTTTATCACCATTGGCATTTAATATTAAGCTACTTGCTGCAAACTGAGGTTTTCTCAAGGAACGCAGTGACTGAAAAGTCAGAGCAAAAAGAGTCTATGAAAAGGGCAAAAGAAAGGTCCTCTGGACTTTCACAGACTGCCAGGTCTCAGAGCTCTCACATTTTGTGATGAGATCACTGACACTACTCTGTGACTATATCTAACATAGTCTGCACATCTTAGGAGCTGTAATTAAAATAACTGAGCTGCTTTTTCCATTCCCATCTTTTGGGGCCAGGTTTGCCTGTGCTCACACAGATACAGACTCTGCTGATGTGAGTGCAGCAAGCCCTGTGAGCTGCGTGCTGTCAAGCTCTCTGGCTCCTGAAGGACGTCATGGTACTGGAAGTAGAATCTATGTCAAACCACGCTGTAAGGGAACACGCTGGTAAAAGCTGGCTTTGTCTGGGGTTTGATTTTTTTTTTTTGCAACAGGCAGTGTTTGGACTACAGACACGGATAACACTGCATCTTTAATGCTTTGCAACAAATTGCCACATCAGCACTAAATACCTCCAACTTAATTTTTCATTTGGATACGATGAAGCATTTTTTCCCATGGAAGGAAAAGTCTGGTCTTTGTGATCGTGGCACTGCCAGCCCAAGTTACAGTAAAGGTTAATCACAAACAAGAGACAAGTAAAGTAGACAAAGAGCATCATACACTTCACTTTTCAATGGATGTTTTCATAAATGTATGAATAATTTAAATTATCATTGCCGAGTATTTATTCGAGTGTTTCAGGGGAAAAAAATGCCTCCTCTTTTTTTTTTTCCCCCCTCCTTGATTCTTTTCATTTCTGTCTCATCTCTTTTATGTGCTGCATCGGCTGTTTTCTTGCCATCTGAATCAGTTTTGGGGAACAATGGGATGTATGAGGGCTGAGGGGGCAGTTGAAGAATACAGCCCTTGTTGTACACTCTGTGACTTGACATTGATTAATGAGGGTGCGGACATGGGCAGAATTTGATAGAGAGAGAAGGGGAAATTGGAGGACCTGAGGGCACCAGAAGGAGGAGGGCAAGGAGATGACAGAGAAAAGACGAGAAGAGTGCCAGCAGCTCTGCGCAGGATGTGGTAACAGCGAGTGCTGGAAGTCACACCGCTCAGGGCCATCCACTACGAGAGACCTGACACAGCTGGGGAACCTTCCTGCAGCATGAGAAAGACCTGACAGCGACTGTGGGGCATTTCAGACAGTATCAAAGCCACTCTCTGGGTTTACCCTGCACATCAAGACCTGTTGTGTCAATACAGCCCTCTCCTTTGAGTAAACATTTGCCCATGGTAGGAGAAGCTTTGTTGCTTTCCCCACATACCTCAGTCTCCACCCGCTTGGTTCACTTTCAAAACCCAAACACACTGTGGTTTGTAACCTTTTCTGCAGGAGTCTAAAAGATTCACAACTGTGCTGAAAAAGAACATTCAGATCAAGGCTTTCTGGATGTCAGGGGAAGGTTAGGTTGGTACCACTTCAGAGACAGAAGAAATTCAGCAGCTTGGCTGGTATTTTCTCATGCAAACAAATCTGAAGGACTGATGTTGGTCAGAAAAAAGCCATGTTCATCCAGAGATGTTCATCCAGCCAGAGATGTTTCTGGTTGTCTGGAAGTTTAGGAGATGTACTGTGGCTTTTTTTTTCCACTTTTTAAGAAACCCACCTTACCCTCCTCAGCAGCTGTGGCCTACACTGTGCTTCAGCTGGGTGAAGCTGTATGAACGAGAACAAGTTACCTGAGTCTTGCACCTGAAAGCTTTACACCCATCTGTGTGATGTCCAGTCATCTTCCACCAAAGGGCATCATCAAACAAGGTGATGCACCAAAAACACAGCAGCCTGCTGCTTCAGGAGTGAAATAAAACACGTTTTGTACAGCAGCAAAAACAGGACCGACGGTCCATCTTGGAATCATTACTACTGGAAACATCAACAGCAGCATCCTACTAGTCAGAAATTATTAGAGAAACCATTCTTGATGAAACTGGGAAAAAAAAGCTGCAGCTTCAGTGATTTCAGTCAGAAGGAGACAAAACCCACCCCAAACCAGCAACAGCCCAGTCCTCAGACTCAAACTCAAATTGTTTTGCCTTTCTCCATCGCCCCAGATGAATTCCATATCTGCCAGACTAGTGACTGTTCATGTGCTAATCTGACTCAGACTCTCATTCATGGCTGTCGTCTCTCCCATAAAGCACTAAATGTTCATTTAAGGGGAGAGTTGTTCCTGCACCCCACGTGAGAGCTCTCCCTGCCAGCCACTCTTCCTCTGTCTTATTTCCCCTTCATGCAGGGGAGAGGGAGAGATCCTGGGATTGCTGGAGTGTATATAAAAGGAACACAGAAGTTTCACAGATGAGTACAGACTCTCCCCCTGGTGTTTCATCAGCCATGACCACCAGCAGCCAGTTTTAATGCCTCACCCGAAGAGCAGCACAAAAATACTACTCGTATCCGTCGCCTCCTGGCTCTTGATGCACACAACCTGTCTGAGCACCTGTGATTTCTGCATGCAAAGACAAAACCAGCCTCCTGGCCCTGAACATCTGGCTGAGCGCAAGGGCTCAGGCTTTCACTGCAGCAGAGTCCTCCAGCGTTTCCCTTTCTCTCTCTCTCCTCTCTGCATCCAAGACAAGCAGTCCAGCGATCACCTGCAATGGCAGCCACAGAGGGTGACCTGAGCCCTAGAGCTACTGCTGGAACAAATGAGAGAGCTTAACTAGAGCAAGACTGGCATAAAAAGGAATGGGGTAAAAAGAGAGGAACAAAGATTCCATCCAATTTGCTCTTTTCGGCATTGTAAAAACTGGCCTGTTTCCCAGTATATCACTCTGCCATTGAATAAGGTCAATTGCAGAGCAGTTCTTCAGTCATCCTGATGGGTTTTCATGAGAAAGTGAATGGAGTGCAAATTAGCCAAAGTCGTCACAAGCTTTTTTACTGTCACTCTAAGCCTGACAGTCCAAAGGAAAATGAGGATTAATAAATCTAACGAACTTTCTCTATTATCCAAGCCAGGTTAGGAAACTATTTATTGTCTCTCTTTTTCTATGTTTCATCCATTTTGCCTACTGTGGTGAAGCATTTCAAGAAGAAAGAAACAACAGACGCACGCACACACACGCTTGCACGCACACACAGAGCTTAACCTCTCCAAATCTGCTAGACAGAGCCACAGACATACCAGAAAATAAAGGCACTGGCATCGTGCAAGCAAATCGAGATTTCAAAGTAACTCAACCTTGTACATACCATATAGCTTTATATGAATCCTTACAGATGCTGATCTCCATTCACTAATGTGTGTCAAACAAACATATTTTACAGGAGAAAGAATAATGACTGCTAAGCAAGTCTTAAAAATTACCTTTTAGTTAAGAGGAAAAAAACCATTGGTTTCAAGTAAAGGAGGCAATTGCTTAAAAACTATATCCAAGTGGATTTTACTGTAGCTTTGAAACTAACTTTTAAAAATAGAATAAGGCATTTCAGTAGCTACTGGTCTAGAATACAAATCTTTACTAGTTTATTAAACCACAGCTTTTGGAAAACTAGCTTAACTAAAAGAGAATTGCCTGAAACATTTCCAGAGCCTGGGATGTTATGCCAAGCCTGTCACAAAAGTGATGCAGAAGACCTCTAGGAACCATTTAGAGTTTGTTGTTTGGGAGGTTTAAGTATGTGTGTACAGACACACACACAGATATATATATGCATGTGTGCAAATCCAACATCACACAAATCTGTTCCACTTCACAGTCAGACAAAACATTATCCCTATTAATTTCTAATGCACTGAGATGAGTACAGCAGCTTTCATTTAAGAGTCTCAACATCTTTAAAAATTCTCATGGATCAGGCCTCATGCTGTCTGAAAGCAGATGTGCATGTTTTCAGGATGCACGTTTTCAGCACCAATTAAGACATTTCACATCTGCCATAAAACAGGTGGAGAAAAGGAGACAATGAGATCAGTCGCTTCCTAATGTCCTTGGAAACAAATGCCTGGGAGGAGACCAGCACGAATTTCAGGTCAACTGGTTCCTACTGTCATCTTAACAAAAAGTGACCAAACTCCTGATTTCTGAGGCTTGGAAATACATGGAAGCAAGCAAAATACACTGTAAATAAATGTCTGTCACCAGGATCCTAAATCAAAGCACCCCATGTATTCTGAGTCAGGATGAAGATGACAAGAGAACATTGAACTACTCAAACAAAACCAACACCTCTTTTTTTCAGACTAACATGCTGAACACCAGCACTAAAGTGATGTGAATTTCCATCTGCCTTCTGGTAACCATGAAAACTTGTTCTTGCCTTTGTGTTGGTACTGGTAAGTGCATCCCTCTCCCATCATCATCTGTTTTCATTAATAAGAAGAGGAAAGGTCAAAAGGGAAAAGGGAAGGTTTCATTCTGGAGGTTACTCAAAAAAAGCTTTAATTTTTTTTCCCACCTTTCCTCAAGATAATCAGAATTGTGGCAAAAAAAAATACTGACTACATAGTTGGGCACATTCATGGCTGCAGTGGGTCACAAACCAGTCTGAAGTCAAGTCCAAGAGTTTATTTCAACACTTTTTCACCTTCCACGTGGAGACACTTATCAGAATAAGCTCCCCCTGAGGAAGCTCACGCTACAATCTGACTGACCAAAGAAAAGCTGTTTAGCATTCAAAGCACTCCAGGGTTTGTGGAGACTTCCCTTCTCCTATTTTTACAGTCACTTGTAATTCCATTTAATAAGACAGAAAACTTTCCTGACGATCTAAATTATGCCATTCAAGATATTAAGGAAAACACACATACCCCAAAGTAAAGGTAAAATTATGCTGCAATCATCAAATCAGCCTTCTCTTCTCTATCCCATCTGTATATTCTCCTTGTAAACGCTCAAGTATTAGTTCGAAAGCTGCACGAGCAGCACAGTCCTACCTGCTTGCCACTTAAATTGCTGGTATTTTAATCTCATCAAAGAATCTGAGTTTTTCCTCCTGCTGTTTTGACTTTGCTGTCTCTTGGTCTTGTCACATTCACTAGTTTTGAATAAGTGCAGAACTTGCATTTACAGAATTTGCAATCTGCAAGATTGTTTAAGTGATTTATCAAATACTTTGATTGAACACTTATTGCTGTTCCAGTTCTGAATCTCATTTAAATTGACTGTGCTTGACATAAGCCTTTAGAGTGAACACAGAAACAAGAGTTTGGGCTGTGCCAGGTATGGCATGAGGGGGGAAAAAAGTTCCACCTCCACCCACAGCACCTCTAGAACTGCACACAGACAAAAGCAGCCATGTAATACATCCCTTATTGGACATGTCTGATAAAATCCAAACATCAACAGTCTCTCTGCAGGTAAGTTCATCACAGGCAGAGAGAGCATCCAGCATCCTCCAGGTGTCTGAAATAGAACCTGAGCATTATCTGTCTGTGGAGCTAAAATACCTTTGGTATGCTCCACATAGCCACAAAGAGCACAGGACTGAAGTTCCAGTCACACTCAGAGATACATCAGTCTAGACGGAGGTTTGCAATATCTGCAAAGTTGTAAAAGAGTTCATTTTTGTCATCAAATGGATTATTTACCTCTAGGTCATATGAAGCAAATCGAGGGCAACCAGGTTCGAAAGTCCAGACAGAAGCCTAATGTCACACCACCAGAAAGGACAGAGCGGAACTCTTCCCAGGGAAGCAGAAAGCAGGGCACCACAGACAAGTGTCACGGGGAGAAATGCCTTTTAACCCGAAAACCAAAAAACATCTGTAACCACAAACTTCCTTTACATTTACCTCTGTGATCCTGTCCTAAGTGTGCATCTTGCTCAAACTTCAGCATGTTGTTTGTGTTTAGCCCTACTCCAAAGATACTACCCACCAGCTGCCACACTGCTTTGTGTCTAGAAATAGAAATTAGTACAAGTACATTAATAAATCTCTTCAAATACAAGCAGAGATGGGCCAAAGCCAGAGTGGATTTCAAGCTCCCAGGATTCCAAGGTGATCAGATACAGAGCTTTCATCGTTAGTAACAAGCAAGCAAAGACGGAATAAATGAAGAGAATTTGTTTCAGTTCATAAGAGATTAAAATGACATGCTTCTGCAGCGTAATGGTTGTGAGTCTTTCTTAGTAAATCTGTTGTCTTTCAGGCTCATGGCATTTTCAATGCTTCCTCCAAACTCATGTGGGATAATGCACTTCCAAAAAGTAGGCTCTAGGTATGCACATTCTTAAAATCAACCACTCAACACGCATCCAAATAAAAGTGAGCTTTCCTACCCATTTTCCCCAAGAAAGGAAGCTCAGAGCCCTTTTATGCATTGTGAATGGCCCACCTAATTTAGACTGAATTATACCCCTAACCTTCATTTCCCCTTTACTTCTTTGCTCCATTCAGCAGTTTCTGACTTCAGCTAATTCACTAACAATCCCAGCTGGTCCTTCCCAGCTCCCAGTTCTTTAGCACATTGTCCAAGGAAACTATGTGCTCCCATCTACACTGGTATTCCACTCTCCAATTAACCTACTGCTGAGAGGCTTTACCCCTTTCCACCGTCCATTCCTCTGCACATACATTTTTTTTTAACCTTTTACTTCTTGAATTGAAGTTTATAAGATCTCTTCCAGGTGAGAAGGTGTTAAATATATTTGCTAAGCGTGGTGCTGATTACACAGGAAGACATCAGACACAATCAGGCAACAACTATGAAGAAATAATCTGCTTGATCTAGAATGTATTTGGAAGCCAAGGCGCAGATGTTTAAGATACAAGTAAACAAGTAACAAAAGGATTTCCACGCTCGCTGTATGACAGGCATATGCTTGTTCTTACTGCTGAAACCATGCAGAGTAACCCAGGTCAGCCAGAGCTATGGCTGGTGTTTGATCTCTGCACTGCTTCAGACACGTAGATGGATTTTTCTAGTCTCAGTACTTCAAAACAATCCGTCAGTTCTCTATCATCCAATTATAACTCTGATGACATTACATGAAAGCCTGTACCCGGGCAATCACATGCTCTTCACTGGGAAAATCTTCCCATGCCCACAAGAGATAACAGCCTTAATCACACCCGTATCTCAGATCCGTTTCACCAGTCACACTGCTTTGTGTATCAGGGACATAGATGATCCTGGTTCATCACTCATCTTCTTGCACAACCAGAATAAACCAGGCTGGTTCTGCTCTCTTTGGGATAAAAGCCAAGACTTCAACACGTTGAAATCCCCTCTCCAACAACTATGTAATCACATACCCAAAACTCCCACAGCAAACGTTAATAACCCACCCTTGATTCAGACCAGAGACTTGTCTCTCCTCTGCTGTGGTGAGTGTCTGCACATAGCCCATGCAGGTAAAAACCTGTCATCCTTTTTACTTGAGCTATTGGGCTTATTTCAAAACTTCTTTTCTAGTGTTGACTAAGATCACGTTTTAAAAGCCCAAAGCTTCCATGTGTGCTTCCATTTAGCATTTCATTCTCTGCCTGAATGCCAAGTGTCTTCTTTCTAGGTCAATGGCACAGATCTCATTGTTGACAAGATCCCTGATAAAACAAAGACAGTGAAAATGTAATTGATGGCTATTAAACACCTACCTCCCCCAATTCCTTCTTCCTTGTACATTTGCCTAGAACCAAGTGAGCGTAATAGCAGCACGGTGCTCAGAAAGTGGTTTTCAGAATCAGGCAGTGAGAAAGTCAATATGGAGCAGCGTGTCCATTTGTTTTGATTTATCTCACTAACTTCAATTGACAGTTAATTCATCAGAGTAGGAAAATGCCAGTCTAGTGAAAACACAACTCATGAAGGAGAGAGAACGGAGCGGAAAACGTAGAGTGAGGATAATACAGGTAATAAATTAAAGGATACAGTATCAGTATTTTACCATTCACACTCTGCATTTGCAATATTCCTGCTCTTGCCAATTACAGTTTATTATAAGCAGTAAAATTTACACATTCATTGACTGGTATATGTCACACACACACACAAGCTGTTTACAGAATGAAGCAACACTGAAGAACAGGAAAAGACAGGAGTCACACTGGCTCCAATGTCTAAATCTGAAATCTTGTCACAAACTGCAGGCAAGAAGAGAATTTACACTGTGAGTGTTGGACTGCATCTGAAATCCACAAAAGAGTCGAAAACGAGGTTTGCAGCAGGAATACTGGTGCCCTACTGACACCAGTGCAGCATAGGATGGGAGACTTCCATCCTCAGAAAGCCAATAAATGCAGATAAAAGAGCAATGGTTTGAAATGATTGTAAGGTGATCAGAGTTTAGCCTATTCACAGGACAAGCCTGGCATTTTGTCCATAGGACTACCTCATCTTCCTCTCACCGTACATCCCAATAAATCCTGCTGCAGTGATTGATATTTTCCCTTCTGAGTAATAAAACCTCTCTAGTTTCCTAACATCTCGTGGTAGACACTTGTCTTTGCTTGACGTGGCAATATGAATCTCACAAGCTGGTTCCTCGGTAGGTTTTTGCCCTGCTGCTTAACTTGGCTGCTTCCACACTCCCCCCACACCTGCGATTCCATCCTTGGCTTCCTTCTTCTCAATAAAGGTTGAAACATTCCAAAACATTCCAAATATACCAAAAGTTCAAATAATTTGCTGAAAGTGTAACATCTGCTTGCTTTAAATGTTTAAATGTAGACATTTCTGCTGCTTGGCTGGACCCAGCTGTCCCTTTCCACACGCACATCAGCATTCCCACAGGAGCAGGTGAGAAAACAGCGTGGTCAGGCAGGTTCCAGGTTGCCTTCAGCTCTCAACACACAGCAGAAGATCCACATGCAGCACAGTTGGTAATAACCACCACTACTCATATCAAAAGCTAAGTCACTGGAGCTGTATTTAATTCTTCCTATGCAAAAGCTTTCAAGTCAACTCAATTAAAGTAATCCACCAAAATGATTCGAGTTTTACAGACAAGGACTTCCCCCCTCAAAGTTGTTAAAGAACCCTTTCTTTCATGCTGTAAAAGATGAAGAAAGCTAAAAGGTGTAAGAACTAAAAAGACCTCTGATGTCTTATGGTATTAGGGGTGGAATAACCCAATCACTAAAGCTAACGACAGCTGCCTATGTTGTACAGACAGAATATTCACCCAAACTATTGCTGACAACTCTCCCCTCCTTCAAGAGACAAATATTTATCCCCCTCCTCGCAGCACGGCCTTTGGACTATGGCTGTTGTCAGCTCAAAGTGGAGCTTTTATTCTGTATCAGGCTCTTTGACACTTGTCAAGTTCACATTAAAAACAAAAGATCAGCTCTTGCAGCATCCAAGGGACAAATGTCACTGGAATGCTGCACAAAAGTACTGTTAGTACATCCGTATGTAATCCAGTTTTGAAAATTTGCTTTAAATCAATGAACTGGATGCCAATTTGCAAGAAGCCCTGCTTAACAGCAGTGAAAAAGCCGGGGCCAGTCTCACTGTGAGGCAGTTTTCTGCACGGTCCTGCAGCTCTCAGGGCACACCGACACGGCCAGCAGAGCCAGGGCACTGCTCACATCTACCACTTTCTGACTTCCGAGGCAGGAGGTTTATCCAGTTCCCCACATCACTCTTCTTTTCCAAACATTTGGCTTTGGCAATCCCCCCCCCCGCCCTTCCCTTCCCTTTCCCTTACTCCAAGTTTAAGGCAGTTCACCACTTACGGTCATTTACAGCTTACATCTCAGTAAATCCAGAAGGTGTCTGATGAAAAAGAGGGACTAGCCAAGCATCTTAATCCCCCTGTTCATTCATGCTCTCTGTAATGTTCTTTCAGGCCTCTGCTGAGAGACTAGGCTGAAATGAAGGCTGATAAATTAGTCTGGAGGGAAACAAGGCAGATTCTGCTTGTAAAAGGTCATTCCAACTTTGTTCTGGGTGAGGGTTTATCTTGACTGCAGCTGCGACAGACAATGGCCGAGGCCTAAACGGCAGAAATCCTAGCTCTGCTCATGAAATTACTGTGCTGATAAGGTAGAATGGACTTCAGTGAGATCTAAATGGGAAAAGGGAGGTGGAGGACAAGGGTGAAATGTAGGTATTTTTGAACATGATTGAACAGGGATGACACAATAAGACGTACAATTAAAGCAATGACTTGCCCAGGCATTATCTGAAAGTGAAGAAACACACTGCTCGCTAATCAGATCAAAAGGAAGAAAATACCCACTCCTGTGCACTGAACAAACTGCCTCTGTACAAATGCAGGCATGAGAGGGCTGGATGCTGCACTCTCTATACCAGAAAGGTTGTGAAATACATGAAATACAAAGGTGGTTCTTACAGACTGGGGCTTCTGAACTACTGCATCATTTACTATACATCACATTCCCTCCAGGACACACCGGAGATTTACTTCACTGGCAACTTGTTGCCAAGAAAAGCCTAAATGAGCCTCACTAAAGAGCGTGCGTGAGGAGGACATCTGGGTGAGAATACTCGTCAGTGGAAAGCACTTTGCTTTTTTTTTTTAAGCACATTTTGTGCTTTTCTGGGACAAAGGGAGTAACTGATGGCAAGTTCTGACGAACCGCTCTCCAGTCTGTGCTTCCTGATGTGTACACAGACTGACTTTCTTTCCAAGAGTGATGCCTCTCCTTTATTTACACATCCCACTTGAATGTGCATGTCTCTGATCAATGCAAACATATTAAATGGTCGCAGCATATTGTTACCAGTCTGGAACCCAATTACACTAACCAGCTTCCACTCAGACATGTGCTTTAGATGATCTTATTATCTGTTTGCTTTCAGAGAGGACAGGAAAGAAACGGGAAATGAAGGGAGATGCACCAATGAGTCAAGGTGGATACTCTACACGGATGCTTCACGAAGCGGATGGCCTTAGTCACAACTTGGGAAACAAAGCACATGGTTAGTAATAAAGTTTCCAAAGACATCCCTATGCACAGAAATGCTCCTTCCACTCTGACCAGCCAATTCACCACCTTGCCTGACCGCTAGACCTCCTGCAGACAGGCTTCTCCCACTAATGTTTCCAGATGTGATTCAAACTCAGCTTCACACCCTCCTTGAATAAAAAGCCTGTATTTTTTTTTTTCTAAGCTGCCAACTTTCACTACAGGGACTGTCTCATTTTGCTCATGTGTGATGAAATACACAAAAAGAGGAGAAGAGGAATAATTGAATGATGCATTAACAAGTGAAGAACAAAGACCCATCTCTGTCCCACTTCTTCAGAAAGAACCACAGACCCAGCTTTTCATTTTCACCTCCATATACAACATAACTCCCTTACATTTCCAGAGCCAGATAAGAAGCAACCCAAGTGCCTAAATGTGTGAAAAGCTAAACCCCACAAAGCCAGAGCTGCTACATTTAGCAGTTCTCCCCAACTGTGGTGCTCCTCTGTATTTGCCATGGGGAGAGGACACGGTGCCAAATTACACAGGGAATGATTCCCCTTTCTCTAAAAGTCATTAATGTAACGTTTTACTCTGCAAAACTCGCTGTTGTTCCTTCTTGTATCATACAGACTGAGGTGAAGAAACTGAATTTAAAACCTTCAGGCTTCATGATTAACCAAGAACTCAGATACAGTTCACTGAAAGGCTTGGTAATGTCACAACCTGGGGAGTCCAAACACAGCTCTAAGTGTTTAAGCCTTGACTCAAAGTTGAGTAACGACTTTCCCTCGCATCTTAGCACATTTTGCATTGCCTCCACCTTCTGAAGCTGCAAGTGAAACAGTCCACAGAGTGGTGTCTCCTTTAAAGCCCCTGGTATATTTACAGGTTAACTTATTGATCACTTCCAATACAAAAGCCTACTGTGTTCCAACGCTCCACCAGCCAGTCTCTTCTGGCAATGAGCAGAAGAAAGGTTGGATTTCTATGCAGGTTAACATTCCAGAGGAAGCAGCATTCTGCAAGGCTTTTGACAACGACAGGAGCTATTTGTCAACCCCTGCAGCCAGCACTGAGCCTTTCGTGGGATTCTCTTTTCCCTCCTTTTTTTTTTTTTCCCCTCTTTCTTTATTTATTTCTGAAGTGTGGATGATAAAATACTGTTTCAGAAGCTGGTATTCATGGATGTCTCTTGAAGACGAAAAGAAAATATTTATTTCCTTTTTCTGCTTGTGAATCAGAATGTTCTATTTAAAGCAAGTGCCCTCTGCCGGATTGCTCATGAGTTATTACCCCTTATGGAAATAAAGGAGAAATATCAGGAGGTATTCTTAGTCATTCCCTTCCCCTGCCTCTTCTTTTTTTTCTTAATTCCTTATATACCCATGTTTTAGAGAAGTGCCTAAGATAGAGCAAGACATCTTGGCATTCTTGGGTCTAAAAAAGACTTACTCTTTTAACCCTGACATTGAAGCATTTGGTGAAAAGTCAAAAAATGGTACAATTTTCAGTCAGTTCACTTGGATGCCCTAAGGTGTATTTTCTTATCTTATGCAGGGTTGAAATTAGTAAATTAACACCACAATCTCCATTTAGTTTAGTTGTAGAGATGGGATTTGGAGATTTTCTCCCTTACATCTCCTCAATTTTCCTTTGCCTCTTCTTTTTTCAGAATCAAAAGCATGTGCCTACTGGTATGTTGTTACTGCCAGGCATAGGAAACAGTCTCACAATGGAGAGGACCTGGAAGCTGACTGTTACCTTTGCTTGTGATGGTCTTCCAACACCAGAACACACGTCATATACTGTGGATAAAATTGAAGTGTTGATGTTCTCACCACAGTTTTTCTCTGGGAAGGGGACAGTATCCAGCACATACAAAGCTGAACAACTTTACTGGCCCCGAATCACACAACATTTTAAATATTGAGAGTTAAGTTCTTTGTCCTCCTACAGATTATTTTTTTTTCATTCAAGTGCCAGGTTTCAGCCTAAACCAAAAGTTTATCTGCAGTTCCATAATGTATGTACATATCCATTCTAACCACGGATGCCTGTAAGCAAACACTAGTAGCTAAGGGAGTATCTGGGAAGTCCCAGGGTGGTTTGATGTTCTTGTTTACCTCATCAACCCTCAGACTCTTTTGCAGAATTGTTCTAGCCAAACAAAGCTTTGGGAAACTGCAATGTAACCTTGCATGGGAAATGTTTTCTGTGTAGGTAACGTGCTCCATCTCAGGAATGGTCGTGCACACCATTCTTCAGCAGTTTCCAAGACTGCTCACTCCCTGCAAGAGCATTAGATGTGGTTTTGAAAACAGCAATTCATAAGCTCTTTTGCCCTGAGTGATGGAAGCTGTCATAGTAACATTATTTTCAAGCCAAAGAGAAAGGCAGAGGCCAGAGAAAATGAATCAGAAGACACATGAAGAAAAACTACAAGGAAATGTCGTCACATCCTTTCTGTCTAAAGGCTGAAAGAACGTGAGCAAGAGATGACTGCAATGAGGTCTGGGGACTGCTTTGCTCATTTAAGGGACTCATCCTTCTTCTACTATCTTTTGTTAAGAAACAGGGCAGACAAGAACATGCCTTTTTAATAAACAGTATCAGCTTTTAAAATGAATTGAGGGAATTTGGGCTACATGTGCTTTCAACTGGGAAGCTCGACAAAACTATCACGGTCAAAAGAATGCTGAGAGTCTCCTTCATATTTGAATCTATTTAAGACTCAGGGAACTACAATATAATTCTCCTCCCAACAAATCAAGGCCAGTCATATGAAGTAAATTTTCCTTGGCAGTTTATGAGTATTTCTAAAAAACAAACAAAATAAAGAAAAAAAGACCCCCACACCAAAATCAAAATGTTCTGCTTTGTGGGACCAGGGTTCAGCTGCTATGAATCACTGACACTATGAAGCATGTTCAAAAAAACAGCACTTTTCCACTGGCACAGAAGTGAAGCCAAGAATGCAAGCAGCATCCTTAGCTGCTGGCTCCTATTTTCTCCACAGTTACTCGTCTTTCATGGGACAGCTTCGATCTTCACCTTAAAGTATTAAATAAAAGCACCTATATTTTGGTTGTGAAGAACCTGCCTGCCTCTTACACTTTAGTGTATGAGAATTCTGTTTCAGCAAATAATCCCTCTTAAAATATAAGTTAAAAGAAAGGAACTAGTGTGTTTTATTGATGGCATTTACCCTGTGAAGCAAACTGAGCTAAGAGCATATCTCATTGCTTCCAAATCCCCAAAACCTCAGATGCTAAATTTCCTACCAGGATGTGATTCCCATTCCTCTCTCAATTAGCAAATTAAACAGTGCTATGATAAATGTCATTATTTACTCAATAAAGTGATCAAAATCATTACACGATGATTTGATTTTCCTTAAGTCCCAGAGGCAATAAAGTGCAAACACGTTGTGATTTATCTGGGGTGCTCTCAATGGTGTGTTCTGTGTCAGGAGGCAAGGAGGTAATAGGATCAGGAGGAGCAGAGCAGAAATGCAATCACGTCACACTAAATAGTCACAAGGCTTTTAGTTTGGGTGGTGTCTTTTAAGGAAGAAAGAAAGGTAGATAAATATGATCAGCACGGTAGTGTCAGGGAATACGGCACAGAGGGGAAACACACAGCATACCATCCTGAATCACCTCTGTGAGCGGGTGGAGGCCAGGAGACCAACACATGTCATTTATTTTTATGAAATGAGCATGAATCACTCGCTGCCATCTCATGTTAAAAACCCCCTTGAATAATAGGTGTGGTTTAATTTAAAGAACGTTTTTAAAAGCACATTCCACAAAGTAAATATTGATGGAAAAATATATATATAAAGAAACAAGATAGTAAAGACTTGCTGCAGATTAAGCAGGACATGTATTCAGCCAGGCTTAACCCAGCCCCTCCTGTCTGGCTAAATGGAAAAACATCTATAATAAAACAAATTACATCTCTCTTTCTTTTCCAGCTATGGCAGGTAAGACAGGGCATTCTGTATTCCCTACGATGTTTCAGGCTATCAGGGGAAATGATGAGTATACCTGAAAGTTTCAGCGAATAGCATTCTTCTCTGACCTTGTGGAGCTACAGGTTTTACATCAGATCCTGGTCTGGATAAAACAGTGGAGATTAAAGAAGAGCTGGTCCCTACCTCCAAATAAGAGCCTGTCTGTTTGGAGGACTTTGAAGAAATAAAGTTAACCAGTTTGTTTTAATTCCCATAAATCTGGTCTTATTGAAGGTGGAAAAGAGAACGCTATTTCTACTGTGCTAATGCCTTGAAGAGAGAGATTTATTTCCAAATCAAAGCACTCAACAGCACATTTTCCAGCCTCGCAAAATGGGGGATTCTTTTAATTGCAGAAAACAAAAGAAAGAGATCCTGAAGGGGTTTTCTTTTAATATGCTGAATTAGCACGCTTAAACTTTAACTATATAAAGAAATTATCACAGAACAGGAATCAAACCATGCCTTTCTACACATATACAAGTCTACTTCAACATCCCCCAGCACTGTTCCATCCTTTATGCTTCCGACAGCAATTGGGGCCCATTACAGATGGGCACAAGTCCAATGATATGAAGGAACTTGCATCCTGACCATGATCTGCATTTTTAAGTGCAAAGATGCCTACACGACGTCATCAAAAAGAGTTTCTAGCCAAACTGGGATGCTGCTAATGAATGCCCTCTTCAATGTCTGCTGTAGAGCACTCTTAGGCATTCCCACTTCTAGTTGTACTCCTAGTTTAGTCAAAGTCTGACAACAAATTTCCTGCGATGAAGGACAAGATCTTTTTGTGCAAAAGGCAGAAACACTATTAAAATTAAGGAACTGATGACTACTAAAAACAAACAAAGAAGACCAGTTTTTCAGGGTTTGGGTAGGTGGGGTGGGGTGTCCACAAAAGTAGCATTATCAAGAGGACAAGCCATAGGAAATGAACTGAGAAACGTGCACAGAGAAGTAGTCTGGGTGTGAAGAACAGCTCTCTTTCCTGAATTAAAAATACTGATATAATTAATAGAACAAGTAATTCAACAGCAACATCTCAATCAACCAGTAATAAGTAGTTATGTGTAAGACGCCCAACGACAGCATTTGACTTAAGTGACTGCAAGTCAAAACTACAAGTTTTTGTTAGATTCATCACTTCTGTAGAAAACACCATACGGAGGCAAAAAGTCTAGTCAACATGTTACAGGGTGATAAAAAACTCCTCTCTTTTTCCCTCTTGCTGCCAATGTCTGCCTAATCCATTTTATTAACAGAGGATGGAACCAGAGCCCAAGTTATAACTCCCAGCACAAGCGACAACACGTAAAGCTGCCAAAACACCTCTTGAAGGCTTTTTCAACTTCACATGCAAAGGAAACAGCCCAGAAACCAACAGAGGCAAGAGAGCATTTATGACACAAATCTCTGTTTGGCACATGGAGGTATTCACGTGTGTTGTTCCCAAGTGAAATGATGAAGGTCCTGAGTGACTAAAAATGGGTTTCTGAACTGCCTTTAAACACACTGGGAAGTGGAAAAGTTCAAGAGGTATCTGCAAGTATAAGCAAGGTCAAAAGAGAGAGTGTCAGGGTGGGTCTAAGACAGTGTTTGAGGACATCTGATGGAGGACAAACAGTCCTCCCTTTCAGGTAGGAAACGTACCTGCCAACCTAGAGAACAAAAGAACGCCGCTGAAATGAGAGAAGTGCCACAGAGAAAGAAAGTTTGTTCAATTAGGCTGCAAAAATAAACAGTATCACAAAGTCAACGTAGACTGAAGTTAATAGATAGTCGTATCAGGCCTGGCATGCAGTGCAGAGCGGGTGTAAGGAACAGTTCTCAAAAATATGAATGCAAATACAAACTGCTATCAGAACCACAGAACACAAGGACAACGCTCTGCCAAGGTCATAGAACAAAAGATTCGCATTACTCAAGTTAACCTGACTTCTAGCAGGCAAGAAGGATAGCACTTTGCTAATATAGAGATGAACCTCTAAGGAATGCCACTGGCAGAGGGGAGAGGGAATCAGAACTCAGTTAAATGTCCCTTCTTTCCCTGCTTTCAGAGAGAGAAAAGGAAACTCTCACCTCACTCATTTAACTAAACTCTGATTTCAGCTCTTCAGACATTTCCTAGGGCAGAACAACAAGACATGACTGAGTTCTGGTTTTATAACAAGCAGGTTTTGCTTTTTCCTGCAGTTTGGACACATCAAAAGATAAAGAGCATCTGGACATACCTCTTTGGGCTTCACACAATCTAACTGTTCACTGATTTTTCAGACTTCACAATTGAGAGTGTAAATATAAACAGATAACTTTAAAAATTAATGTGTAAGTTGAGTCTTTTTATCCTCACTTTCTAAGAAAACAAGGTTCCTGAGATAGCATCATTTGCTTGCCTGCTTAGTAAGTCTTATGGTTTTATCCCTTGTTTCCCACTTCTGTACTCCAACAGCTTTTAAACTATGTCAGTTAGTGGCCCCTGGAGAAAACAGGCCAAGTTACTGCTTCACCCAGGGGAAAAGGGAGGTAAAATCCAGCTCCTGCACACCTTGAGGGACGAGGCTATGGCCTATCAAACAGCACATGATAGGCTGATAGCCAGCCAAACCTCTCTGAACCAGTCACCCCAGATGCAGCCCTTTCCTCAAGGCACAAGACAGCTGATCCGATGGACACTGGGGGTATTGTAGTGCTGGGGCAGACACTTGGGCTATGACAGAGAAGCAATTACACATTATATACTGGACACTGGATGTGCTGGGATAAGACTGTGGACACAGGGCATAAATCCCAGGCTGCATTTCACCCTTCACAGAATCTACTCTGATTTATGATAATTCTTATGGGTATAAATATTTTCAAACCAATAATATAGGAGCAGAAGGGAGTAAAATGATTTCTGAGACAATCCCAGCAAGGCAGGCAGAAAGCAGTTTCAGGAGAGTGCAGTTTTTCCTACTGCAGATTGGTTTGAGTTTAGCTCTATGGGAAAAATGACTTTCACATTTCTTTATCTTTGCTGCAGAACAAGAACTCAAGTACATCCAGGGTTTTAATGGCTACATGCTATTTTTCTATGACCAGTTAATAATGCCTGCACAGCTAACATGGGCTGCAAGTCAAAGGTAACACACCCAACTACAGAACATGATGCGACTAATCACATTTCTTCCATTGTGACAAGTTCTGAACACAATTTGAAAATGACAAGCGCTTTAAGAAGTGACCCGACATCATTTAAAAACCAACCTTCTAAAATGGTGCTAGAGCAGTATTTGTAGCCCAAGAAACTATCTTTGGAAAGAAAGTATTTTAAAAGCGGTGGAAGTCACGTCATCAGGGATGCAAAATAACGCAGGGAAATACGGCCCTGGCAAAGTCACTACTTCTGTCCCCAGGCCTGTCAGGACTCAATCTAGTTTCAGGAACAGTTTGCACAGAAGACAAATGAATGTGTTTAATCACACTTGACATGCTTACCTCCCATCCAAAGTTTGTTTCCTTTAATGTGCTCCTTTGTACTGTCATATAGGGTCCAAATCTTTCCCCAACTTCAATCTTCTTTTTGGCCCAAATCCCTAGCCCTGCCCCTGGAATCGAAGATTCTCTGAGTTCAAAATCTGGTGGGATTGGAATGTCATCAGGAATGTAGACGGGAGCTTCATAAGGTGAGCCCTCCTTGGGAGTGAAGTCCTCACTGGTGGGAAAAGGTGATGGAGGTCCAACAGGAATGGGGGACATAATACTGTCCTCTGTTTCCTCCTCTGCACTTTCGCCAGCAAGGAGATCAGCGTCGGTCTCGTACATATTATTTACAATCTCGCTGTCACCTAAAAGGGGAAACAGCAGAACAAAACACACTGAAATACTCACGTGAACATCAGCTAAACCTCTTCTTGGGGCAGAGTTTCATAAAGCCTAGTTCGCATGCTTTCAGAACAGAAGCAATGGCGGAGAAAGATCATCCTCACCTACAGAACTCGGGGAGAATTGAGGTAAGGGTATTCTTATTGGTTGCCCAATATTCAGTGCTGTTGAAGGATGAAGTGAAAGCTAATTGCAGCCAGTCATGTTATGCTGGATCAAGGTTACTTTAGCAGTTGTTTTTCAATAACAAGAAAGACAGAAGAAAACACAGAAGAGGTGTCTGAGGTTACCTGCAGCCATTTATTCTTTTAATTAGCTCAGTATATTTTGCAGAGGAAATAAAAGAGAAATCAAGGTAACGTCTGACTTGAGTTTAGCAGGAACTCTTTGCCTGGAATTTGGGTTTCACCCAACAGAAGCTGTGGCTGCTAATAGAACTGGAAAAATGAACCCTGGGTCTTCAGTTGATCACCTTCATGAGGAAAGCAGGACAGAAAGCAGAGACTTCAGTCTGTAAGATTGCCCCCACTGTTCCTGTCTGAAAAAATACCTTCACCAGAACTTCTAACCTCACAAATATCTATATAAACTATGAATAGATGAGATTATTTTTGTTCCCAGTAAGTAGATAAACCCAGAGCAGGGCAATTTGTAGAAGCATCGGCATAATTCGCAACCCAAGCACAGGCTTAGGGTTGCTGCTAACCAGGCTGCAGCTAGAACAGAAGTGCTTCCAATTATTCTCTCCTGACTTGCTGGGAAGTCAAGAACTTGAGTTCTTTTTAAGACTCCAAAAATATTCTACTCAATAATACGTTATTTCCATCTATGAAATCTTGACATTCTTTGGGTTTTTGAAGGTTTGAAGTTATAGGTTTATAATTGCAGCAATCATTCTGAAACATTCTTTGGGCAGCCAAAAGAAGCAATTCAGGGATGAACAGAAAAGAAATACGCAAGCTGCTGTCTTAAACAAAGCCAAAACCCACATCACTAGTTTCTCTTATTCCCTGCAGCATCTGCATTCTGACTATAAAACCTTGCTGACTGATGTCCTGAGCCAAGCTGGCCTGCTGCACTGAAGAGCTCCTCCACAGCAATGCAGACAAGGACCATAAACAAACCAACAGGTCTGCAAATAGACATGTCACTGATAGAGTTTAAGGACAGAAAAAAGACTTTATGATAATTGCACACGACCTCCTGCATTACTTAGGACACAGGGCTCCTCTGAATCATTTCCATCTTCAAGATCAAAAGTTGATACATACCTAATCATCTAGGCTGGAAAAAAAACTTCCATCATTTAAGATATTCCAGCCACGGCCAACAAGCTTTAGTACACTGCTCCCCTGCCCTACCACATCTCTGCCCAGCACTGACTACTGTTAAGGGAAAGGGTCTGTACAACCCCCTGCCCCACACAAAGCACAGAGTTCAGTAGCAAGTGCTAATGGGGGAATTACAAGCCCCTTTGTCTCCTCTCTGCCTCTCCCTTTTACCTTCTGCATTCAACATCTCTCCCTTTTCAATTTTTGAGGATGTCACCTCTTAACCTCGTGAATGAGCTACACAGGATAGAATATCTTTCACTGAAATGTGTGTTTTCAACCCTTTCAAGACTCTTGACTAAACCGTCTGGGGGTTTTTCAACAACTGTTTTTGAGCTATCTCTATTAGAACTGGCTGGAGGATTCCAGCATCATCCAAGTGAGTGCTAAATCCAGAAAGAAATTTCCAAAGCAACTCCACCGAAGACAACAGACTTAATCCTTCAGATGCATTTATTTCTCCAGACTGTTAGTCCTAAACAGGGCCTTTCACAGATTTTACCATCTTTATCATACAAAGTATAACATTTGAACACCACACGCTGAATTTAACCAAACAGCTATTTAGACATCGTAAACCATATAAACAGTTACCAGAATTGGGCTCTTATGTATTTCCTGTATCTGAAATATGATGCAGATCTTTTTAGTTCCAGCTTCCCACCAGTGCACAAAAACCCTCTACTTAAAAAAAAAATCCCTTTAACAGAACGAAAAGCATTTTCACTCTCATGATTTGAGTTGAAGAAGAAAGCAAGTTTCAGACATCTTCCCTGAAAGCTGCTCCTGATCAAAAGAAATGAGCGATACCCAAAGTAATTCTCAGGAGCTCCCATCAGAGAAGTGGCACTGACCTGGAAGCCTCTTGTCAGTAGGCACAGCATTTCATATCAAACTGTTACTATGATGATTCAACAGTGTTTCTAAGGCAAGTAAATAAAGATTCAGGGTAAATGAGCTGAGAACCAGGCCTTTTGACTCTCCACGCTAACAGAAATATATGGCCTGTCTCACTCTCTAGACACACGAAGGCATCTTTGCTCACCAGGTCTTAGAAGAACACACCTATGGTGATGCCAGGCATCAGTACTAACATGATGTAATTGTAGACACAAGTTACACAACCAGTTCTGAACATGTTAAATAAAAAAAAATAAGGGAAAAAAAAAACCCCAAACCAAGTCCTGTGGAGGCTGAAAAGCCTAAGAGATAAGGAGCTTAACAGTGAAAACCTTAGACTCAGAGGGTAATAATGTTTGGAGTATTTTTTCCACCAGGAGTCAACTGTTAAGCTACAACATTCATATTTAATGAAAATGAAGCTTTTTTTTCATCCAAAAAGGAAAAAGAGGAGGGGGAGGGAAACAGATGAAGGGGAAAAGAAAAACACATTTGTCATACAAGTAGTTGAAGTATTTTGGGAACAGATTTGCCATCTCTCAATTAAACATGAGGCAGCATGACTGTGCTTTCATTGCACAGTAGTTTCCACTATGATAACAAGTCCAACAACCACCTCATTGTGGACCGTGCAGAAATGAGAGGGACTCCCACAGTGCATATTAATGACTGACCTCTGATGTCATCGAGAGGGGAAGCAGCACCCAACAAAAATTACAGTTTGTGCTGCAGCACGGAAGACAGTTCTTGCTGCCAAATAGAAACCATCCGGGAAGAATAGCTCCAAAAGCAAGGCCCAACTGAAGGTATGCACACTGCATCTCCTCTGCAGCCTCAGAATACACCTTCTGTGTGACAGACACAGCTCCTCCTCCTCCTTTTTTTTTTTTTTTTTAATGCCTAATAAAGATTTTTTCTGAGTTCACGCCTAAGAAACCCAGTGGCAGACTTCACTAAAGAAGAGGATTTTGATTCCTCTGCCAACATCTCTTTCCCTCCAGCTTTTGAGAAATACAGAGAACTGCCTGCTACAGCTTACAAATGTTTCCTCTGCTAAAAAGTGCAACTCTCCTTACTCAAACATGTCGCCAGAAACAAGCTTTCATAAGCATGATACACTCCATAAGCCTGAAAATACTTGTGGTTGCTGTAAATGTTTTCTCTCCTAGTATTAGCAAGTCAAATTATTTGCTACTCTATGATTAGCCTCTTTTGCACTTAAGAAACAGGAATTCCAACTGAGTTGAAAAGCAAAACTAGGTTTATTGGAACCCAACCTGTGAAAATTCTCAGATGACACAAGTGAAGTACACACACGGCTCACTACAGAGCACTGTTAGCTTAACTTCTTCTATGGGACAACCAGGCCAGTTCTGATTAAATTTTAATTTACTCTGAAGTTGAATTCACATCTGACTGACCTCATATTTCAAGAGAAAACATGAAACACTGGTCATCTTTTCCTTCTCAGTTGCTAATTATCGGAGACTGGCAACAAGCATGAAATGGCAACGTAACAGACCATCTTCAGGTCACAATAGTTCTGAGACAAGAGGTACCTGAGCAAGCACGAACACCAGACAGGTATAATGTTGAGTTTGCCACCACAAATATTTAGATCAATAGCTTTTACATATTTCTTATTAACAGGCACAGTTGTCAGACAAGATCAGTATCTGTGCCCCTTTTGTGCACTGTCAAGCAGAGCTGTTGACACAGAACGGGCACCTGGCTTCTATCTGCCCAGGGTCTGCAAGAGGCAATCTTACAGTACAGCTTGTGTCTCCCCTTCCTACCTGCTCTGCCTCGTCCAGCCCATCAGCTGGACCATGCTCCTTGCAGCAGGGAAGTGCTGCCAGAGGTGTGAGGTAGTTTTCACTACTCACACAGATGCACCAGCAGATCTTCTCCGTAAGTCACACTTATTCCAGGGATTTTAGGCAAATTCAGAAGCTATGGTTTAGCTTTGATTACTGCTAAAGCACCCATGACAAGTCCATCAGTATTGATTAAGCCTCCTGAATTCCTGGTTATTGCATTGCTGACAGGCCTATAACCATCACTGCACTGCACAGCCTCCTAAGCTGCTCTCACTGCATCTTGTACTGCTGACCAGCCTCAGTGCTCCTCTCAGCATTACTCTAGATGTAACACAACTGATCAAAAAAAAATAAGAAAAGCAGATAACGTCTTGTTGTTCAGGAACAACCTTCAGATCCACTGAGTTCCATCACAAATCAGCAGGCTGCTGTTCAAGAGCTGCATGTGGGATGTGGCCATTCACTGATGACAACCATGCTATCCTACATCTGCCCCTCTTCTAACAGCAAGTATCTCAATGCTCTGGAATGTCTGGTTATGTGAAAAGCAGTACAGAAAAAACAACTTGACCTTATTGTTATTGTCATGAAACTAAAATTAGTCCTTCAAAGCTCACTAGCAAAATTACTCAATAAAAAGACCCATTGAAAGGTTGTTTCCACAGATAATCAGATATGGGCATAGGCTTAAAATCTGTATGACACCAATGAGGTTCTTGCAACAATGAGAGTGATGCTTTAGTATTGGTGAAAGACCTCATGAATAATCTATTTGGCAGCTGCAATGAAAGAAAAACAAAGTCTGATGTTAAAGGAAATGGTGGTAGAATAAACAAAGCCTTGGATTTCGGGTGGGGGTTTTTGGTAGGTTTTGTATTTGCTTATTATTGTAATATTATAAAATTCTACTAAGGAATTACCTACTTCTCTGAAATGACTAAGCATGACCCACAGGCATTGCAAGGGCATCTCTGACTCCTTTGCTAGGGACACTTACAGAGCACACCAGGAAGGGATTCCTTCTGGGCAACCAGGGTCTGAGCAGTGAGCATAATCTGCCTTAATTTCACTGACCTTGAAACAAACATAAAACCGGGCCCAATCCCACCTTTCCTTCTGCACTCAGAACTCCTGTTGACAGCAGTGGGAATATCAAGAGCACGCAGAACTGAGCCGTAACACTTTTGTCACACTCCGTGGCATTGTGCTGTTGGTGACATAAGGTGACTTTCCAAGCTCAAATTTGGGAGAGGGCTCCTAAATGGGATGTTCACAGAAAACAACTCATTTTGCCTTGTGCATAAATAACAACAGGCTGAAGTCCACAAAGCTGCCAGGTCAGAGGATGCTTTTGACAAACTGCTCTGTACTAATACAACATCTATGTAAAAAAAACAGGTATTCTATTTTCTAAACAAGAATTCCAGGCAACCACTGAAGTTGTATTTTACTTCAGAAGCTAATCTAGAATCTCAGGCCCAAGAAAAGAATTTGAGCAGAAGAGAAGAAAATACAAACATACCCAACAGAACTGTGACTTTGCACTGAAACAACACAGCAACAGACTGACAGGTCACACCTCCAGAGAACAAGACTGCCTCCATTTTTTACTCTAGAGAGTAGGATTCTGTCTCTTTTTGCTGTGCACTCAGTATGTTTCATCAGCAAAAATAAAGTCATTTTTATGACCAATCTGTAGACCAGAAGAGCTGGAACAAATCATCAGCGTGAATTCAGCCACGAGTGCCGATACGTGAACCAAGTATGTGCTTAACTACTGCTGACAACTGACAAGCTTCGTTACCCTGGAATATTGTGTTGCCCATCTCTAATTTACTTCAGGTAAATTATAACAATACCTACCTTATACTTTGTCTTACTCCAATTGAAATGCTGCATGAGCCTCCCTGCCTGCTCTCTCTGCCCTGAGCAGGGCAGAAAGCTGACAGCCAGACACAGATCAAAACTTAGAAGACACATCTATAAATCACAAAGGACACTTGAAAGCACAAACTGCACTCACCCAAACAGTGACTTCAAAACAGAGAATGATCTTAGTGATCAGATTGCCACCTGATGGCCACAGCTGAAATACAATAGAAAATTAGAAACTTAGTCCCTACTTGGGCTGAATCCGTCTGGCCTCGGTTACAAAGCCTGATTTCCACCAATGTCAAGCACTTTGCAGCACCAGGAACAGGCATCTCATCTCACACAGGCTCACGTCCAGGATGCAGCTCTCCTACATGCTTTGCAACTGGCAGCATCCAAGTAAAAAAGTCAAGGTGTCCAACACAACCCTGCGATACCGTTCATCGAGGAATGGTTTCCCAGTCACACTCTACCAGTGAAGGTAACCAACTGTTGGCAAGACAGTTCACCTACAAAGGCACTCTTCTCTCAACACACAGAGAGTAGTCTTCAGACTAAAGCAAAGAGCAGCTGGTGTTAGTAACACTTCAAAGAGTTTGCACACATAAGCCAAAGACGTAAAATTCAGTGCAAGACCATCTCTGGAACAGAGTCTAAAATACCTGGGGTTCCTCCTGACAGAAAGGATTCAACTCAGTGTCAAAACTGTAACGATAGGAATTATTCCTCTTTCATTTAAGGATGGGATTGAAGCATTAAATGCTTCATGGCCATACAGAAATGGCTTTTCCTCCATCCACATACAGCATTGATTTAATTGCAACAGTTGTGAAGAAAGGACAACAAATAATAGGATACTTCAAATTCTCGAGCCTGTCACACAATTTCTTCCTTCAATTCATTGCAAGAACCTTTCTCCTCCATCGATGCTGAACTGGTAAGCATCTACAGCATTTGCTAGGGATGATGGTCAAAAAGCAATACATTCAGCAACCAAAACAGAAACTGCCAAAGAACAACCTTCTGTACGCACGTGGGGCCAGGGCTCTGCAGGGTCCTCAGGTTGTGGAGTGATGCTCTGAGAGATTTTTCCAATCAACTCTAACTGCCTCCAGAAGAAAAGTAAACTCTGCTTTAAGTGAACACTAGGAAACATCTTTTTTTCTTCTTTCATTCTGTCATGAAAACCTTTCACCTTCACGAGTTTTACAGTTGGAAAAAGATCTGGGCAATAAATGTAAGGGGAGGGAAGTGGTCACAAACGGGAAGTGGTTTTGCCAACATGCCACTGTGCCAAAGGAGTGCCACATGATCTGTTTTGACCTTTAATACAATCACCTATTTAATTTTGTTTGTTTGTTTAATGGGCATTTCTGCTATAACTTGCTGTTATTTTGCCTATTTTTTTCATTCACATAGGCTGACACTCGAGGCTCAGATCTCGAGCCTTCAATAACAGATTATGTTAATACATAAAGCACATGGGATATATTTCTCCACAGAGTAAGCTTGTCTCTTCTTTAGAACACATCCAGAAATTTTCACAGGCTCCCTGACTTTATTATCTGAAAGCACAGAAAACACTACAATTAAAAGGACAATCAAAGTGGTTCTT
This sequence comes from Urocolius indicus, assembly GCA_013401255.1. Taxonomy (NCBI): domain Eukaryota; kingdom Metazoa; phylum Chordata; class Aves; order Coliiformes; family Coliidae; genus Urocolius; species Urocolius indicus. The sequence goes on along the minus strand of WBNH01001191.1, from coordinate 68,920 downwards.
AGTGAAGATCTGGTATGTCATAGTCCCAGCTCTAGATGAACGGTTGCACAGTTGTGATAGGCTCAGTCACAAGTTACTGGCCTTGTTCCAACTGACAAATCAACTCACTAAATTCCACTGAAGAGGTGTGCACATAAAATACAGATTCAGTTTCTGCTAACCTCAAATCATTTGAATAAAGCATCAGATCTGATACCATAACAAATGCTTATCTGTCTCTAACGGACAGCCAAAGTCGAGCTCTTTTAGCTTGCTGGTCTGTAGTTTCCCTTCAAACACTGTAATTGTATTTTATTTACACACTACAAAGCATATTGTTTCAAGAATGCTCAAAAAAATAGGAAGCTGCTGATTTTGTAAAAAAAAGGATCCTGGAATTGAGTGTTGAGGTCACAGTCCTGACAGATCCAGCTGGAAAACCTGACTGCCAAGCTCACCTAACTCAGTAACATCCCTCTGTGGCAATTAACACTCTGACAAACATGCAAATTATGCCATGCCAACACACTTGCATTTGCAGGACTATTCATGGAAACTTTTATTTATACATGTCATTGATGTTAAGTCCAAAGGATCCACAAGCTTTAACACGTCCTGGGTAAAATTTCACAAGAGCAAGCTATGTGCTCTTCTCTCACGACAGGGACCTTTCACAGTCACCTCTCTATTGGAGTGTCCTCGGCCAACATATAAATTACTCCGTCTTTGCAATTGGTGTTTAAGGATATAACACATGAAACTCCCTTGAAGCTCTGTCTAACGTAGAACTGCTGCAGAATACATTAAGACACAATTTAGTCCTGGAGAACACTAAGAACTGCAGAGTTATTCAGAGACGGGGACAGTGAGGGATGTGAGGCAGGAGAAGGAGATGGGACAAATTACAAGGAAAAGCACTATGATAAAAACGAAACATTTGCAAACATAACACCTCTTCTGCATTTACTTTGTAAACTCATATTTCAAGTTTCACATTTATGATCTGTTTTGTCTCGATTGCAGCTACACATCTCAAAGCAAATTCAAGTCCTTTTACTAAGAATAAACAGCAAACACCTCACGTCAGAGTGAGCTGTAAGAACAGACTGGGACCGAGTACACAGCACAGGAGTTATCAGATGGATTTTTCAACAAACTTTCTATAAAAACAGTTGCTTTAGAACTCGGTTGTAAGAAGAACAGGCTTTAAGGACTTAAAGCACCTTTGGTTTTAAGCACAAAATAAAGTGTTTTCTTTTATTAAGGGATTTCTGCTGGCAGAAACGAAGAATAAAGACTGAAACAGTATTTCAATGTGTTCCTTAATATGCATTTTCCTCTAGTAAAACCAGCAGGGAAAGTGTCCAAATTACTCTCCACTAAATGCCAGTATTACGTTTCCAGTAAAAGTCTAGTTCAGCCAGGCATCAAAAATATTTCCATATAAGATCCCTTCAGAATCCAACTCTTCAGCGAATGCTGTTGTCCATAACTCCTCTTTACCTGATCTCTCTGTATTCGGTGCTTTGATTCTATTTCAATTTAAGATGACATTTCTACAAATTATGCTTTGTTAAACAATTAATTTAGTGTGTATTTGGATGCACTACATAGAGTAGGTTCTTTTAAGCAAAATACGTTCTTATTATTAAAGCCACTGGAAAAAATAAAATATTAGCCTTTGGGATTTGTGTCTCTAAACTATTTACAACACAATAGCTCCAACGAAGCATCACAAGAAATGTACAGTGTGTTACATGGAGTCATACAAACATTTGTGAAGAATCCATAGAAATAATACAGGAGAAAGAAAATCTGGAAAGGGAGAGGTGAAAGCCTGGAGAAAATGCTCCACTTCATAAAGAAAAATCGTAATTGCCTTTCAGTGGTTTGCTTATTTCTGCTACAAAATACTTCCCCTTTAAAAATGTATAAAACTACAGAAATGGCCCAATTCCACTGAAATTTCTTTGCTGGAAATGCAGTGAAGTGCAACTTTAAAACTGACTGCAAGATAAATCCTCCGCCGAGAGAAATGCCACCTATTTAGAATAAATAAATAAATGCAGTTAGACCAGCTCTCCAAAAACTAACAAATGATGCTGGATATTTCTCTCAGTCCTGGATGTCAAACCACAGCACAAGAATAAAGCGCTTGTGAGTCTCCAAAAGGAGACCTTGCAATTGGAATTCACATCTTTGCCAAGTGAAAGCTTTTCGGCTGTTGTCACCGTCTCATTGTCATTCAACTCACTGTGGGTTCCCCAGGGTCCAGAACAGGAGTCCTGGCATTATTAACATAGCAGATTAATAGCAGTGGGAAAAGACATTTTCACAAACATGCTAAATATTAATATTAATCGATAACAATTTATATTTCCTAACATGAGCCAGACAAACATACCCCAGGCACAGAGGAGAGGAGGGGGGGGTGCAGAGCAAGGAAAGGGACAGTGTCAACAGACTATACAGAATAAAAGGGAATCAGTGAATCAATGCAGGACAGAGGACGGAGCCGTGAGGTGGGTGTCAAAAGCAGAGCTCTATTTTCAGAGGCACAGAGGCACCCATTTTCATGCCACAATATCAGTTGGATTTTCCATCCTTGGACAAACAAATTCCAGTGAAGCTTACCAATTTTCTATCGCATAATACACAGCAGAGCTCTGCAAAAACAGGGGAAAAAAATCGCTTCGTACGATTTTTACCATCATCCTGACTAATCCTACTCTCTGCAAATTGTACTTTCCTCACCACTCATGCTGCTACACAGGTATTTTTAAAATGCAGTTACACACAGATTTCTAGATCTGTAGTTCAAGCCGTTTTCTACCACCAACTCGTTCTATTTTATAGCCAAAAAAATTCTGTACAACTTGTTGCATTTTCCCTAATGGATTAGCCCAGCTTTTGAAAGACTTGATTGTTTTCTGGCATACTTTTAAATTACAAATAGCAGAAGCAGAATGCACAGTCCCATTGCTAAAGAGGTTCCCAAATTATCCACTCCACAATGTCTACATTGGTTAAACCAAATCACATCGTTTTAGCTCGAGACCTCTTGGCAAAACATAAATCCCCCCCCGGTCACTGTGCTGAGCCCTCCCCAATGCTGTGGACAAGTGATGGGAGCTTTTATTCACAAAATTCACGGCCACGTTTTTGCAGTAACCTCAAACTTCAGTTCGACTCGAGAACATTTTCTCAATACCTGAAAGTCAAGTGAAGACCTGCATGAGAACTCCTCTTTGTACAGAAGAGGCTGCCCGAGCTGCACCCCAAACGGGACATGAAAGGATGTCAAGCATTAAGCTGAAGCTTTTCTCTCTGGAGGTTTTATACAACCACATTAACCGGCACACTGAAGGAACACACACTGTCTCCGTGCAGCTCACAGCAGAACTGATGACCACCAGAAGGGAGGCCAGACACAGACTCAGCCCTGCAGCTTGGCTGCTGCCAAACTGCCCGGCCTGGTTGTGCCTCACCAGACGTGGAGCACAGCTGAGCTGCGCTGCCCCGGCACAGTCTCTGCCTGGGGTCAGCACGGGGGCTGGTACCCGACTCCCTGACAAGCTGCTCACTTCCCAGGGTTACCAGTAGATCTTGCCTGCTTCTGGCTCCAGATGTAAACATTTCAACCAGCTAATTCCTGGGCTGGCAGAGGGACGGGCTTGCTGTACCCGTTACTGGAAAGTACCCTAGTTTTGGCTGCTGCTCCTGAGTTTCTACTCACAACCCTCAACTTTTCCTCATTGGAAAGCATGGTTTGGCCACAATCCCAGGTCATTGGCCCAAGTTTATGATTAAGAATAGCCAGGGATCTCTGGTCAGGCCATGAAGAGTTCCCTCCTAGAGGTGTCAACCACAGAGTCTCTCCGCTTCGACAGGAGATGGGAGCAGTGGGTTGTGTTTAAAACTCAACTGGAAATGGCTTTCTCACTTTCTATGGTTGGCAAGGCCCAGGCAATGATGTGGAGTCTTTAAAGCCAGTTCCTAGATGGCTCTGAGTTTTATTTCAGTGCTCCCACAGATCCTTAACTTGCCTGTAGAGCCCACCAAACCTAACGGTGGCCTTAAAATTGCAATGAGGGCCACAAGTAATTGTGTTTTCTCTGTGTTCTGGGCATCTGGAGACTCCTGTGATCATATTGTCAGTTCTTTTTTCACAATCATTAAAAGCAGGAATTGCCAACTGATTTTTCTTAACTGTACAGAAAATTGATGGTGCGGCTTTATGGAGGGAAAAACATTGCAACAATCAAGCACTGAACCTCACATTTGCATCTGACCTCCGCGGCTGAAACACACCTCTAACTAAATCCATTCAGTCAACTTCCCACTGACATTTAACCTGATGGATTTCAAACATGCAAGTAAGGAAAATTCAGCAAAGATTGACTTTGAGGTCTACCAAAATATTTCCCACCATTAGGCTGAGGAGTTAAGTTACTGATATTATGGGAACAAAATTCAATTCCTTTCCTGGGCCAAGCACCTTTCTCCAGCTACCAGCGTTCTGATGGATTTACAGAAACTTTTATCTACTATGAAAAAACACAATTTTCATGGGGCAAGCAATGACAGTAACAAACACAACCGGGGTCATTTTTAAATCCTGCTCTCTGCAGAGATCTGTTTCTCCTAAAAAAGTTTAATATCTTAGTTTCAGCAAATGTTTGCATTGTGAGCACCTTCGCAGAGACAAATGTTTGGGGTATTTTTACCTGATCATTCAAGTGCTCTTTAAAGACAGGCTTTCGTCTCTCTCAGAAAAACAAAAAGTACCTGACAAAGAACTCAGCATATGTTTAATCCCTGTGCTTTTTTCCACTGAAGGCTATTTGCAAGTCACTTCTGACTGAAAAAGTGCTCTTAGACTCTTTCTGCAAAAGGTAGGACAGGAATGACAGCAAGTTCAACAAACCACGGTGGCACATAACACTACACGTACTCCTTCCCTAAACCTCTGTTAACAAATAGAGTCAAACAAGTAGGTTTCCTGAAGATTCTGCAGATGGGTTGCAGGACATGAGCAAGGACCTGGGAATAAACGTCAAGCAACAGCAAACGCGTTCATGGGAATCTCACGATGTCGAATGGAAACTCACCCAATGCCAGGGAACTCCGTGGCATTTCTGGGCTCATTTAGCTCACAACCACACCACAGTATTCTTATGGCTTAGCTTGACAGATCCAATAACATTATTTTTAAGCTGATTTAATTAGACTCTGTTTTAAGTCAGAACCCAGAAAGATGTGGAAGCATGAAGAAGATGGGGTGTTGGCAGGACACATACCCACACCCATGGACAGAGAGACGCTATCCTGCTGCCTTCTGCTCTTTTCCAAAGCGATCTTGGGGTTTGCACCCACCACCTGGCCTTATTTAAAGCCATTACATTATTCTAAAAAGGATTATTTATACTAAAAACACTCCTGGGACTACTGTATTTGTATTTCAGGGCTGCTGCATCCCCTATTTCCTCACTGCTTTAATATAGCCTGAGGCAGAGAGGGTGAAATGACTTGCGATGCCACTGTAATTTTTATCAAGGCTTGTTCCTGATAAAAAGCCTCTTTGTTTCAAAGAAATGTGATTTGGCCTTTTTCCTCCTCTGCTCTATTCCTTGGTTAATATACCACTTCCACTTGCCCTGAGGCTAAGAAAGGTATTCCATGGAATTGGTCAAATCTCACTGTTTTTCTTCTAAATCACAACTGGCTTTTTTTCCTCAACCCTTGCTAAGCACTATCTAAGCTGACAGTCTGAACTTGAGATTTTATTTGTGCCTTAACTCTTCAGCTCCTGGATTCTAACAGTCACATGGCCACGTTACAGAGATGCATGTCAGGACTGGTCAATCTGCCATGCCAAAAGAGACTGCAGCCATGAAGACCAAGAAAGGAAGGAGAAGCTCTGGCTAACGTTTGTTACTATTTGAAGCAAATTCATCCATCTCTGCGGGAGATATATTCAGCCATATATTCATTTACTATAAATTTGAAAATAAAGACCTTCTGCTCAGCTGACAACTTCCAATCTCATTCATGGAGTCCAAAAAAAAACAAACCCACACATTCTTCAAGGATAATGGGTCTACAGTGTCCTAGACAAGGTCAAAATGACGTGTGTTTTATTTCTACAGGACTGGTTTCTGTAAGTGCTGCTGGACTTTTATGTCAGACACTAAGTTAAAATTTAAAATTTGCAAAGTCTTTCCAAGAGCCAGGCTCTTCACTGCTTATGTACCACAAAGAATTTGTTTTTAAACACAGTAACGCTTAACCCAGATTTGGGCTTGCTTAATCAAGTTCTAATTTATGCCGTCTCTCTCACTGACAAATAGGGTAGATTTTCCTATGAAATATATGCCAAACCCAGTGTTCAAGTACACTAATAAAACATACTTGGAAAGCAGAAGCTGTAGCAAGATACTGTTCACTGTTTTCCTGCATTTATACAATCCTCATGGTCTCTAATGCAATGTATAAATTATAAACTAGGTGTTCCAGTGTTTTTTTAGACATCTTTAAACTGGTCATGCCTGCAATCAAATGCCTCATTTACCTGCCCTCAGAAGCACTGCACATATTGGAGCACAGAAGGGAAGAACACTTCACCTCCAAGTAAAACATTAAACCTGGAGTACATGTTGTTATCCAATATACTGCTGCATTTTGCATAGGAAACACGAGTTAAGATCCTAATGGGGTTTTTTAACTGTCAAAACCAATCCGGACTTTGTCTAGTGTTTAGTCAGTAAAAGAGGATCTCCATCCTGAATTACTGATAATTAATAACTGCCGGTGCAGGAAGCTTTCACTACTGCTCAGTGACTTACAGTTCTAATGCTACCCATAAAAACATACCCAGGTAAAGTGCATACAATCACAAAAACGGCATTCTGTTTGGGGTTCTAATTTTGAGGTTGTTTTCTTAGATGCAAAATATCTTTATATCAAAATTAAATGCAGACAGGAAAAATTGGTCATTAAAGCAAATAACCTGAAAAGCACACAAAGCCTTTACTTCTCCCTAGACAGCATCCATCCTGTGTTGTGGAAAGAAATGCATTTTTAAGCAGTATAGATATTTCTTCTGATGTTCACACCAAGACAGCCTCTGTCAGAGCATCTTTGCAGAAAAATGAAGGAATGTAGCATGCAGGGTAGCCTTTCCTACAGCACATACACCACAAACCCTCCAAGCTACAGGACTGCTGCTGTGCCCCAGTCTGCACCGTGAACTTGGCTACTTAACATTCACTCCAGCAGAACATTGAGATTTGTGGTTTGTTTGTTTATGTTGCAAAGCTTCCCCATGTCTTCCTTCTCTAATCTCTCTGTTTTTCTGCTCCTCAGATAGCTACATATATGATAACTTGGAAAACTTTAAAGATCTGACAGGTCAAGTGGTATTTTTCTTCATATACGTGACTTTGGAACAGTGAAATTGCTTGGAGAAGACTTCCAATAGGTATTTGACAGAACAAATAAGGTCTTGCAGCAGGGTTACTTGGCATTTGTTTTCTACTTAATGCTAGGATTTTCAAATGGTCTGTCATCAGTCAGCTTGGTGAGATAATGCAAGCAAAAAGGAGTTGATCAAATCTTCCCTCTGGTCTCTCCAGAACCTGGGTTGCACCGTGCACACTGAAAGACAGTCGTATGCTCTCTAGATTGCATCTATCACACAATTATCCCACTAACAGGACCCAACATTTCTCACCAACGCAGACAGAATCAAAAGTCCTCCTGAAGCCAAGCCAAGCTCTTTTGACATTACCCATGAGACGTAGCTCACTAGTTCACAAGGAACCAAGTACCAAATTCTGCTGACTTCTTCACAGATGCTGCCTTTGCCATGTCATTTCTTCCTCTCTCACCCCATTCTCCAGTCTAGTCTCAAAAGCCATCGGGGACAAGAGCAATCTCTCCCAGAAGACCACTCTGTGCCTAGGCTTGGCAGAAAAGTGCCAACAGTTATTTGAATAGTAGTGTCATTGGAGGGTTTATTAGGCAAGGAACTGCCAGAGAGGAAGGTAGCCAGCAGTGCTCAGCAAGCACGGAGGGGCAGCACTGCCAAAGCTCTGCACCCCAGAGTGGCCAAAGCGCTCTCAATACAGCCTTGGAAGAATGAAGGCAGGGGAGGAGGATCCACTGCTTACTGATAATACACATTCAGCCCCACTATAGCACATCAAACCTCTTTTGTTTTCCACCTCCTCTCCTTCCCAGTGTGGACACAGACACAAACTTTGGAAAAGCCCCTGTGCATCTGAACAAACCTCACTGGAACGCAAACAAAATCCCCAGCAACACTTGCCACATCCTATCACAACCGTAATAAAGATGTTTATAGTTTTAACCATCAAATAAAGTGCTTAATTCCACCGAGCTTGTCCCCTTCCACTCAGTCACTCCACAGCTTCATTTAGCAGGCCAGTGGTAAAAAAAATTCATTAATTTTTATTAACAGGGAGAGCCATTTGTTCCCTGTGACAATATTTGACTTGTCGAAATGATTTTCACCTCTGCCATGAGGTGCGCGCTCCCCACATACATCACCCGATTACTCCAGGAGCGGCCAGAGTTGCAGTCATTAGCCAGTGAATTAACGACAATCCACAGCGCTATTAATCACGCTGACAAAAGCGTTAGCTTGCTGCTGACCCGAGCACGGCTCTGGGACACGAGCAGAGGAAAGGAGAGCACAGCCACAGGGCTAGGAAAGAAAGGAATTTTTTTTTTATTTTTGTTTTAAGCTGCTGAGGCAAGGAAAAAAGGGATGGAGAGAGAGAAATGAGAGAGCAGCAGTGGAGCAGGAGCAAGTTACACAGGAAAACTGGGGGAGGCACAAAGGTGCTAAGAGCAGGAGGAAAGATGCAGAAACATCGAGTCACGTACTGAAACTCAAAAGTACTTCCAGGATGTGCCAGGTATTAATTTCTTTTTAATTGCCTAGGTGGCTCAGGGAGCCTATTGCACTGCCTTGCACTAGGGCACCCTGAGCCTCCAAACCAGCTGTGGTGACTTGCAGCAGGCGAGTCTCAAGCTGCCCTTCACTCCCGCTCCCCATCTTCTACACCCACAGTTACTCCTCACACAGCCTACAGCTTGGTGTATGAAAAGAACTGAAGAGCAGTGGGGGTATATAAGGTAACGCTTTGGATGAAAAGAGCACCTCTCACCACCTCTGCTGTCCCTCCTGTAACCCCTGAGAGAAGCAGGAACAGTAACTTCTTAAATCAGCAGCACTTTTCAAGGGCCAAGTCTGGAAATTCTTGGAAATGCAGTAGGTTTGATCAAAGCTTATTCCCAAAGGCCTTGCCTCTCTCCCCTTGAAGCCTTCAAGTAACCACACTTCCTAGGGAACTGAATGAATCCTCCTATCCTACTGCCAAAAAAGCACGGCCCCTGAAAACCGTTGGCTTCCAGATCATAGAGCACTGGCCACTTGTGCCTGGAAACACTGGAAAGGACCTGTCAGGGTGACACACGGCGCTTCCTGGAACACAGCCCCAGTTTTTCTGCTTTAACGTGGCTTCTAATTTCAACTTGCTGAACCCCGTGTATGAGACTCAGAAAAGATACACATCCAACCCAACTGCCACGATGGTTTGGATTTTTTAGGTGATGATACAGTCTCTGTGCCGTGTGTGACAGTGCTGCGGTGACCAGAAACAACACACACGTTGGACTGTAGTTTGCAAACTAAAAAACAGTGTCACAGCAAACACGGCTGAAATGGGAAAGCTGAAGAAACACAGTTCCTGTAGCAATGCACGAGGAAGGAGGCTTGCACAGGCTCTGCAGCAGCGCGACAACAGGGCAAAGAAGGAATCTTTGCAATAGTTTTGAATGTTGCTGCTGTATTGTAAAAGCAGTGGCAAAGAAGCCACATTCTTTCCGACTTGCCCTGCACCATCACTTTGCAACTCCCACTAAAGCAGCTTCAACAGTAAGAGCATTGAAAGTTCTGAAGATCATAAAACCGTGGTGAGAATTCCAAAAATCCCTTTGGAAAGTTTTCCCTGATTTTTTTTTATCCATTCAGGACCTAACAAGGGATTTAAGGGAGAATTTTCACAAGTGCGCCGTGGATTCTTCCCCCCCTCAGTGATGAAAGCACACACAGCAAAACCCTGTGACTGGGCCTGCTGTCACACAAACTGCCACGACCAGTGCCACGGAGCAGTTGTTGGGGTGTTTGCAGCGTATCACCACCTCTAAGAGACATTATGCCTCTATTGCAACCCATGTTTACTAATCAATTCTCTGCACTCTCAGTTCCCTCAGTCACAGTTTATCTTTCTCTAAAACCCCTTTTTAGAAGCAGTGGAACTGCTACTAAACAGGTTGATGCTGTTCCGCTCTTATCGTACAGAATAATTTTAGAACCTGTTTCTTGTTACTTACTTTCACTGGTTTCATTCTCCTTTTGCAGGGAGGAATGTCGTAAGGAACCTCAGGTTCGGAAATCCATGATTTCCTGCCAGTTAATTCATTTCAGCAAAACAGAGGCAAGGTGATATTCCTGCTTAATGTTGTGACTCAGATACAGTAATAACCAGGGGCTATAAGGGATTCAATCTGCTGCCATTTTCTCTGCACTCCTGACAGCACCAAGTACCCACTTTGTGCCAATTTATACTCTTCCACTCTGAAGTAATTTTGTCCCATTTACAACATCTACAAATCTAAACATCAAAGCAGCAACAAGAACTGGCTTAGGTGCAAACCACCAACTCTGCTTCTACAGCAGCCTGGTCACTCCTTTGGATTAGCAAAGGTTCCTGGGGCTTTGTGCACAGCACATCTCTAAAAACAACCCAGTTTTGATGCAAAGTGGCATTCACACTAATAAGCTGCCTCAAGTCACCTAGCTCAGCAGTCACCCAACACATCCAGATTTTAAAGACAACTGCAATATCAGGGGGCTCTAGGGCAGCCTCCAGCACTCAGCTCACTCAAGCCAGGAGCTCTTTCAAACTCTCTTCCATATCTTTTTGGTGCTTAGAGGTCCCAGTCAAATTCCACCTCTGCATATAGTTTGGTGCTAAGCTATTCCTTTCACTTTCCTTTCATGGCTATTACCACTCCATCCCCCTTTTAAGAAGTCATTTTGCATCTCACTGGGAAATCTGTGACTGACTTCCCTGACTTTCTGTTTAGTTACCTATTGCTTAATTCCACAGCTGATTCAGAATAACACATGCATGGGAGTGATTACAGAAAACTCTTTCTTTGAAATATTTAATTCCTTTGCTTAAATAAGGGATAGTTTCTTTATCTCCATTTAGACTTTTAAGAGATTTTTCTTTGAGAAAACAGATGTCTGGCTTTGAAAGAGAGAAAGGACATCTTCTGCTTCCCTGGGGTAAGGCGTACATTCAGAGTCTGCAGCTTTACTGCTCTTGTTATATCCAGTGGGGAGGCAGAAAGCAAAGTTACTTTAAAAAAAAGGATAAAAAATAAAACCCCAAGACAGTAGAACACCCCAAACCCCTTGTAGCTGAACAGATGCTGGGTATGATGCATGACTAGCAGCCAGCCCAGCTCTGAGACACTGAACAATGAAATAAGCTTCTCCGTGTTTATTTTTGCCAGCTTTCAGCTATTCCTGAGAGCGTTTCCAGCAGAACTCTGCTCACTATTTTACTTGCAGCACCTCTGTGTTTCTTATATCTGTGCTCTGGACCCTGCTGAACTAAAAACCGAGGAGCAAAAATCAGGCCATTTGTGTACAGTAAACGCTAAAAGCTGTGAAAGCAGCTGCTTGTGCTGCGGCCTCACTAGACAGGGCAGGGAACCTTTTCCAGCCAATTCCTGGATATGATCCTTGCTATCCTGGATCTTTTTTTTTGTTGTTGTTGTTTTCTTAGCTCATTGTCAAAGCAAAAATGAACGAGCTGGATGCATGGGAAATGGCAGATAGACTCAAGGTTTTCAATTAACTTATTAAATTTCTTCTTTTTTTTAAGTCTATCAACACGATTCACGGTGGAACCTGGTTTTTCTACAGCTGAGGCATCTTACTCCTTTCACACTTTCTCTTTTCTTTTTAAAATTTAGGTTCTTTCAGGGCAGAGCTTTTTTTCTTTTATTTTCTTTTTTTTTTTTAGCTTTTCTGAAATAAAACACCACAAAACCCATTGAAGTCTCTGTTTGGACATTTTCATGATTTTCCATTTTTCTGATGGAAGCTGCTTTCCAAACTCAACACTTTTTTTTTCTTCTTTTATAAATCAATTACCTATTAAAAAAAAAAAACAAACCCAACACTATTAAAATCTGGACACATACCCTACACAGAGATGGCAATTTATCACTCTTGTCATCTTTTCTGGAATTCTGAAATTCATCAAGGTATTCACATAAACACGAGTAAGCTGAGCAAACCAAGCTGAACCTGATTGTCTCTGCAGTTGTCCCCCACCAGCATCCGTGTCAAGTTTGCCCTGCTTTTGTAAACAGAGATCCTGAGATCACTAAAAGGAAAATCTGCTGCTTAATGTTTTTTCCGTACCACTTTCTGGCTGCTTTCTATCTTCTTCTGAAATGCATGGTGAATGAAAACATTAAATGTTTCACAGACTTTTTAACTTAGGGTCTTCATCCCCACATATTTTTCATATTACTCATATTCCCCTGCTTGAGTTAAACTCAAACAGGCCTGGAACAACTTCATTAACATAAAACCACATGATAATAGGAAACAGAGCCTTTTAATGGTTTATTTTCTTATTATCTTGTGATATATTTCATCTTCTCCCCCTTTTCAGAGTGCTACTACATTCTGTTTCCACTCTGCTTGCTGGTTCTGCCTGAGCCCCGGCTCAGCAGCAGACAGCAATCACACGTAGAACAGCAGATCCCATTCAGTCCAAGCACTTTCAAGTTCACAGGCTACTAAACACAATGTCACTACCTTAGGATATCTATTAGGCCCAAACTTTTCACACTCCAAAACATCTTCCACTGCTCTACACCGGTTGCTCTGTTGCTGCCGTATAAAGTCAGTAAGAACACAGACTGGTCTTTGCTGAGACACATCAGAGTGACACCATCACCCCAGCTCTCTGCTGCTAAGGAACCTCCTCCTACCAACCAATTTGGGTCCGATCAAAATGCCCAGTTTGGTGCCAGGAAACCTATAAAGGCTTCAGGAAAAGGTATTAAATGGTCTGTGTTCAGATTTACCTTCATGCGTAAGCGTGCTGTGCTATATCCTGACATGACCCCAATAACCCCCACGTAATGCCACACATCACCCATGATAAAAACTCTTCAGCTTCTGCATTTTGTAACAATTCATAGGCTTAGATGGTCAGGGACTATGGCAAGGGAAGTTCTTTTGCAATAACACATTTTCTTTTGTCCCAAGACCACAGTTTCAAAATCCTGGAGTTGCAACATTTTTTTTTTTTTATGAAGGTTAAAGGAATCTGAATTTCATGAGACATTTCATCTGGTTCGAGATGGCTCTGACTTATTTCAGTCACCCTCACTTTCAGTAATGAATTAGAAGTCTCGACAGGATTTCTACTTTAAAATATTTGCTTTTGTTTTTCTTGCCTTCTAAAATACGCCTTAAAAAGCTCTCACAACAGCTTCAATGCTAAAGGATTGCTACGTCTTCCATTTTGTACGTTTTAATTAATCAAAAAAATGCAAGGTGAGTGCACTGTGTCTGACTATAAAGTACATTAACTCAGTATTCAGTGGCTGTATTTAATCTGTTGCTGGAGAGGCTCAGTAGCAGCCTCAGACTCGTCTCTAAAAAGGAACGGCAATTTCTAGGATTCCCATTCTATCATAGCTCAAAGTAGGCTCTCTGAATAAACGGGAGATGGAAATCACTGAGATATATTAGCACCGGTATATATTTTTCATTTCCCTCTGTCTCTGCTTCCAAAAGAATATTGGTGATGAATTTGCAAATGGCTCTGGATGATGACAGAGTTTTTTACCCTTCATTATTTATTCCCCCCCACTGAACACCTCTATTAGAGATTACAGTGACAAATGCATGAATAAAAGGCAAAGACAATATTTTAGCACTGCAGTGTAAATCTCCTTTTACGCATTATTAATTTAAAGAAATCCATTATACCATAGAGCTCTGAGGAGAAGACAAGGTTACATAAGAAGTGTTATAGGCAGCTGGGGGTCAGCCGAACACAGAGCCCCACTGCCATCACCCTGCCATGCTCAGTCTCCCTGGCACCTCGCAGGGAAATCTGCTTTTCTTTGTATTTTTATCCTCTCCGTTTCTTTCTTTACTTTTATTTCACACAGGAGAGAGGGGGCTCACAGCCTGGCTTAGACTGGACTCAGAATGGACAGAAAGACAACCAGGATTACTCTCCATGTTCCCCAGAGGGGATGGAAGGAGCCTCACGTGGAGGGTGAGAGAAGAAGAAAAGCCCCTTGGCCAGATCAGCACATTCGGCCATTCGCTGGGATCGCAAAGAGAATTATATGTGGTGGAGATGGGAGATGAGGAAGGGAGCAATCAGCACTTGCTCAAGAAGGTTCTTCTGTTATGTTGTGGGACCTGGATTAGGGCCCAAGCTTGTATAGCATGGGCCACCCGCAAGCTGTTAGGTAGGAAAACTGGTGATCCTGTTCTGCTTAGGCTCACTTTCTGCAAAGCCTTCCATACATGCTTTCTCCAAAAGCTTTGGAAACAAATAAGAATTATTCCTCCTCCCCTCTTTCCCCTTCCAAAAGACAGGGCTTAAATTTTAGGCAATAACCTGTAATAGAGAGCTAAGCAAGGCTTTGCACAGAATCTCCCTCTCCACCCCTCCAACAGAGTACGAAGAGGAGGAAATGCTGCTCCTATCAAGAGGAAGGAAATAGGAAAACAGATGGAAAGTACTTAGCATTGGAACAAGTGCTTTTTAAACAATACAACAGGTCCTTTTCACTCCAAAATAACAGAACACTTCTGTGGAAATCTGTATACAATCATGCCATCGACAACAAAGATAACAGGGAAATAATTCTGTGAACCCGAACCGAGAGTACTTTTTGTGAGAGATGCTAATCACCAGACACAGTCTCCATATAGCTCCCATCATGCAAACCCAAGCCTTTGATTTCACTTGATTTATTTTAAAAAAAAAAGACCTTATAACAAAAGACTTAAGACTAAAATACCCAGAGCTGACAACCTACCAGTGCCTTGAAACATACCCACCCATTTGCAAGAACTTTATCTCCAGTTTTTGTGCTGTGATTGATTTAATCATTTGCAGTTCATATATCCAACAAGCTAGTCTTGTTTTGTGCTCTTTTTCTTTTTTTTTCCACTGACCATCTTCTACAACAAACACACAATTGGAATGTGTGAAAACAAGAGCTTTCTGTTCTGTTTTCTGTATCACTGTGGGTTTAGGTACTTGAGGCTCTGAATTTGAAAATGGAAGGTTTAAACATACAGCCATTTCAGTATTACAACACTATAGATTAATCACCTAACACCTGCTCCCATTGACCAAAAAAAAAAGATAATCTCCCAGTTTTAAAAGGATTAGGAATAAACTCATAAACTGAAAGGTTCTTCCACTTTAGGGCTTGGTCCTTCAAAAGAGAAACCCTTTACATCTCAGCATCTACACCACACGTTGTCATGCAAGCTCCATTTCTCTTTCTCTACCTGGTGTTTCTCACAACATTCACAGGACAGAATATACCCCATCTGAGCATACAGTAATTCTGCTAATGCTCCTGGTACAACTCTGACACAGCTCAGAGTTGAAAGAATGCAAATAAACACTAAGAAGGAGAAGGAAGATCAAATACTAAGCTTCCGAAAAGCCTGGTAAGGGCTAAATTCCGACTTGATCTACTTGTTCACTCAACAGCGTTGGTAACTTCTCCCAGTCATCAACATTTAAAATGAATTTTTGGGCAGTAGTTGATTTGGAATCGGTTTGGCATCCTTATGAAGTACTGCAGATTCCACCTCTTCGCAGCTGAAAGGACGTTGGGAAAGAAATACTTATCAAACATAGTTTTTTGGCTGCCAAAACTGATTTACATGTCCCAGTGTTTGCTACCCCATTGGAAACAGCAAAGCAAAACCACTGTGGAATGCAGCCATTTGTGAAAAACTGGGTTTCTTTAAGATGTTCAATGTAGGAAACTTAAGCTCACTGGTACTTTTTCAAAATGTAGACTATGGTTCATTGATTTCTTTCCTCTTGAACTGAGGATCTCAGTCAAGGGGGTTGAAAATAAGATACTTAATAGTAATTTTAAACCCCTAATTTGTTTGCCCTCCCCCATGCTCCCTACACCTTCACAATAAATCCTTTGAAAAACACTTCAGTGAAAAGACTGATGGGAAATGTTAAAAAATAACATGCAAGCAACATCAAGTTATCTCTGTTATTTTAGGCAAAACATATTTCCTGCTTTTTTTCTCCCTTCAGACTTACTTAAAGTCTGTTGTAGAGCTCAAGCTTCAGACTGCTCTGTCAATTAAGGGTCAGAGAGGTCACCCATATTGGGGTTTTACTAGTGTACGGACCTCCCTCTGCAGAAGGACCATCACCTGTACCCAGCCATGATGTCAGCACAGCAACCACAGCCAGCAGCTCCAGCACAAGCTGCAGCCTGCACTGGTGTGTGCAAGAGCTCAGCCCAGCCCAGCACCATGCACAGCACCAGCCCCAAGTCCCACTGCAGCTCACAAGGCTGCAGCAGGCAAAGCATGGCTGGCTGGGCCTGGGGCTCCAGCCAGTGCAGAAGAGGGAAGGGGTGAGGAAGGAACTTTGCATGATTCTCGTATTTCTGGGACAGGGGATACCTTGCAGGAAGACTTTTCCTCTATAGGGACTTCAGCTTTTAAAACATAAGCATTTTCTTCAACACACCAGCTGAAAGCCTGCAGTGTCATTCTCTGCAAAGTCAAACTGCCAAGGAAGCTACAGAGATACACTCAAGTTATGTGAAAAATCACAGAAATACTTCCATAACCCCTCAGTGAAGTTGATGAAAAGGGTCATTATTGCACCTCAGTGATCCTGTCCTAATAAAAAAGAAATTAGCCTGTTTAATAACAGTGCATAATGAAGACTGTAGAATAAAGCAGTGGATAATTTGTCAGTGATTAGAAGGTCAATGGGTCAACTTATGAACAACTGAGTTGCTTTACCTGAGGGTAGCCACTTAAGAAACCTGAGAAAGCCCCTCCTTTGTCTCAGTTATCTCACCACTGGTACATTATCAAAATAAAGCTGTAACTTATCAGTCAGGAGGGAGACAGGGCCAGGTAACTACAGTGCCTATCAACAGAACCTGGAATTCTCATGGATTGTTTGAAATGCTTTTAAAAAACAAGACTCATTTTTCCAAATGTAAATACTCTCCCCCTGGTTGGTTTGGTTTGTTTTTTTTTTTTAAAGGCCAATGGCACTTTTGTCACAAACACATGATGGCATTACACCACTTCTGCAGCAATATTTTTTATCCTTGTCATCTCAAATGGGAAGAAGGTCTGCAGTAATAACACAGTTTTTGCTCGGTTTGGTTTGGAATCCCTGCACCATTTGCTTCTGCCATCCTAGACAATTGAAGGGGTTTTTTTTGAACACAATGCCATGATGGTCTCATTGCTGAACAACTCACTGCAAAAAAAAAAACCACTCCTGAAGAAACCTATAAAGGTGAATTATTACCTGACAGTCCTCAAATTCTAAATCCTGTATTTTTTTTTCTGCAAACAGCTGCTGGTATCACAGGCAAACAGAAGAGGACGTCGTGTTCCCCAAACCATGCTAGCTTTTGGTAACACTGTCGGCTGTAACCACAGAGCAAAATGCAAAGAGCCATGAACTGCAGGCTCATGAGATCTTCCGGGTACCCTGCATGTACTCACATGTACGTTTTAGGGGCCAGGCCTTGTCCTCAAATGCCTGCACCTAGCCTCAGTTCAAACTACAGCTTGTGTGTGTAACAACTAAGATTAAGGTCATCTCATGACAAGATGTCAGTGACAAAAACTAAAGAATCTGTGCCCAACATACTTTAGACTTAAAGAAAACAGAAAAATACAGAATTTTTACCCCAGTTTTAGAGATGAGAAATTAAACCCCAGACAAAGTGATTTGCCAAGGGGATAAGAGTACAGCCTAAGAAACATCTTTATTCTACTAAATCCTGTTTTTAAGCCTGTGCTGCAAAATCATTTCTCCTTTTCACTGTTGAGGCTCACAGGGAGCTATGTAAACAGCTGAGCCTGCCTGCCAGAGAGCTTGTGGGTAGCACCCAGGTCATCTTTAACATAAGCAGCACCCAGCCCTTGTCTCAGTCCATGCAGTGCTCCGCAAGAGGAGTGATCCTGCAAAGCACTGAGCACTTTCCCTGGAAGCATCCCACCCAGTCGGTGAGTTCAACAGAATTTCCCCTTCCCTGAGCACTGAGCTTTAGGGTCCCTTAGAGATTAAGCATATAATCTTGGCAGAGGCTTTCCCTAACAATGTGTTTAAGCATGTGGCATAGTGTGACCTGATATCCCCGTGTTCTTCTTGCAAATTTCATTTACGAGAAAACAAAAATACCTGTGATCTTTGAAAAGGCTGAAAGCTGACTCCAAACCTATATAAATGCAAATAATTTTTATTACTTTAATGTAGATTATCCCATTTCTTTCTAGCAAAGAATCAAGAAGGCTAAAAATATTAGCAACAATTTCCAGTGTACATATTTGCCTGTGTACATATGCACACACACAAAATGAGGCAAAGCATCCCTTTCTGTGAGATTAGGTTCCATTCAGAGTCAAGGGACAGAAAAGCTCACTGAATTTGAATTGATTGTGACTTGAGCTCCAAAGAATTCCCCCAATCCCACAACCACCTTTCATTTTTTTCGCAAAAAAAAATAATTAAATTGGATGAGGCAAAATACCTGATCAGTTAACTTTTCCATTGCTCCATTTCCAGTGAAATAAAATCTAGCAACAAGTTTTTTTGCAAAAGATTGTGTTCTACGCCAGTGGGTCAGTGGCCAATTTAACCATAACAAATAATAGTCTAGGCTTTCAAAGTTCAGAGTATTTTTTTTTAAGGGGGAAAAAAAAAAAAGAGATCCGAGTGCTAGAAGACAGTTTGGATTTCCTCTGCATTTTTACACTGCCAAGTCACTAGTACATTTTCCCCTCTCGCTGGCTAACGCATCTCCCTGGTGAGCACGTGCAAACTGCAGCTTCACACACTCCCACTGCGGCAAAGCCACTGACAGCAGAGGCATATTTGCCCTGAAAAGTATGTCACTTAACAGTACAAACTTCAGGTAACATCCACATTCAAGTGCAGCTTTCTCTGCTGTTCGTATTCTACAATTTAAATGGCTCTGGTTGCAGAGGAGTTAAAATATTTCAGTTCTGAGTTAAGGAACAGTAGAAATTCTAGTCCAGAGATACTTTTTTTCCTCCTTTCCTGGTGGATTGGCCTACCCTGCACCTCTTTTGTTTTGAGAATTTTGGAGTATGCAGACTTGTGTAATGCAGAGATTGCTTCCAATTTAATTTAGTTGTTTTGTCTTTTATCACAATGGAAACGCACACAGGATCCTTCTCAGGCTTTCTGCCATATGAGAGGATGCAGACTTGACTCTTGTGGGGAGGGAGAGCAGGGGGAGAAGGATTAAATCAGATGCTGACTGAGGGTAACACACCGACTTCTGCACAGTTAGCAAGACCCAAAAATCTCCTCTTGGACTCTACAAATTAACATTTGCCATAGTATTACACATAATCTGCGAGATGTTATCCCCAAATAATCTGAAAGAGCCCTTGACACATTTCATGAAGGAGAACGTGCCCAAGAGTGACCCAATAAACAAGTCCCCTGCTTTTGGATCCCAAATTCCCTGTGGATTCAAATGAGTAGAGACTGTATTCATTATAAACTTAGCCCCTAACTATGACAGATTGTGTTTTCTCTGAATGTGTTTGATTTTTTTAAGTATCTGCTAAATGGTTGGAGTGATCACACTCAGCTCATTAGTTTTACAAATAGTTCACTGCAGCTTTTTGCAGTTCAGGTTTCTTCCTGCAAGCCAGTGGCAAAAGTGCTCTCAAACACAAGTGAGCATCCAGAAATCACCTGCCTGACCTAAGGGCTGGTCACTGGAGAGACACTAGTGCAAAATAGTGCCCTGACTGGACAGTCAACCTTTTAAAACAAGAGAATAACAAATAATGACTGTTGTCTTTTCACAGTGTAAATATTTGAGCTAACAATCATTCAGGAGAAATAAGCTCAGCTTCCAGGATTTACAAACATTTTTTGCAAATTCTTGGAGTTCAGCCAAGCACTTAACAGAATATTATGCTATGAAACACAAATCAAACTACAGGTGCAAAAAAAGACAACCATTTCAGTTTTTCATTTCGGATCCATGCCAATATTAACACTCCTAACAATTTTTTTGGACAGCACAGTCTCCAGGACAGATGGAGGCCACAAATCTATGTGAAATGGGTTCGTTACACGGTAGGGCATCTGATTTAGGTAGCAAAGGTACTTCTGCCTGTGAGAAGTGACTTGGACGTCATCAAACTCACAGAAGACAAATTAGCAATCCTCCTGTTTAGTCAGATTAAAAGTTCCAAGAAATATCACACTGAAGGGATGAAAGGATGAAGCAAATACTGAGGATACAAGATGTATGACTGCTTGTGACTACTTAAGCCTGCTTCTACTCCAACACACACTAGACAAATTTCGTGATTTCTGGCACCAACTGCAAGGGATTATGAACTCAACAAGAAGGTTTTATCCTGCTGGACAAAACGTGTGTCAGGATCAAATCGCCTAACCCCGTTCTCCATATGGGAGTAAAAATCTCTTAGTCAATATTACTGGAGTGATTTCCACTGTAGTGCTTTGTCTTGCCTTTAATTCTCTGCATTTTACAGTGAACTGACTGATATTTCTCTTGGAAAAGATTAATAGGAACTTTAAGACACAGAACATCCTTCCCTACTCACGGAAGGAATGCAACTGAATTAACAGCACCCGTCAGCAGCACAGTGCTCAGAGAAGAGCAGGCAGACAACTCTATCATCTCTCCAGACTGGAGTGTTCCCGAGAGGATACTGGCTATGTTATGTTCAATCTGCAAACACATGAACATTCATTCATATCTTCCACTCGTGCACCTTACAGAGGGAAACCTGTCACTGTCAGGCACTGGAGAAGCAACACATGATGAGATGGCAACAGACTAGGGCTTCTAAGACCATCATCTCAGTATCTGCATAAAGCCAGCAGAGACATAGCTCCCCATCCGTGGGTCTGTATGCCTGTGTAATGGCAGCACCTAGGTGATTCACCCTTTAGGGATGAAATACACATATCACAGCTTTACAATCGTTATTTTAACCATATGCCAAAGACTTAAGTATTTGAGAAGACACACCACGAAATCAGCACATTCCAGAAGTTTTCAAAAGCTATTTCCCAATCTGATGTATAAGCCATGTGATGTGCTAATCCCTGTTAAACAGAGCTGGTTACGTGGTATCATACCATACGACTACGCTGAATTACAACACGCTACGAACACGGGGTGACATACTCCTTTGTCAATGTATCAGATCAACTCAAATAGCTGCTGCTCCATCCTTTGGCCAACTTGTTAGCCACAGTGATTTGCTGGGAACATTGACAGAGCACCAAGTTTCTGATTACACTGCTGAACTCTTCTCTAAACGTGATTCAGCGTGACAAAACATGTACCCCTGGATGTGAAGGAGTGCTTCTGCTACAGGGTTAAATGGGTGGAGAGGCAAGAGGAAGGAACCCACACACAGCACAACACAAACAAAGCCAAACCCTTCTTAGGTATTTGTCCACCTGCTTGGACTGCACAGGACTTGAGCAAAGCAAACAAACTCTCCATACTATCAGCAGATAGCGCAGTTCATGGTTAACTTCAAGTAGCACAGAACACACCTCTTCAGAAACAGCTTCAACATCGCAGCAAAAAGAAAACCCACACTGACCCAGCCTTAGGAAGGGTGGATGCCCCTGGCTTCCCTGAATCAAAACCCAATGTAAATGAGATCATTGCTGCTACACTTACAAGTCAACTCAACAGTAGGGCAAGCCTGAAGTATTCTCTAATCGTCATAAAGCAGAATATTTCAGGTAGCTCATTTTTACTACATTAAGCCCAGAGGCCTTAAAGGATGTCTTCCTGGCCTTGTGCATCTTCACTTCAGACAGATCACAAATCTCTTGAACCATCTCTCTCTCAAAAACACCAATTACCACTCCACAGAGGATACAGATTAGCTGAACCACAGGTCTGATCTGTACCATCAGTTCCCAAGCATCAGCATCAATTTCCCAGGTGCATAAATTGAGGGTACCACTACTGCTCCTACAGGGAGTCAGGACACAAGCACCTCTAAAGCATTTTATCACTTGAAGAAGTACCTAAAAAGTGAAACCAGGTGCCCCAAGTTAAGACAATCACAACTTGGTAAAAAACCAAAAAAGAAACAAAACTGTTGAGTCCAGACCTCAGTGACTTGCACCAACCACACTGTTTACTAAACATTTCTAGGAACAAGGTCCCTGACTGTGAATTGAACACTGGGAATGAGAAAGCTCTGTAAGATGAAAGAGCAAGAAGGAATCCAGAAGAATAAACCTTCAAGGACCAGTTTTCCCGTAGTTTAGCTGCTAGCTTGTACAGCTTCAGAAGACGGAAGGCAATGGGCTGTTCACTTGAAATTATTCCTCTGTTTCAAATAGGTGTCTCCAGAAATGCATCTGGCAGCAGTGTGATGACAGTAAGGACAGTGTGTATAAACACAGCATTCATTAGAGCAGGCAAATACCAGCAATACACAGAGTTTCTCTGTTGGATATTAGGATTGTGGGTCTAATTCTTCGCTGTGGAACATCCACACTGACAAATCTTTCCCCCCCCACACACACAAACATTTTTTTTCCAAGTCATCTTTAGTTCTAAATGGAAGACTATAAAATATCTTTATTAAAGTTTGGTCTTAGATTAGCACGAGAGCTATAGCCCTGTGACTCTAAATCTCGTGTACACATTTCCCCCCGATGATAAAGAGAAAGCAATGTGATGGCTCTTTCCACCTTCCTGATTTATAACTGTCCATGACTATAGGTCAAATGAATGAAAAGCACCTGGGGAGCACACTGCAGAAACCAGTGCTTAGCGTGAGAGCAACCCTCGAGTGCACAGGAGATAGCTAGTCCCACTCAGTCAGACAAATTAGATAATTAAATGGAAACAGGCTAGATAAATTGCACTTTCTTAATTGGGTTATCAAGAAACAATAGTGACTATGAATGACCTCACTGTCTGTGTAGTCTAACACTTCTCTCCGTAGGAACTAGGAGGGAGTTATTCGTCTAGGCTACAGTTATTGTTGGCCTAGAAAACGAATGCTTAAGAGTAACTTTTTTTTCCCCTCTCACCAGAAGCCATTACAGATAAAAATCTAAGCCTGCTGATTTGGAGGTGGGAGTGTCCATAGGATGCAAAGGAAAGAAAGACTGCACAAACCTGGCATCAAAAAGTAACAGCTCTCTCATCGAAGTTAAACTGATGTGCAGCAGATGATTGGTGCTAACTCTTGGCTTGCTCATGCGCACAAGTTTGTCAACACTTGAATCACTGAAACAAAAAGGTTGTGTGTAGTGTGTGTGTGTGCTACAGAGATACAAAATACTGCAGATGCTACAGAGAACAAAATGGTTAGAAGGCAACAGACTGAAATTCTGGTACAGAGAGTGTCTAAAGACTCCTGATGTATGGCCACTACCAGTCAGTTTGATATGCTTGCTCTAGCTCTTCTCACTCACTATTTGCCCTGAAGTATGAGTAACAACTTGGCTCCTGGTTGACTTGCACTGCTAAAAGACTACCAGAAGCCATAATGACACTCTTCTACTCCTTCCTTATAGCACCATGCACCACATTGGCTTCTTACATCCACTTCTTACTACATTGCTATAGAAGAGAGTCTAAAGCTATCTGAATTCAGTACTATCAAACCATCTTTAATAATGTCAAGATCTTGGTATTACCTACTGAGCTATCACCCTGCCACCTTCAGACCCTGTTAACAAAAAAGTAAATCATTTCCAGAACTCCTTTGCAGAAAAATCACACTAAACCTCCCACACTTACTGTGCATAACAGAGTGGCCAAGAGCATGAGGAAAACTGAACATACACTTTAAAAGAACATTTGAAAGAGGGAACAAGCATATGGCTTATGTTTAGAAACCTCTCCTGGCTCAATGACCCTGAGGCTACGGACTGAACTGAGGCTCAAGCTTAACTTGGTCTTGGTTGTCTGTCTGCTGTATTTCGTTAAAATAACCCATTTACCTGTCACTGAGTTAATGAATATTATGATCTTACTTGTGCTCAGTTGTTAACATCCTGAAATTGACTCTAATTCCACATGCACTTCCAGTTACTTCTGTTCCACGTTGACGATGCAGAAAGCAGCTCTACCCGACAAACTTCACAGTAAAAATGCATTAGGGAGGATGTTTGCAGCTTGTTAGCTTAAACTGTAAGCACTTCCTCAAAGGCACTGCTACCTAAAGCTACTTCTACTCAAGTTTCCTATTAAGATTCCAAATTCTCTACCCTTATTTTTATTCAAAATGACAGGAAACCAAAAACATTGAGCATACACCTTTTATTTAAGCCTCCAAGACATCTAATGAAAAACATAACTGAGGTCTGCACCCAAGAACACGTATGAGATTAACTATGAAAAAGCTGCTGACGTTCTTCAGCTAGTTCCCCAGCATAAGACACCGGAAAGTTTGAGACACCAATGATAATTTCAAGACAAAGAAAGCAAGACTTCTTCCATTCCCTCTGCACTTTTTGCTCTAAGATCTCATTTGTTCTCATTGTCACGTAAACGGATTTTTCTCTATCAGTGGAAGAGATTCCCTCCCATACACACACAGACAAAAAACCTGAAAAGAGCTACAAGAAATCAAGCATCTCTATGGGATGAAGTTTACAGCACAACTCTACAAGCAGGGCTTTTTAGCATGGCAAAGCCTTCTAATTTTACCTTGCTAAAAATCAGCATCCAAATAAATCTGCACTTATTTACAGGTTTTATTTCCTGGGACTGACCATTTGCCCTGAATACAAGCAGCATAATAATTCAATTCAATTTTAGCTAAAGTTAGGTCATTTTTCTCCTAAACTTTGAAAAATTAAAATAAGTAAATAATATCCCCAGCTGCTGCCAGAGAACTCAAATTTGCTTTTGAATTTGCTCCCTCAGCCCCTTCTAAGAGGAACGCGGCCGTGACTGTTACCTCCAAAGCAGCATCACTGATGGATAATTTGCCTTGATGTATTAGATCAATGTGTATAGGTTTAACATAAAAATACCAGTTAGCATTCGGGAGATTTACATGAACCTTCTGCAGTCCTGCTTTATAGTCAAGCAGAGGAGAGTTAATTATTTCTCCAGAATTTATCTTCTGAATGGATATTCACCCCCTATGTTATTCACACTACTTTGCAATGAACTCTGCACTTTCCCACTTTTCTCCCAGGAAGCTGCAATCGAAGACAAAAGCCTGCAGATGATAGACAAGGGCAGAGGCCATGTCCAACTTTGATATCCTTTTGATAACGTATTGTACAATTAGATCAATTTGACAATTTCCATTATGGCTGATAAAATATTTATTGAGCCTTGGAGATGATGTCTGATCCCTGTGCCATTTGTTTTACTAATGGGGGAGATATTTACCAAATCAGTAAAAAGCATTCAAATTTCAGATCCTCATAGCCTTCCCAACATTAGATTTGCAAATTACTGGCTGAAGCCATAAATTACAGCACAGCACAGCCAGACTGATGCCAAGCTGACAAGGTAGGTAGATGGCTTGCGATGACATTGTTTCATAGAAGCATTAATCATAGCAGGAAAGAAAATACTCTCAAATTGGTCCATAAGTCTAAATATTAAGGAATGAGAAGCAGGTTGCTGGGAGATAGCTTTAGCTGCAGCTGCAAAATTAGGAAATGAAAAACCCTTTCTATTATTTAACAAATCATCTTAATAATGTTTTACGCTGTAGTGCCAGCAAGCAAACTAAATTCCTATTCCTTCCCATTTGCTCTTTATCCTCATTGCTGTTTAATAGGAATATTAATAATCTGGGGATTGGTGCAGATGTAGCCCAAGCTGTATTTTTCTTCTGCCAGGGGTTAACTAAAACAAGGATAAATACTGAAAGAAAATAAAATTTTAATTTCCACGTCTAAACTGTTTGCTTTGTCAGCAACACCAACAGGGGCTTGCAGCTCCTTTTCTACTATTATGTGCAAGGTCAAGTGTACGTTTACTTATGTGCAGGCCAAACTTATTAAAACCCCACAAATCAGATAAAGTGCAGAATCCAGCTTACCAGGAAACACCGGGAGAGAGGTCTGCAAGCTTTGAGAAACACACACATGTATCATTGTTGATTAAATCCAAGCTCTGCTGATTAATTTAGAGAAAAAACACCACCTTACAGGGATGATTATACAACGAACAGCTTAAAATGCTTCCCTGCTAATAGCATTGTCAAAACCCAGAGCCTTACAGTGCATCGGCCAAGGGAGATTCATAGCGTGCCATGACTAAAGTAAGTTGAAGGTGACATATTTGTCTAGCAGACATAATTAAAGGTATAATATTGGTGCTAGAGGTCAGAGTTGTCGAGTCCTAAGGCAAAAGCACTTTGAAAGAAAAAGCTCTGAAATAAGGGAATGAAGAATGATGCTGGTCAAGACTCTGACACCTCTCTAACTAAAATTGCAAAGGTTTGTCTCAGCAGGCCTGATGCTCACATTTTCCTACCTTTCACCAGCAAAAACGCAGGTCACTGAGGGTTCAGGAGCCCCAACAGGAGCCCACTCGCTGAAGTGCTGTGCCTCAGCAGCTCTCACTGTAACACACTGATCGGTGGGTTTCCAACAGCACTCAGCACCCACCGCAGACCCAAATCTTCAGAAAACTTAAGCTGTCGCTCAGTGCCTCAATGGAACTGGGGTATCACAACACAACGCCCAGCTTTTAGACACACCACTGGTCTTAGCCATCAAGAAATCCATGGGAAAGCCAGGCTGGGATTCATAAAGGTATACTTTATGACTCTCATGATACTGAGCAGGGAAGCACTTATATAGTCACTTATAGTGTCAAATAAGATAATAAGAACAGGCTTGCCTAAAGCTTTGTCTCTGTCAAAAGCTTAAGCATGATCTCTGTCAGCTGGACTTGCAGGTTCCATCAAAATGAGCAGCAGAAGACGACCATAATGGTCTTCTGTTGTGTAACTCCTCCTCCTGTTCCCAAGGGAAGATGTAATTTCCTTTTGTTCAGGGGGGGAAAAAAAATGTCTTAATCACTAAGGTCTGCTTACTGTCAGCCTTTCCTGCTGGAACAGCTCCTCCTGCAGAAAGCCAGACAAGAAGAAAAATGTCTCAGTCACCTAAACTATTGCCTAAGGGTTTAAAGATGCTCTTTCCCAGTAATGGACTTTGTGTGAGCAACATAATCACTGCATCTTTGCACAAAAACTTCTGAAGTCCAAAAAGCCTTTTGTTCAGTGTCATCAAAGCAAACAAGGAAAGTGTGATGCCCCACGTCTAATAATAGTAGCACCTGAAGAGGTTACTGCGTGGAAGAGTTCTGCAAGCAGCACGTCTCTAATAGTAGATGTCGTTACGAGGGACGTCCTTAGGAGCCACATCACCAGCTGCACACCTGTAACACTGAACTGCATCTTACTTCCCAGTAACTCCCACACTCGCTTGTTTCCTCTGCTGTACACACTTCCCACCTGAGCAGGTTTCTTTGGTTTATACTTCTCTTGGGCCATATTTCCAGCAGAATACACATTTTATCTAACCTCTCCTACATGATTACTCATGGAGCAGGCATTTTGGCATTTTGACAAGTGATGACACGGGGCAAGGAGAAAATTCACCTCCAAGCCCTCAGGAAAGCCCTTCTTACCCTTGTAGATTTGTGGCAGGGAATCACCTGCAACCTTACTGAAGGACCTTCCTTCAGGATGGTCTGAGGTTCAGCAAGAAGCTGAACTCTCTATTGCTTCTGACTTCTTAAAACCTTACGCAGCTTTCCAAAGGCACCTTCATGCTCATGCAGTCCCTTACACCTTTTGCCAGACCATCACAGATTCAAAACAGCTATAAATCCCTCTCCATTCCACACCCCAGCACCCTCGCCTAGAAATTCCCAATGGCCAATGGAGAAGGCTACTACACCTTTAAGAGTGAAATCTCAAAGCAGCACTGCCTGTTTAGTTTGAGATAGCAAAGCTATTGTCCCTTGCGCTGTCTGGCAACCCCTTATGTCCCTTGGATTTATCTCACACACATGATGCAGCTTTGTGGAAGGGATCGGGAGAGACTTTGCATTCCTCTGGTAGGATGATATGAGTTTGTATCTAAATCTGTTCCATATGACCCACCTCACATGGTTAGTGTCTCGCCGATTCACTTGTAAAGGTCAAGAAGTATTTCAGCTGAGGCTTCAGAGTCAAAGGGTTTGTTAATAACAAAAAAAATATCCTACTGATAGAATCGAGACTTCATACAGATACAGCAAACGTTCCTTATTATTTCGTATAGATCTATTTAAGCACCACAAGAGGCACAGGTGCATGGGTGAGGCTTTCTTTGGAGGGCTGTGGGTGCAATGTTAAGGGTCTTACAGCCTTCCCACCTTGGATGACTGTGCCTTAAAATAATCTGGGATAACTAAAATCCTTCCAAGTCCAAGAAAATCTGCTAAATCGAGAGAACAGGGTTTCTCACCAGATTGTTGATAACAATATATTTTGAACTAAGACACTTGTTTTGTTTCAAGCCTCTCAGAACCTGGAAGTGCAAAGCTGTGCAGAAAAGTTACGCAAATCTCTCAAAAACCTACAAAATGTAAAGAACAGGTTCAAAACCACATCCAGCCTCTCAGATCATCTGTCTCATTAATGAGCTACTGGAGACCAGTAGAAGCTAAAGGGGCCAATACTGATCCCAGTTTTGCTAACCAGGTTGCTCCCATCATCATAACCTTGACAGAAGTACTCTTTAAATCAGCACTTCAAAACAAGCAAAAACTCCCAGGGAGTTTACCTCAGGCACATCAGTTCTTTCTGGAGACAGCACAGCCTCACTACACACCGAGGGTCTGGACAGACATCCTATCCCAGACTGTCAGACTCGGTACAGCAAAAAGCAGTCACTGTTCTTTATAAGGTGAGAATCTGAGGGATGAGTATTAAGTACACTTGATGTTGTCTGTGATTTTTCAGAATTTTAATAGCTTGAAATACCTGAAGTTTCAAATCATGAAAAGTCAAAGCAGAGATTTGGAAGGAATGAACAGAGAGAACTCAAGTTTGCAACAAGGTCTGTTGCACTTCCCCATCCCCAAGAGGCTGGATTTATGCTCAGGGTATGGCTAAACACACACACACACACAACTCTCCTGGGCCATCAACCCAGTATAAAAATGTACAGTGCATCAATAACTCCACGCAGGCTGCCAGTGTCCACAGTTGCTTTGAAATACACGCCATGTAATGTAGCCCTCTCTCATTAACCGTCCAACGCAGCCTGTCACAAGATCTCATTCACATCGTCACGCAGCTTGCAAGTATCGCATTCTCCTGGCAAAGCTGCAGTGGGAATCAGTTCAAAAAAAACTGTATCAAAGTTTTATTTAGGTACCTTAAGAAAAGCCTCACAGAGCTCCATGGCAACTCCCCAGCACTTTACAAATTCTCATTACGTACCAAACCCAACCAGATTCACAGCCAGCCACATCTGGAATAGGTTGGGGGTGGACAATCAGATCACTAATAAACCACCAAACTGCAGATAAAGCCGTTTTGTTTTGTTGTCTCTTCCACGTTGAGACTAAAATACCTTTACTGCAAATGTTACTCCACGTGGAACTGTTACAATTCTGCTCCAGACTTACACAAAACCCCTGCCAAATCACCAAAAAAAAGAGGAGATGTGTGCAAACTGAGGCCATAACATCATGTGCCTATGCCAAGGAACAGGAGTTGGTGCTGCAGCACAGCCAGTGCTGGTGTGTGCCCCTGGCAGAGAACGTGACAGAGTTCCTGGGTAGGAGATTGTGGAGTTGACCGTTACAATATCAGGTTAAGAGCTCTTTGCAATACCTGTCAGGAACTGAAGACACAAGTGTCTTACAGAGCTGGCTGAGAAATAATCCCATCTATGTTTCCATTATCTGTTTGCTCCATAGATTTTCTTCTCCTAGATTCAAGATGAAGCAAATTTGGGTTCCCACAATGGTCTATGATGCAGAAAACAAGTATACTTGAAACAAACAAGCACCTTCATGAAAGAACGTACCAGAGGTACAACAGCCTTTAGGTAACTCTTACACATCCCAGTTATCTTACGTTACAATACATCTAGGCATCAAATAGATTTAAATCTGACCATCATTAGATGAGCCTGGGGATCACCAACAGAGACTGAACAGCGAATGGAACCACATATAGGTGAAATGCTTAAAAATATATATCTGGGGTTCTCAAGCAAAATCTGCACCTTAACTTCCTTCCTCACACAGCTCCTTAAAACATTTACCTTCTACATGTGCACACCATGAAGGCCCCAAAGCTACCTAAGGGCAAGATTTCGGAACCTGTATTCATTTGCAGGGGTCACACGAGGGTGCAGAAGCCCAAGTGCTATTTGAAGTCAGTGGCATCTGTTACCCATACCTTAACGCCAGGTCACTGTTGCTATAATGAATGCAAGGCTCATTTACATTAGCACTGGCAAGATCATTGCCCCAATTTTTCCTCTCATTTGGAGAAAGCTTTTACAAAGTTTTGTCTCTCCAACGGGCCTTGTGGGTGGCCGGTGTTTTCACTGCTGCACTAGCAACTTGGACTTTTAATCCCCCTGCTAATACCCGAGCCTGATTCGCTTTGCTGGCGATAGATAAGTCATGTTTCTGGGTCCCGCACACAGTGACCGGACACCACCTCTCAGTGGCTTGCAAGCAAGCTCCATTGCTAAACAAAAGGCAGTCTGTTTGGTCACCCTTTTCTTCAGAGAGGCTTAAGAACATTTTTGTCATTTTTGAACAGCTAATATCTTGCGGGGGGGGCAGGGGGAAAGTTGTCTAATCTCTTTAAATTTAATCTTTACTTTTTGAAAAATCAGAGCCCAGATGCTTAGTGCTGGGCTCTGTTCCATCACACTAATTAGGTCAAGATTACCTAAAACGGTGTGACTTCACCAGCTCCATTTAAATTCCCTCCCTCCTGTCCCTAAACTTGTATTGTTTGGAATTTTATGCCTTTTTTTCTCTCGACTTCCCCAGAGAGCACCAAGTGTGTGGGCAACTATCAGTGAAAAAAAAAAACCCAAACTCAAAACCACAGCCCCTAAAAAAACCAAAAACTGAATCAACAGTGCAATGAAATCCAAGAGACTCTTCTCTTGGTCTCCACTCTCAGTCCAAAACAGATAGAAGTTTAGAACGTTTCCTGACTTCGGGATACATGCTTATACAGACTGATATGATTTTGCTCTCAATTTCTTCTAAACTTGTTTTACTATTAAAGTCTTGGAAAATGAACAAAAACAAAAACAAAAATATCCTGACCGAGGCTGTAGAACTCCAACGCAGCAGGAGAAGACTTACAAGTAGAAACTCAGCTCCTGACTCCCTCACATGAGCTGACCTACCAAAGCCAGGGCAAGGCTTTAAAAATCAGTGGGATGTGCACCTTTCAAAACACATTCAGTTCCTGGGAGAGGGCAGACAACGTGCCTAGTATGTACAAGCCCACGAGAGAGCAGAACAAGCCAGTGCTTTAGCTGCAGGAAGGACTATGTATGACAAGAAAGTCCACGAAGCAAAAATATGCTGAGAGTTCTTGCCTAAGCTGTAGAATTTTCCAGAGAGTGTTAACAAGTGCTACTTGAACCTCCAGGTGTTTGAATTGGTCTGCACTTCATGAAAGCCTCAGAGCAGCCTGGTACTTGTCTCCAGCAATCCCAGCATCACAAGGTCGCATAAAGCAGGCTGGAAACCTCCAGACAGTGTAGTCTCTGCTTGCACATGTAGATCCAAACAAAACTAAACCAATTCTGATACGAAAGGAGGAGGGAAGGAAAGCAATGACCCACCTTTAATCTTAGTGAAACCCGTTCAAACCTTG
The DNA here is from genome assembly GCA_013401255.1 of Urocolius indicus. Taxonomy (NCBI): domain Eukaryota; kingdom Metazoa; phylum Chordata; class Aves; order Coliiformes; family Coliidae; genus Urocolius; species Urocolius indicus. The sequence continues at coordinate 36,648 of WBNH01001191.1, read as the reverse complement.
CACATCTCCCATTAATCCACCCTCCAATTAAGTGTGTGGGGTTTTTACACTGTAGATCAGGAATAAAGCAAGGTGGGTGAAGTACAAGCCTTGGTGGTCCTTTTTGCCAGTTTTCAAACTAACTATATACACTTTGTCGTCCACCTCTACCCTTAAACACCACTGAGACAGCTCTGACCTGTTACGATAGTGTTACAGATACTACAATATCTCAATCTCACTTCATCCTTACAAAGAATTCGGTCCATATTAGGGAAAAGGGGGTACAGACTCACACAGCAAACCCACAGCAAATTATGTCACCTCAGTTCACCTGATGTCCTTAACACTTCACGTGAGCTTCAAACTAAACTAAATTCAGAGCAGTTAAAAAAACATTCCTGTGGCACTCAACTATCCTAAATCTGTCTGCAAGTCTCATCTGTTTTTACTGACTGGGAGTTCAAACACTCGAAAACCTGTCCCATTGTCAAACTGATGGTTTGGGGTTGGCTTGGTTTGATGTTTTTGAATTTACTGTTAAATAGATCAATTTTAAACAGACTTGACAATCTGAGGAAGGACTAGTTCAAGACTATAAGAACAGGGACACAGTGACAGATCATGAAACAGTTAAGACTACCTTAGCATGCGTGAGTTCCCAGCTCTGCCACAGACTTCTCTTGTGACCCTTGTTAATTCACCATTAAGATCAACTGACCCAGGTGCCACTGAACCTGATCAAGTGTTAACACCAACTGCTCTCCATTACCTCTCCATCCAGTGTACTGCTCTGCTAGCCCTTGTTTTAACTGCTTCTATCAAATTATCTGCATAGAAAATAAACAATGAAGTTAAGAGGACTTGCTTTCTTTGTCATGTGCCAGACTCTGCTGGCAAAGAGATAAGACAGTTAACTCGTCAAAGGGTCAGGCGGGTCTGGCAGGGAGCAAGGACAGCAGGGGAGGGCTGGCTGGGACACCTCTGCTGAGCGGGTGCCCTTCTGGTTTGGTCGGATGAGCACAGAATGCTGACAAGGTTAGTACCCCACAGCCACAGATGTCTAAGGGGATGTGTGTCAGAGCCTGAACTGCTGCAGTTCACAGCAGAACGTCTTAAAGAACATTAGAAGCTGCAGTAACTCACTTTAAAAGCTTGGTAACGGAACTCCCTTTGCTCTGTGTAAGAGGGGGACGGTAGCACAGTGCCACCCACCTCACAGCAGCAATGCAACATCAGTTAAACTACCTACGGTGGAGTTTGTACTAAGATCAAATGCATCTGCTCCCTAACTAAGCGGTACAAAATGAAGACAACGAGGACAAAGGCAGTTTACCCATCCTGATGAGATTTTTCAAGTGTTCTGCAGATACAAACATGAATATTTTGACCTGTTTTACATTCTATTGAAATGAATGAGAGAACCCAGAATAAGTCCACGCTAAGGAGCCATGTCAGATAAGGTGTGAGTCTCTGCTTTTGAGTCAGATATCGTGGGCTGGGTGTTTGCTTCTCCCTCTCATAATCAATCCTGATGATAAGAAACATCCTTTAGGAAAGGCTTTATCAAAATTTCTAGTTAGCTTCAGGTGTAAAGGCTTGGAGAAAGACAAAAGCTCCACAGAATTTTAGCAGAGGAGGCCTAAAGCAATTAATTTGTCATCCTGCAAACACTTAAACACGAGCCTAACTCCACGGACTTATTTACCCACCGACGCACGTCAGATGTGGGGTTGTTGTCATTTCCTTTTCTTAAAAACATGTTTTATCCAGCTTAATAAGGAATTTATTTAGGACACGGGATCAGTTTTTAATATGTTCTTTCAATTTTTGGAAGATATTAATATCTCCTTTGGCTGACCAGCATTAATGGTCCATTTATCAGCGAGGAAAGTCTCCAGAGGAACAAGATTTGTATTTCAAATACACTTTCGCCGTTACTGGAAAACATTCAGCAATTTTTTTCAGAGAAATAAGTCGTTAAAGTAGAAAGATGAAGGAAATGCTTGTATGCAATAGAGGCTTTTCTCTGATAGTAGACTGGTGCCCGTCTGGACAGATCCCTGAAGACACAAGCAATCTCAATTAAATCATGAGCATAGAGCTCTGCCTACAGAGGGGTGATGTCCAGAGCAAGACCTCGGAATGTCAGCTTTGACATCTGCCTGTCAACTGCATCACACAGACAACTGACACGAAAGCACACTTCCCTCCTCTTTCTGTTGGAGTAAAACTTGTGCCTCTAAGGAGAATTAAAGCCAAACCAAAAAACACCCCAACTTAAATAACCCTAAATGCTGCTCTCAGTGTAGGAAGGGAGTGAATCTGAGATGCACTGTCAGTGAGATAAGGGTTAGCTAAGTTCAGTCTAGTAATATTCCATAATTTCAGTGCATTCTATGGCATGAAATACAATATGCATCTGATCTCTCTCACATGAACTTACACTGAAGCAATAAGTATTTTCCCCACAGAATAATTTTCCTGTAAGCAGAGATTTACTGCAACCCAAATCACAATTTACTCATTGCGGAGCATTAAAAACGAATCAGACTCTCACTACAACTTAGATCACTGGAAGAGGGACTTCACAGTACAGTTTACACTCCCAAACACCATCCACTCTAAGAAAACGATTATGGATGTTTTCTGTTCACTAAGCTGGGGAGGGAGATGGGGGACGGGCCAGACTGGCTGATTTTTGTTCTCTTTCTAGTGATCTAGAAGACAGGAAAAAATAAGAATACAAAAAGTAAAACAATAAACAATAGCAGCCTTTTAGAGACTGGGTGGTTATGTTTAGAACTAACGTTTAAAAAAATAATACTGACAGGAACTAAACACAATCATGCTTGGGTCAAGCAAAACTTCTGCGAGTAAAACAATTAAACCTATATTGGGTGCAGCAGAACTCCCTTGCCTTGTAAAGGTTAATTCTCCTTCCTCATACTCACATATCCGGAAAGAAAATGATGTATTTGCTGCACCGAGAAGCATTCAATGATATCCAAAACTACGTGTAGCAAAGAGGAGGAAAATATTCGAGGAAAAACTGTGTAAAAATATATATATATATATATTTGGGGAGAGGAGGCTTCTGGCAAGTACAAACACAACCCTTAATGGGTTTTTTAATAACTCTGTGCCACACAGTAATAGGGAACCACCTGCCAAAAGCACAGCAAGGTCAGGCAAGTGTCACATATGTGCTACAGCCGAAGAAATCCTGCGATGGTCTGCTCTGACCTTCCACAACAACCGCCACTGAACCAGTTTGATGTAGCAGCACGGTAGTTTGTAGCTTTGCTGGTTTTGTCAGCTCTGTTTTGGTTTGTTTTGTTTTTTTTTTCTACTTCAACGTGTTTATTTTGTTGCACGTACCACCTAAAATAAACACGAGCATTTTATGATGCCCACGCTTCCCTCCTTCCCCAGCAGACCGGCTCCTTGCCCCAACTGCAACTCCACAATCATTTGATGAGGGGAGAGTGTCATAACACACTTGGAGCGAATCAAACCCAAAGGCAGGCAGAACAAACAATACAGTGTGTGTGCACGTGTTTGTGTAAAAAAAAAAGTCAATCACTCTGCGTTTCTCTGGCTTTCGGCTGCCAACAGCTGAGCAGAGATGCTGAGAGTGTGTGTGAGCCGGCACAGGGGGCTCCATCCAGCCCTGGCTGGGGCTGCCATCCCCTCCAGCATCTCAGCCCTGCACAGTTTGCTGCAAAGCGACTTGCTCTTGCCAACCCCTTACCTCGCACAGCCCTGACCAGACAACGGGCACAGCATCCCTTCTTGAATCTCGGAACTAGTGAGGATTGGAAAGACCTTCCAAGAGCTCATTCAACCCAAACCGCTGCTGAGGGGGCATAGGAACAACATCCAGTGGAGTCTGGAAAGCTCCAGAGAAGGAGCCTCCACATCCCCTCCCTGGGCAGATTGTGCCAGGGCACCCCAACACCAAGAAAGTCTTTTTTCCCCCCCGAAGTGAAACTTTTTGTGTTCCAGCGTGTGTCACCGAAGGGGTCCTGGGCAGCAGAGGGATGGGGTGCAGCAAGCCATGGGCACTGACCCCTGCGGGCACATGGCTGGAGGCAGCCCCGGGCTTCTGCCCCATGGGCTCTGGCTCCGCTCCTCCTCCTGTTTATCACGGGGCAGGTCAGAATATTTAAACAGTTGTATATTCAAAGACCACAATGGAAGGAAGAGAGAATTACCTAAGGACAGGGTTAGCCTGTTTGATCAATGCATAATCAGATAACTGCTCCAGCTTTCTTTCTTTTTTTTTTTTTTTACAAGTCTTTAAGCAAAGATCAGCCACTCAAATTCTAATTCCTTTTTTGCTAATTAAGCAGCCTGTTAATTGCTCTCGGGGTCTCTAATGCCATGTCATTATGCTTTTTAACAGCCTGCTTGACATCAATAGGGCTGCAAGCTCCACACAAACAAAGCGGGCATCATCTAGCACTTAGTGAATTAGGCTAATGCCGGCGTTGGAGCCGGGCACTGGCACGTCGCCTCCAGCGGGCGGCATTTCATTATCGTTTCATCATCATTTCATCATCCTTCACGGGGGGAAAAGGAAAGGGGGGGGGGAAGAAAAAAAAAAAGAAGAGGCAAAAAAAAAAAAAAAAGAGAAGGAGGAAAAAGAGAAGAAAAAAAAAGAAGGAAAAAAAAAAAAAAGCAAGTTACAAATGTTCAACACTTACCAGAGCGGGCGGTAAGAAAAAAAAGTGCTGAAGGAGGGGTTAGAAAAGCAGCTCGGCTCTCCCGCTCCCCACCGGCAACCGGGCAACCGCTTCTAGCCCGAGCCTCGCCCGTTCCACCTGCCCGCACGGCCCCGGGTCAGCTTGGGCTCATCCCCCGGCCGAGGGGTTTAAACATAACATGTGGCTCCAGCTGAGGGACTCTGGTTTCCACACTCCATTAGTCCGGGAGAAATTCCACCGGTGANGGGGGGGGGGGGGGGGGGGGGGGGGGGGGGGGGGGGGGGGGGGGGGGGGAAGCCTTTGCCTGCCTGTCACAGATTAGTGTCTCCCTGGAGGGCTGTGGCAGGGAGCGAATGCTGCTTTGCACCCCCGCAGGGGTTTAACCATGACTTTTGTTTCAACAGGCACGCACACAGATAACGAAGCCGCACGACTTTTTTTTTTTTCCAAGGCTCCCAGGGAGGAAAAACCGAATCCCAGCAGCATGAGACACGCGGGGCTCCTTCCTAGCAAAGGCTGAGGGGGCAGGGGATGGAGTGTTAGGGATTGTTCCTGGGATGCCATGGGGTGAGAGCACGAGCCCTGCCAGGGGTCCCGGGACACCCAGCACACACCGCCGCCGGCCACCCAGGCTGCTGGCTCAAGGCACACGGTGGTGGGGGGCTGCTGCTGCTGCCCTCATCCTTGGGATGAGGGGGTAAAGGCTCTCAGCAAGGCAGCATTCACGGCAGGGCATCCAGCACCCGTTTCCAGCGCCCTACACGTCGCACATACACAGGAGGGCTCCGAGGTGCCCTGAGCCTTAACGCCTCTGCAAGAACTCTGAAGCATCCTCTCACCTCCAGCCATCAGGCACTGCACCTCCTGACTGCAGAGGACTCTACATCTCTGCCTCAGCTCTTCTCACGAGCTGCTTTTACCATCGTTGTTGATGGAAATTGATTATTCAGACTGAATGCATTCCTCTTTAATGCCACTACCCTGTCTTTGCCACAAAAAGGACTGGGCTGCCCAGCTCTAGGTGCTGGTACCAGCTGAAGGAACACTTCCACAAAGCAGCTGCTCCAATTTAGCCCTGAGAGCAAAGCACAGTCGTTGGTTATGAGAGGTCAAGTTAAAACGCTGCAGTGAGGAATCTCACTCAGTGTGAGAACACCTAAAAACGCACCAATCTTCCCTGTTGCTGAACAGCCATCCTTCATGTCAACAAAGAAGAAAGGAAGTAAAGCTAGAAAATAGCCTTGATTTCTCTGCCTCTCAGGAATCAGGTTTACAGACAGCACAGAGATCTTGGCATCCTCAGCATGTTAGTATCTGAATGACCTGTACTGTAGCTGGAGAGTCACTGTTCTAAGGCTTGGAAAATATTTCCAGTTATACTGAGAATACATAAATTGTATTCTGTTGCTGACAGGACAAACTTGGATAAAGTAAAAAAAAAGCCATGAACAAGTTGTGAGCTCAGGCTGAGGTCTCCACTGCAGCTGAGTCAAAACAAAGTACTTAAACACTTAAAGTGTGAGTTGTACTGTATACACTCAAACTCAACCGTTCTTATTTCAGTCTTCATTTTGGTATCATTTAAAGACGTTCCCAGCAACTTGAGAGAAAGATGCTGCACACACCAAGATGCATTAAAAAATCCAGCAGCACAATAAAAATAACTCATATCCTAAACCGAATGGGCATTAAGTACAAACCATGTCTTAGCAGCGTTTGTTTCTTAAGACAGCTGAGGTCTCAATCTTAAAAATGCTTATGCACATTCCTAATTTTTCACCAGTTTTGCCTTATAATTGATCTCCCAAGCTGTCTTGTATCTTAAATAATGCATGAGAGCATCCAAGAGATGTATCATTGGTAGGAACACTGAGCTTTATCACTGACTGCAGAGTCCAGAACTGAGCAAGGTGGGTCCAGCACTGCCACAATAACTGCACAGACAGCTCAGGAGACCCCACGGCACACTACAGCATCCACACAGTTATTAAGGTCTCAGAGCTGAGAGCAGAGTGACAGAAGCCACCTTTAAGCACAAAAAAAAAACCCACCCAAACCAGCACATTGGAAACCTTCACAGGTGATGAGGAGGCAAACAAATCAGACTTCGAGATCTGAATTCAATATGAACTAGGAAGTGAGCCAACTCCCCTCAGTTGCTGTCCTCCTCTAAGTGAGGATCCCTCTTCCCCCTCTTTTCCAGCATTCCTTACTCTGCCCATTTTCAGACAGCAGTAGCAATATCCTCACCATTACTGACAGTTTCCATCTGGTTGCTATCTCCCTGCGCTAGCTGTGGTCTGGGAAACTCTCCACGTCGTCCTCTTCCCCTCACCATTTCCTTTGTGGCTCTGGCAGGAACGGCCAGTGCTCTTCACACGACTGGTGGAATAATGAGACAGGACAAGCATGGTCTGCCCAGATATCTGCACTGATCTGTACCCACAGCTTTGAATATCTCTGCTCCAATGCCACCAACAGAATTCATTTTAGCCTTCTTCCCTTTAAACTTTGCCCTGTGTTACTTGCTCAAATCAGTCCACAGTTCAGACTGCAGCTTGGATCAAATGCGCCAAGTTAAAAGACTCATTTCAGCTTCATTTAGATTTTATTTTCTTTCAAGTAATTTTTGTCACATCAGAATGAGAGAAATAGTCAGTATGTGACCTTCTGCATTGTGGGGTTGTCTAAGGATTGGCTATTGCTTTGTCTGACTCCCTATTTCATTTGTAAATGTGAAATACATCCACCTGTGATCTCCCAAATACGTAACGTCCTGAAGTGGAATTCATCTGAGGTGCCTGTGTATGCCCATTTAGGTAAAGATATTTATGTGCATGCACGTGACAGGTCTTACTGCACACACACACACACACACACAGAGAATAATTTTATGGATCTCCTATGTCTGCTGCAGGATAGCAACACAATTAAGTCACCGTGACTGAGACAATTATCCATACAGTAAGTAAAATGAGATGTCCACAGTGTGCTGGGGAGGTTTTAAACGTGTGGGAATAGAGTACAGAAACTCTGTGGAGTCATGCAGCTAATGAGCAATAAATACACACTGGCACACCCTCATCAATTTTAAAGTCTTGGTATGAAAAGAATGTAATTAATTAAGATATGTTGATTTATAAGAGGTGACATAACAAGATGGATAGAGAAGCCTTTTCCCTCCGATCTGTCATGGTTTCTTTCCAGAAGACGGCCCAACACGTGACCGTGCCCTCTGCGGACACTCAGGAAGAAATCACCTTGACTTCTGCGTTGCTTTCCCCTACTATCCTAAGGAATATAAACTTCCTTTTCAACCCTTATTTCCATCTGGCACAACTATATTTCAAATGAAACCGTTTTAAAGACCTAAAAGGGGGGGGGGGGGGGGGGGGAAAAGAGCTGAAAACAATTTTGATTGAGAAAAGCCCTTTCTGCCTTTGTTGCTCTTTGTTGCTCTGTTCCAGCTCTGCACATCGAAACACAAACCCCGCTTCCCTTTCTCCTCGCCTTCAGCCAGATGACTTGATTTTTGTAACTTGGCATACAGACAGTCTGGTATAAGACAGGACTGTAGCATTTGTTGAGTCAAGATGTTTAATTTTTTTCACTCACATAATGATCCTTTTTTTTCCCTGCAGCCACTTGAGTTCTGTTTACGTTGCTTGAGCCCTAAACTAATACATGAATTCTCTTCCCTGCCAAGATGACGACTTCAGCATCAAGCTAGATGAGCCAGAGGACTATGCTCACTTTTAAAGACAGAGGTATTTTAAAAGACTTTTGTCCAGTTGTGACAAATTAAATGCATTAAAAGAAACAACTGCTGTAGCGAGAGCTACTGGACTTCAAGGAGGAACTGGGAGAGTTTTGCTTTCTTTGCAAGCACTTGCTAGGGGGCACCTCGCTCCCGTGCCAGCTCTGCCTAATATTTTCTTATTCTTAGAACAAAAGGTTGCAGTAATTAGAATGGGGGAAGTTGTGCTCGAAGAAACCAAGTCATCAGATAAATTTAACACCATTAAGTGGTTATAAAAGGTGGGATTTTAAAAAAGAAGAATAACTGCTTCAATACATTAGGTTTATCCTGTCAAGAAAAGATGAATGAGAGAAGTACAGCTACTTTCACTCTGGCTAGACATGTAAACCATGTACTTAATGACTGATGAGCAAAATTCTTTTCTCTTCCGAGTGCAGATGGGCAAATCCCAAGTAATTGCAGAACAGGAGAAAATCTAATTTCCCCAACAGAAAGCAGCTCACTGTCCACAAACGTTTCCCAAGCAAGAGCTTTAGGTGCTTGTTGAAGGGGGGGGGAAAAAAAAAAAAAGCCAAACATTTCTCATAATGTGATCCATATTCTACCACATGCACATTTAATATAGCAGTTATGTTTGATATATACCGCCCTAGCGTTTTTCTGTTTTAACTGAAAGCCTTTTGTTCTGTCAAGATTATAGTAGGATTTGCTTTCATTTTTCATGATGTTTCACTCAATACATCACTAACATTAGCAGGACTTAATAAGCACCCACCTTCTCTTTCCCCCTGCCCTGCCTGAGGTCTTTTGATGCATATTCCTCAGGAATCTTCAGATGTTGGACAGTGTTTGAGAACTGGGCCTCTCTGTACCCTGCTATCGGAGACAACGAAGAGGACGAGTCTGTGAAGTGCTGTGTGCTACCAGCAACGCAGTGAGCAAAATGTTTTGCTGCTTGAAATTCTGCCCTTGGTATAGTCTCTGTAATGGGCTTCCCTTCCTCCTTTTCTGTGTTGCAGATTCACATCTGTTTCTCTGCATGTTGAAACTGTGTTCATTTTTCACTGCTGCCCTTTGTCCCACACTTACTGGCTCTCGCCAAGGGCTTCATTTCACTTATTCAATAAGCGAGAGGCACTGCAGACTAGAGAGAGCTTTAGGACAAAGCTCAAACTTCTATTAGGCCTCTACAAAAATGTTTTTGTTCCCTATCAAGGAACTTTTTCCTCTTGCTTGTTGTTGTTTTGGTTTGTTTTTAATTAACATGGGTAGTCTGTAATTGCCTAAAGAGCTTTGCAATTTCCAACCTTTCAAACCAATTTCAAATGGAGGGCAACAGGAATCCGAAATTCTCTGTTGCCAGAAAAAAACTCTGTGCTAGAAAATCCCATTCATCCTTTTACATCTGCAGAACTTGGCTGTTTCTGCACATACACTACATTTGTGCTTCTGAGATTGCTGGTTTCCACTGGTGTGAGCACTCTGCTAACGTACATCTTCGTGTCTCACTGCCTCAATAGATGCTGCATTGGAAAACCAGGCGGGACTTCCCGGCAGTGCCTTGCCAAGTCATCCCTGGCCGTGCTTGGGTTGTTCCATCCAGCCTGTCCTCCAGTCACAGCACTAATTGCTGCATTTTACTGCACAACCAAACTGAGGAGATGAGACCAGCCACCTAGGTTTCCCCAACACAAGATTTTTGACATGTTAACGACTTTACTATATCCTGTTGCTAATCTAAATACCAAAGAGCTCTTCTTTGGAGAGGAAATAGCCAGGATGAAACTTCTAACACTTGACTATTGTACTAACAGCTTAATGTCTGCATGGGAAATTATTTCACTCTTGTGGCTATGTTCATTATGCCACAAGCATGGTGAGTCAAATGGGTTTTTTCTTACTAAATCATCATCCCACCATGGTGCCAGTACTGTAACCTCTCTCGTAAAACTGTGACGTTCAGGAATTATTTCTCTGTGTGTGTTGCTCAGCCTAAGGTTAACCATAGTCTCTATGTGCAACCCATTTTTCTCCCCTTGCTGTATTCCTTTAAAAGTACCCGGCCTCCTACTATTTGAGGCTCATCTGATGCCAGTCTGGAGTACTCCTGTTACTTGCATATGTTTCATTAGTAACTACATTCTGTTTTAGAGCTTGAAGCTTTAACAGGCATAGCACATGAAAGTTGGCAACACATGTACTTCTGTAACTACTGAGTCTAAGGAGAAAGCAAAGAATGACAGTAAGTTGTATGTGTGGGTTGGTTTAGTGCCTCTCCCTGGCTTACAGGTAAATATTCTTCGGGCCAACAGTGAGAAACTGTCCTTGCTTCCCTCTCAGCCTTGAGTGGGCTCTAGCTACACTCTGCAAGGAAAAACCACTTCGGAAACGTGGGATGAGGAGTGTCTCTCATCCCTCACCATTCCCTTTTCATCTGGGATTCTTTCTGTCATTAACATGGCCCTTGGATCCCAGCTACCCTGCCAGCTTTGGCCATGAATCCTTTGTGTAATTCAGAGCAGACACCTGTGTTCCTTGTCAGCAGCAACAGTCTTTGTGCTGCAAACACAAGTGAGGAATGCACAGTCACTGGTTACCCTCTACCTTGCTTTTGCTTAGGTATTTAGCATTATATTCTTGTGTGGCCAGTACTTGGGCTTCTGATCTCACTATGCTATTGTGAGTGGCATTGTTACACTGTTTGGTTTGGGTTCTGTCTACTGCCAAGGAGTTTTTAAGGGAGTTGTAGCCTCCTGTCTTTCTCAGCTCTTGTTTACTGCAGAAGTTGGAAGTGTGGATGGGCTTTGCAAGGGCAGACCAACTATATTTATAATTGTTCCAGTTTCTGGTAATTTAAGACCATAAGTCAAAGTGAACAACTGGTGACATTAATGAGGCTTCAGAAGAATGAAATTGGTGGTAACTCGCATCCCATGGGAGGGTTGTTGATGATGGAAAAGGGAAACTTAATAGTTGTGAAATTAAATAATACCGAATAAACAAGAGGTCTCAAGCAGACTGGATCCATCTTTTTAATTATTTAGGGTTTGGTGTGGTTTTGTTTTGGGTTTTTTTCCAACTAGAACCTGACTGTTAAAAGTATTCCTGTTTTCCCCAGCCACCTACAGGCCCCAGAACACACGATATGAAAAGCCTGAACATTGCTCTTAGAGGGCTGGGAGGAGTTTGACTGCACAAAGCATCTTTCTCTAGAGAGTCAAATTAATGCCTTGGTATTGAGATACAACTTAGCACAAACATACCAAGTTACCATCACAAGGGAATTTAGCATCTAGTCAGCAGCATCTGTGAGAAGGAAGCCCACAGCTCAGAGTGCCCACCAGGCTACTGGAGGTCTAGACGTGGAAGGGACCCCCCCACTTTCATGTGGGAGATGGATCAACTGGGAGACAGGAGAAAAGGGGTGAAGCAGAATTTGAGAGGCAAATCCTGAGCCCTGTTGAGCTATCTTCATTGGGACACAAACTAGAAGAATTCCCAGAGCAGTTTCAAAGATGGTTAAGAGTTCTGTATCAGGTTCTTCAATGCTGTGTAAAATATTAGGATCTATATTGGAAGGCAGGAAGAAAAACAGAGGGCAGTGGGGAGTAAAGGGGGAAATGGCACAGCTACATTTTGTTCACAAGAAAGTTTTTAATCACTTGGTTGCCTCCCTCAACAGCACAACAGCTCTTTACAGCCCTTTCACTTGTTGAATTTGGTCCAAGAATAGCTGCACTTCACTTTACATTGCATTAAAAATAGTTAAAAGGAAAGGGGGGGGGGGGGGGAGGGGCCCTAAAAAACACTTTTGAAAGGAGGTG
>WBNH01001191.1:0-21083 GCA_013401255.1 Urocolius indicus | reverse complement strand
CCCCCCCCCCCCCCCCATATTCAATACGACATTAATCTTATTAGCTCAGGTAAACAACTAATAGCTCCTAGAGAGCCTGCAATTTGTCAGAGCACACTTTAACCCTTTCGAGTGTGCCAGGTGAATGGGCAATACTCCAAACAACAGGAACGTGTATTTTCAGTAAAAACAGAGTAGATCAGGTGTGTTTTATGGGAAGATGCCTGAGGCCTCATGGCAAGACTGTGGCTGGGGGAAATGCTCCCAGCCCTGGGCAGGATACAGCTCAGAGCCAGGATGGCTTCTGGGCTACCCAGCCCAGCCCGGAGCCCTGGGCAATCGCCTCCATCACTCTGCCTAAAGTTGCTGGAGGCTTTTGAGACGTGAAAAGAGGAGGGACAAGGCTGAGTCTGAATACTCAAATGCAAAAGAGGCCTGCCAGGAAACTTCCAGCCTCACAAAGCCTCTGGTTGAAATCTGCTTGCTGCTGGTGTAACGTTAAGGAATGGGCAGGGCAAGGCCTGTGCGTCGCTGTCGGGGTCGGTGCCCCGGCTCTGGCTCTGGGCCGCTCGTTATCGGGTGCAGGGGAAGGGGCTGGCTCACAGTCCCTGCAAAAGGAAGGAAAGGAAGGGTGCAGCCCGGGGTGGCAATCGCAGCAGGACTCTGGACTTGCTCATCGGCAGGGAGGAGTCTCAAGAGCTTTGCTTATGGACAAAATGAAATAAAACCAAACTGGCCCCTAAAAACTGTGCGTTGGCCGCGGCTGACAGCGGGCAGGAGGCTGCCCAAGGCTTTCTGAGCACCAGCAACTGATGCATCCAGGTGCTGGCTCCAGGAAGGGATGCAGAAGTGCATACCCTGCTCAGAGGCACTGAGAAGCTTCCACAATCTGCAGGGCAATTTTGAGACTCTTGCCTTGCTTTTATTACAGTGACATTCCGGTGTTGTACACAAACATGTGCACATTCTTATTTCTCTTCCTCCACTGCCAAAAAGGAAAGCGCCAGACTGCTTTTCACCTCATCCCCTGGGAACTCCCCTCTTCATTTGTGAGGATCATTCCCTTTCAAAGAGCCTGTAAGACCACATCCCCTTCATCACTCATGGGGGACCAAGAGAAAAACCAACACAATGCTCAACGCAGGTTTTAGCCCTCAGTGCAAGCAGCAGCTGAAAAGAACACGGCTCCAGAAATCAAATCTTTAGCCTTACACCTCTGGTGACCCCCATTAGCGGAAATGTTTGTTCAAGTCAAAATTAGGGCAGACCCAGGTAACAGAGGAATCCTCCTAGACAAGGAGATAGCACTTGGAGAGCAGGAGCAGCAGGAGATGGTACCTGGGGAGCAGCAGAAGGGTTCCCGACTGCTGACACTGGGACATCCTCTGAGCTGCAGCTTGGCATCACACCCGTTGTCTGGGGTTCAAACGTACAGACAAGATCTGCTCAACTACTGCCAACTACTCTTTCATTATATATATATGTAAGGGCATATTTGAATCAGAGAAGGCTCATACTTCTGCATCGTGCAGTTAATAGCATTGAAAAAAAAAAAAATCACACCCCATCAGTTTTTCTGAGCTCCACATGGAGTGAACCAAGGTTAGACCAAGTGGAGATTTTGGGAACAAAAGCGGACAAAGACAGGAAAAATGTGTTATTTTTATGTGCACAGCTTCTCTTAAAGTTCAAGAAATAACCCTTTTCCCCCCTCTCTTCACGACTACTCAATTCCACATCCCTGCCTCCAAGAAAAAAAGCAAAGTGAGCCCAAAGCCTGGCGGCCCCAGCACCATGCCACAGACTTCACCACATCTCTGTTTCCAGCACTGAGGGAAAGACTCCCAGAAGAAAAGGTTCCCCTCAGCCTGCCCAGAATTCCCCTGCCAGGCTTACATCTGCTGCAACCAGTGCTGCGGGAGCCACAAACGCACCCGCTATCAGCAAATATCTTTCCTCTGTCCACACAAACGCTATTCACAAGGTCTCAAGCTCTCTTGCCTGATAGAATATTGATCCCCTGGAGTGCAAAGTCCAGCATGCCATTAGTCCAATCTGTTTTCAAGCTGACACAATCCCATCATTTGTCATCTTCTCCTGTCCTGCTGTGTTTGTTTAGGAGCAGGATATTTGCTTTATCTGTCACTTTCCAATCCTCACTGTATTCTTTACCTGACGTGGAGTTTATTGGGTCCACAGTTTTCTCAGAGTCATTAACAAGGAAGATTTTGACATGCTGATGAGATCACTGGAAAATGATGATGCTGATGGGTCAGAAAGCATTCATCAGACTCGATATATTTTGCATAAGGATGGGTTTTGTGTTTTAAACCGGAATTCAATGGAGACATTTATAAAGAACACTTAATTGTCTACAGCAAGCAGAAGATTGGCAGGAACTGAATCAATAACAATACCTGAGGAAAACACCCAGCTCAGTAACTACCTTCAGAATGTCTTTAAAGGAAGAATGGAAACCTGTGCAGTATCCCCAGCTCCAAGCAGCAGAGCAGGCAGCTTGCAGAAGATGTTCAGATCCACACAATGCAGCAGTATGTTCTGTGCTCCTGTGTTACAGACCTGCAGATCTCCTTTTGGCATTTCCTATTTAAGAGATGTTTGCATCTCAACACAGTTTAAACTTCTCTCCAGAACCTGATGGAAGTCCTATTTAGTCATCTACTGCTGGCTGTATAAAAGTTAGTTTGCACAGAAATTGTTGTTACTATAAGCATTGGCATGAGAAGCACCCCAAGAACAGGATGGGGTTATGATCTGATGGCCAACGTTTATAGCCAGCTTATGATTTGGATTTTTTAAGGCAGATAATGTACATTGGAGCCGCAGAGTCTGGTGGCTCAGGTGCCCAGTGACATGCTGATGGCAAGCAGTGCCTACCCAGTTCCCTGAGACATGTCTTTTACTAAAGCACTCCAGCCTAAACTTTGGCTCCTACTTGTAACTAGTGAATACACGCCTAGAAATCTGCCTCAGCACACAGGGAATTCACCAACAGAAAGGAAAGGCTTCACTTCTCAGCTCTTGCTCCTACAAAAGCAACGTTTGTGTTGAGTGGAATATGCACATTTTTAAAAGTGCAGTTTCCAATGGAACTTCACAAGTTTTGTTATTGCAGGATCTTAAAATAAATACAAGCAAGACAACTCTCCCCAGGCTAAGCAAGCAACAAGGCAGCCACACACTTCAGTAAGTGTTTAATTACAAAGGCAGCCGCAGGCGTCTCGTAGTTGAGGCAACAGTTAAGGCACCTTCCAGGCAGCAGACCCAGTAAAGCTGGTAGGGCTCTCGTAAAAGCCTCATGACATTGCCTATCCTTTTCCTTTCCCAAGGTTCAGTCAAGTCCTTTCCACTGTCTTCAGAGGGATTCATGCCCTCCCCATCCCACACCTGTGTTGGGTTGGTTTAACGTTATTTGTAGTCAACTGAAGGCCAGCGTGTCACACACTGACCCCTGCACACCCACAGGAATTGATCTGCACTGACAAACAGCTTCAGCCAGCTCTGGAAAGGTCTCATTTTCTGCAGAAATGTCCCTGTCACGCCAGAGCTTTCCTTCTGAGTGGGCAATAATGGCACTTTGCAACTGCAGGTTCTGCTTTTGTCCTTCACCACTGTGTAATAATTTACTTCATATCAGAGTCTGTCTGAAAGAAATACAGCTGGTAACTGCTTGTCCCTGCCCCTTCCCGTTTGTTTCTGGAGTGGCAGGAAGGCTGTGTTGAGATACAAAGGGATTAGGCACACCAATATTGCTTTCTATCTCCTAGATTCTCCAAACTTGATTTGCTCAAGTCTTGGTACCAATGCACTGCCCCTGGCTCCTCACATCGTTCTCTGCAGTGCCCCCAGCTCCTCACATCTTTCTCTGCAGTGCCCCCGGCTCCTCACATCTTTGTGCCTTTACCTGTTCTTTTTCACATTTTTCCCTTTTTTTTTTTTTTTAAACCACATTAGCCAGTTTTTATATCAAAATATGTTCTATATGCTGAGGAAAGTAGTAAAAAGCGACAGAGGAAGTGAATAAGAAAGCTGGGTAATTTAGGAGGTGGCACTTTGAGGGTTCTGGAAACCTCTAGCAGTTCAATACCCCTCCGAGATTTGGATTAGGTAGGTTACAGATCACAGGATACACTCTTCAATAAAATTTTAAACATTCTCATTAGCTAACAGAAGTCTATACACAGAAAACAGCTGTACAGCTGTTAGGGATTGTGTGTGTGAAGGCAGTGCAGGCAGTGCGAGCAGCCAGGCACCCGAGGGGAGGAGGGGAGGGCTCCCGCCTCTGCACTGACAGGGGATTCGCGCCGGGCTCTCACAGATGTTGCAGCCGCTTTACTGCTGCTCTCTGCTCAGTGCTTGCAGGTTGCTGCAGTAATTGGTTGAAGCAAAAAAAAAAACCCAAAAACCAACCAAAAACCCAACCCCAAACTACTGCTAATAATACAATAAAAGCAAATTCTAGCCAGTACAATAAAAACAGGACGCAGTTTATACGTTCTGAGCGAACAGCACGTGAATTTATGGACAAACAGGCCTCTGCGTTCTCTCCCTTCCACATCTTGGGGATAAGGTTACGTTTTATTTGTGGGGAATTTTATGGCAGTAAAGTCTGTTCATTAAAGACAGAAAAAGAGAAGAGAAAAAACAGATGATTGTTGCCCAGAAATCCTCCTCTGTTCTCCCCCACTTGTTTATCCTTTAACTTTTTAAAGGAATTTTTAGACAAAGATGCTTTCTGTCTCCTTTGGAAAAGAACAAGTGCTGGGGGGGGAAGATGTACAGTTCCACCCAAGCGCTTCTCTGGGCTCTTTAGGCAGCATCCTGGACACAAGTTTCCCTTTAATGAAGAGCTTTCTGGGGCTCTCCTCAGCATCCACTTAAATAAAATTAAAACTTCCCAAGTTCACGAGGACGGATCCCTGGGAAGGACTTTTATTAAGTCTTTTCTATTTACTTCCTACCTAGATAAGATCTTAATCACAGCCCCCAAATTATCCGCAATGACATTTATCAACTCTAGTCATCTTTTCTTTAGCATGCTCCGCCTGACCAGTCGGCTTTTCTTCCACCCCTTCCTTTCAATGGAAGTTAATTTCGAGTACATGATTTATCTTGCTGGGCTAACAGCACTGAGGCAGCCCACCTTTTCAAAGGGCTGGCCAGGGAGTGAATTATAGCAGAGTTGTCCAGTGATTGCGTTCCATAGGGAAGGAGAATAGGCAGCCAGTGTGTTGCCCCGATGTGGCGCTGGGACCTTTTCAGCAACTGAAGAAAAAAAGATTGGGCCTCTGACCGTGGGGCTGACAGGCAAGCGTTATATCAGCAGACAAAGGCTCGAATACCTGAAAGGATCAGAACTCCATGTACTCTGAGATGTGATGTTGTTTACAACACCGTACGCTGACCCTATCCTGAATTTACATGATATCAGTGCAGTGGTCTTTTAACCTTCCCTCATTCTTCTTCCTGCATCCTCCCGCAGCTATTAGCATACAATTAGCAACAAGCACATTAAATCCACCAACACTTTGCAGCCCTTTGCACGCATTCTGCAGCGAGCGCCGCTGAAATGTATAATTTCCCTGCATGCCCTGTATATATCCAGGGGCTCTGTTTGGTTTGGCAATGGGCTTCATTCAGTATCTATTAACATTCAACTTCTATTTGTAAAGGGCATGTACAACCCACTCAAGTACATATTTGGCACAAGCCACAGTCATTTAGTATTGGGCCAGGAGTACAGCTGGTGCCATCTGGGGCAGGATAATAAGAATCTTTCACAGAGATCTCAGAAGCTGTGTTTTCATAGTCCTTGTTCCTTCAGTGCCTTATACAAATGGGGGTGGTTTATGAATATGCTCCAGTCTAGAGCTAGGGGCTCATCCAGAACCACAAGCTCCAACAGCACAGGGAGGGGAGAGCTCTGGTAGCTTTGGAGGTGACATTCAAACAAGCACCTCAGACCTGCGGGGTCCTAGCTACCAAAAGCTGGACATCCCAAAACCACACCAGTTTTCGAGCAGCAAGGAAGATTTCCAGCACTTTCTGGTTTACTTCCAGAAAACCATCTCTCTCCTCACTAATCCTTTCCCTTTTCCCTATCAGCAGGGTTGGGAAATCCAGAGTTTATGGCTTGTTTGAGGGAAAGGCAGAGAACTTTTCCAACAGAATGGGAGATTCTGCAGGGTTTAGTGCAAACGTTTCAGATGGTTCTTAACACACATCACTGCTCGAGTCAGCGCTGAAAGGAAATGTCTTAGATACAAAAATCACTTGACACTGTTGAAAAAACCTGAGGCCAGATGACTTGAAGTCATCTGCATCCACTTAGCTGTTTATTTTCCTGTTCACCGAGTTATTCTAGATGGTACACCACACAACTCTGACACTTCACGTTGACTTGAAAGGAATAAAAGCCCCTTGTTTTCCAGCTGGTACACCCACTCCAACCCTCCCTCCCCTTCCCAAGCACTGGTGCCTGCAGAGTAGAGGGCAGGAGGAGCAGCCCTGACGGTGCTGAGGACCATCAGCTCAGGACCTGCCAGCCCATGTGCATCATCAGCGTCAAGTCTAAGGGACAGAGAAGCAACTGTAGACACAAGAAAGCCACCAACCAACTAAGGAAACAGTTCTTGGCCAGAACATGAATCCTTTCATGCCACATCCCTGTACCAGATAAAGAAAGATGAGAACAGATGTGATCTTCTTCTGATGTGAGGGCATCCACACTATCTGGCTAAGCCAGGCATTTTGTTTGCTCCTCTCTTTTAACCAGGTTGAATTTGTTTTCTCAGCATGTACCTTTTGCTGCTTTCATGACTCTACAGAAACATGCACATTCCTTTCAGTGGTTTTTGGGAGGTTGGAAGGGGTTTTGGTGCTTTGAAGAGGTCAATGACATTTCAGAGGGCTCATTGCAAATTGAACATGAACACTCAGAATTGCCTCCATCCAAACCTGCTCAGCCTTCCAAAACACAGGCACTGTCACCCAAGCAAAATACAAGCAGCCTCCTTCCACACATTTAACAAAGCTTATATTTCCATACATGAATTGAAAAATGCTTTTCTCCACTGACCACGTTAGTTCTGTTGCATTGGGCTGGAAAGGAAGGAGTTCAGCAAGCTGCATTCTGCAAGTGTGCCACCACCACCACTGTCAGACTTGAGATGGACAGCCAGGGATTCCTTACAACATGAAAACCTTTGACTATGTCTCATTCCATTCACAATGGTTAAAATCAGTCACCATTCAGTGTACGACTTCGGGGGAAATATTGGGTTTTATTAAAACAAAAATGTTTCAGTCAGGCTTTTCTCCCCTTTGGTGTCAGGGTGTGTGGCTGCAGCACAGTCACAAGCAACAACAACTCTACACGTGAGCTGGCCTGAAAGCAAGGGCTTATGTTCTTGAATTGTTTCACTACCAGAGCTCCCAACTTACAGCAACAGGAGGAAGCTGAACAAGAGCTGAAATACGAGCTCTGTTATTCCCCGTTGGCTGGACACATCACTCGCATGGCATCACCTCTATCCTGCACTTGGGGAACATACAGGAACTCGTATGCACATTCCTGGGGATGGTTTTTAATGTTCAAAAAGAAATTTAAGTTGTGTTACAACAGACACAGGCAGTTCCCAAACACTGCTCCACCGGCAGGGGAGACCAGCCAGGAGAGTCACCAACAGTGAACAGCAAAGGGCTAAACACAGTCAGAATCCCAGCAGATACTGGTGAAAGCCATCACTGGTACACACTTCTCGTCCAGACAAGATGTATGCAGCATGCTACATACAATTAAGTATTCCACTGAATCAAAACAAGTTGATAACCCAAATCTGTATTCATCCCTTAGCCATTCTTTGTCTCTCTGTCTGGCACCATCCTGGAACTGATATTTTCTGCTTCATGAATGGCCACTGCATATGGAAACAGGAGAATCACTGAGCACCTACAGGGTTACTGAAGGGTGTCTGACTTCTTGAAACTGCAAATCCTAATCCTTTTGACATCTGCCTGCAGAATTGTACACACGACTTGTCCAACCTCATCTCCACAAAATGAGGGCGTGAATTAGCAATCAGAAAAATCAACACATATACACATGGAGACAAAAAAAAAGCATTTCCAAGTTTTACTGACAAAATTTGCCAACCTTTTATGAAGAGAAAGAGAGAGAATACATTTTGCTCCAGATGTGTGCATTTCCATTCTACTGAGAAACACAGATAAAAATGGAGACAGTCCCTGTTGTGAATAAGAGAAATACGTATTTTAAAACCTAAACCTCTACGTACCCTCACTTAAGTATAAAATTGCCTCTCATTCAGCTTAAGACCATCTTGTGGCAGTCAAAGGCATTAAGCAAAATGTAAACACATACACTTTTTTTAGCTGCCATTTTGGACTCTGTGGCCCGTGGTTGTCTGTAAGCCTATACAAGAAGGAAACTGTATTCTGCTGGAGACAGTGTGCTCAGCTTTGTTTCATTATTCATATGGTTAGATTTCAACAATGTGAGAATAAACTGCAGAGGTTAAGAGGGGAAAAATAATTAGGAGTGCAACAAAATGCAAGAGCACGTTAAGGTGTTAAAAGGGCTGGAAGTGTGAAACTCAAAAATAAACATTCTGCCTAATATATTAAGGTAATGTTTTGGCGTATGCTAACCAAATCAATACCTGGAATCATGGTAAGAGAGCTTGCATTTCCAGCTGCTGCAGCAGATGGTATTTAGAGCAAAGCCTGCCATTGCAGTGTTCTGCAACATCCCAAGCTTGCATTTAGTGGCACATGAATGGTGTTATTCTGTGTTTACATTGGGATTAACTTTGTGGACTGACACTGAAGAACTGTAAAAAAAAAAAAGAACTCGGAACCCCTGACTTTTGTAATCTTTTCTTAACCACATTAGCTACTGTAAGCTAACCTGAGTAGCAATAAAGACATTTGAGGGCTTTTTTAAGCAGAAGCTTCCCAAACACACTCCTGTTTACAAACTGCCTTTGCATGGGCTGATGAAATGGAACCAGTTGGGACCTTCCTCCATCTCAAACGTTAATATTCAAAAAAAAACCCCAACCCAAACAACAAAACACCCCACCACACACCTTTCCAAAAGAAGCCACAGGACTGTTCTCCTGATTCTCCCTCTGTTGAAGGTGCATCCCTGCAGTGGCCCAGCAGGAAATTAAACACTTTGTGAGAAAACAATGAAAGAAAACAAAGCAAACACAGCTGATGAAACACAAGGTGAGGCTCAGATTAGCTTCTTTCTGACTAGGAGAGAGTATCCTAGGACCAAGAGGAAAGATGTGTGATGGTGTGTGGATCTCAGCAGCCTGAGCCCATGTTACTCTGCTTAAACCTGGAGGTAGGGTGTGAAATCCCAAACCATAGGAAATTCCTTCATTTTCACAGAAGAAACACCACAACTACAGGATGGAAGAGCCGGATGGAGTATGGCTGTCAGGTACAAAAGATGGGAAAGACCCTGAACAGACTATCCTAGGAAAAACCTCCAGACCAAGAGGCTTCCTCAAAGCCCAGGACAGGCAGAGCACAGGGCCCACTCATGGTGAGAATCTTCATGCTTTTGACTCTTTCAGGAACGTAGGAAGCTCAGTTTCCTCCAGTACATACCTCTTGTGGTAAAGCATAATTTATTCACTAGTTCAACTTTGATTTGGCTAAAACTGAACTGAATGAAGACAGGCCTGGTTCAATCTGAAGTGGTTGTGTCCATGAGATGATTTAACTCAGTTTAAACAGATTCTCGGGGAAAAAAAAAAAACACTTGGATTAGACCAGATTAGTGCAAATCCTAGTTTGAAACTAACCCTGAGAAAATGGTCTGGCAGATAACAACATCTCTCAGGCAGCAAGACGAGCTCCAGAGGTCCCTTCTGACCAACGCTCAGGCAAGTACAGCCTTGGTGTGCACTACGGATCTGGATGACGTTTGCTTCAGTCCTGTTTGAGATCTCTCTGCTTTGTTGAACCATGCAGGGTTCAAGCCTCAGAGAAAGAAAGGCATTGTGCAGAGGTAAATATTAAAGAATCTGCAAGCACAAACACCTGTGTTCTGTGCTTATCACACAACTGCCTGAGATTTGCTAGGTGTGGAGGTGGAGAGAGCTTAGCTAAGACAGCAAAGGCCAGCCACGTTTGGGATGCAAGCATCAAGTCTGTTCTGGAGCAAACTACTTGCTCTTTCATAAGAATGTCTAGCAAACCTGGGCCAGTCCCTGGTGACACTCTTGTAACTAACTGAAGACCCTCAGGTGCCAACCTAAAGCACACAGAGCCCAGGCAGCGTTGCTGAGGGGAAGCTGAGTGGTGCTGCTGAGGACAGGCTGGTTTGCCAAGAGGCCAGTGACACACAAAGAGCAGCCTGTCCCTGGGGAGGAGGTCCATCTTCATGGCAAATCTGACAAATGTCTTATTATTACCATTATTTTATTTTTTTTAAAGTGGGCTTGTTCTCTCTGGGTCACTTTACTCAAGCCTGCCCAACTTTGGTAATAATGAGCTGAGGCTGGTTAAGTAGCTAATTAGCATGCCGTTTGTTAGACGAGTTAAGAATGTAATTATTGTGAGTAGGCAGAGCCTGCCCATGGAATGCATTTTGAAGGTTACCATAGGAATCTTTCCTTGGTCTATTCATTCTGAGTGTAATACTAATCACTATCATAAGGAAAGGATTGCTTGGATATAGACTGTAGGTTAACATCTGATTAGATTTCCAGTGAACAAAGCAATCCAGGCAGTTTGTTTGTTAACCCTTTTGGGTCCTGCCAAAGTGTCCTGACCTGCGTGAAGAACTCTGTGCGGTTGGATCCCCCTCCCCTGCCCTGGGTTTGAAGTCACAGCATCCTGCTGCAGAGCTCGGGGCTCTAATTGCAGAGGGCAGGCTGAATGCTGTCCTCCAAACATGCTGAAATTAGGGAGGTATTCACAAAAACTGGCATGGCAAGCCATCTATTACTGCTTTTCTTCACTTGTAGATCGGTCGAGTTCAAAT
Source organism: Urocolius indicus (assembly GCA_013401255.1). NCBI lineage: Eukaryota > Metazoa > Chordata > Aves > Coliiformes > Coliidae > Urocolius > Urocolius indicus. The sequence continues at coordinate 10,060 of WBNH01001191.1, read as the reverse complement.
GCTGCTGGATAATTCAAAGATCTGATTAAAATGGTAACTGGGAAATAGTAAAGAGCAGAGCATTGTTTCTTTTATTTATTTAAAATACCTCCAGCATTCAGCGTGGAATCCTGCAAACAGACATCACTGGCACAAGTCCATCCTATCCTTATGACTGCTCCACCCTACAGCACCTACGTGGGAGGTCAGTTTGGTCTTCAAGTGAGAAGGCAACCCCTGGCCTTTGTTACATCATCTCAGGAGGGCCAGGGCTCATGCAGCACACTACAGGGAAGACATACAGTCCCCTTCATGAGCCTGTGCAGGTACAAATGCCACCAAAAGGACACTGTTGTTTGACAGCTCTGTGGTGCCTGGAGGGATAGGAGCTGGAAGCTCTGCAGTTCAGGTCTCAGGAACTTCTGTGTTCCCTTAACACATCAGCAGAAGAAGAGAGCAGAGAAGAGCCTCAAGGTGCCCCAAACCCAAACCTCTTGCACCTCCAGAATTGCTCCTCCCACAGCAGACGTTTGCTGGAGCACTGCAGAGTGAATCACCCATGAGCAGTACCTGCTTTACACAGTTCTTCTGTGGATGGACAGCAGCTCCCTGTCCAAAGAGGGCAAAGGTACTACCTTTTGTCAGAGAGGAAATTCATGTAAATTCATCTTTTGTTCCCCTGCCCCCAAAAGTCACAGTCAGCAGAGATCACATTTACACCAGCACAGCTCTAAGGAACCCTGGATGCTCATTAAATCGCCTCTGCATATTTTGCTCTTTTTTTTTTTTCCCCCCTGAAGGCTGCCTAACCAAAAAATCTCTCAGTGGTGTTCCTTAGCTCTTACCCTAAAAATATTACAAAAAAAATGAAGCAGTGAATACCACAATCTGAATGCATTCTGTGTCCAGCATCATGCTGTTAGCAGCTCACTCACCAGGCCCAAGGCTCGGTGGGAATTTACAATTCATCGGCGACCGAACTATTTTAATGGTATCAACACATCTTTACCCTGGCATATGAGTGTGTGACTTATGAAGAGAGAAGCAATTTGTTTCATGAATTTCATCCTTTGTTATTGAAAGCTGCTGGATTTGGATGTATAAAGACCTGTGCCATTAAGCCACAGGGCAGAAGCATCCTATGGGCTAACAAGTTTGTTTGCTTGTTATTATTATTTTTTAAATACAAATTACTTTAAAAGTAGCATTATGTAGGACTCTGAAGGTGCTTTACTTAAATCTTGTGCCTCTTCCAAACGATTGTAGAATGTGAAGGGGAAAAAAAAAAATGCATGGAACAGTCCATGTTCTCAATTCAATAGGAAAATAGCAGCTGATTTCTAACCAAATTAATGTATGTTATTGAGTGGGTTTACAATTGTCCAATCCTGTGTACCTCTAAATAACTGTATTTATTAGGAAATGGGGATTTATTGCAACAGGAGCTTGTCTGGTGTCTTTTTAAGAAAATTTAAAAAGATAAAGGAGGATCAGTGTGAAAAGACAATTTGCTAAGCAGCTCCATTTTTTGCTGCAGAATGCTGTCTGCTTCGAATGAGAGGTCTGATTGGTAAAGAACAGAGAACTAAAAGTAAGGGTGAAACTGAAATAAATATTTACTGTTACCTAAATAAAAAGTTTCTATGGATGACACTCATTTTTTCAAATAATTAATGATTGGGGTTGGGGTTAGAAAATGCTGGAGCCCAATTCAGCCTGAGCGAAAGAGCGGCGGTTCCCTCAGGACAAAACTCTCTTGGCTGTGGTGAGGTGCAGCACCAACCAGCAGCCCCCAGGCAGGGACTGGGCTATGAGGGGCTGCAGCAGTTTTGCCCCAGCACCCCGTTTCTCTCAGTGAACACTGCAGGAGTGTGCAGTGTGTCTCAGGTGCCACCACACCACAAATCACAGCCCTCGCCATTGAGTGACAACACACACTCATGCAGGGTTCATGAAAGAACACAAGTTGTCAGTGATCAACTCTGGGTTTTCCTTGAGCAAAACTTGAGAACTGAGACAACTTTAGATGGCAAATAAAATGGATTTCCTGAAATAGCAAAGGACTAGAGCAGCTCTTTCATAGGAAGGTGGGAAGAAGCAGTAAAAGTTTTCTTTGCATTATTTCAAATACAAAAACCTTGAAATATTTTTCAGTCATTGATCTTCTCAAGAAGGCAGGAAACCAAAAGGAATAATATTTCAATCCAGCTTCCACTAGATTACCAGATTCAACAAGAAATAAGGGGAAAAAAAAGTCCTCTTTGCCAGCTATTGTTCTCAAGCCAGTTCTTTCACTCTATTTTTGGCTAATTAAATTAATCTGGTAAGCAGGTGTAAACCCACTTGCTTAAGCAACGGTTTGGGTTGCTAAAAGGAGAGATTGGAGGTATTTGCACAGTAAGAGATTTGTACAAGGGAGCATTAAACCCTATCAACAAGAGGAAACTCCACTCAGGATGCAGAAAATCCTGTTTAGCACTTCCCAAATCACACCAAACGTGAAATGCAGTCTGCTTCTAATCCCATGTACTAACACCAAGGTGAACTGTCTGTCTGCTTAAACTGAGAAGCCTGGCCGCTATATGTTCAGAATGTTTTACATAGTTTGTATTTTATGTAGTAAATGGAAACATAACTGTTGCTGCCCTTTGACGTTTGCATTGTAGATGCAACCTGCGGCGTGCTTGGGTTTGAGTCCAGAGTTACTATCCCACCTTTAACTGCCATGGAGAACCTTTTCCACATGCACTTTTTTTTTGGCAGAAATATAAACTGACGAGGCTACCAGCAGAGATTGCAGATGAGCACAACATCAAGCACCTTAATCATCACCAAAGGTAAAGTAATAAATAAAAACCAGATAGATTCCAACCAGAGAAAAAGAAGTAATGAACAAAGAGCCAGAATTCAGTCTGACCTACACAGAGTGATCATGGGTCACCCTCAGCTGGCAAACAGTAAAACCTGGTTCGGTGCAATTATTATGATTTGCCACTAAGCAATAGCAGCTAACATGGAAAATGCTCCATTTCTGTTTAAAGGTATAAGCTTTCTGGAGAAGAATGACAGTTCATCACCCAGAGTACAAAAAGGAAGCTGCACCAAACCTTCAGCCTTTAGCATCTCACAAAAACCAGGCACCTTCCCCCTCAGTGCCTTATTTTCCAACAGGTCAAGCTCATTATCTAACACTGTGTCCACCAACCACACATGCTCAGCCCTGTTTGCTGCATTTCCAAAGTACTCCTTTGAACCACCAAACATAACAGGGCAGCAGTCATTGCCGTTGAGGCACCTGCAGGTGGGATGGCAGAGCACGCTGGTATTTGGGAGGAATGCTGTGAGGGTGACTGTAAGGGAAGGAGGAGGAGAGGAGCACAGTAATACAAGCCACGACTGCGTGTGTCCCTCTCCTAGCAGTGCTGGGAGAGGAGCACAGTAATACAAGCCACGACTGCGTGTGTCCCTCTCCTAGCAGTGCTGGGAGAGGAGCACAGTAATACAAGCCACGACTGCGTGTGTCCCTCTCCTAGCAGTGCTGGGCCCTTGCCAAAGACCAGAGGAAGCATTTAGAGAAGCAGCAGTGATGGTGTTGCCTGTAGGCTCCTTGAGATGTTACATCTGCTCAAAATATTCCTCCTTCCTCCAGCTCCCAGCAGAGCCCAGCCCTCGGCTGCCAAGGGTCAGACCCAGCTTCAGCAGCTGAGCAAACGTCTCACAAAACCCGTGCAGAGAGCTCTGCCCCGGGCCCGCTGCTGCCGTCCCTCCCGAAGCAACCTGGGTGGCAGAGGGGCCCTGCCAGCACACCTAGCCCTGCCTCAGCATCAGCCCAGCCTTAGGGACGGTCACACTGTCATTCTGGGTCTCCCTCTCCTACACAAGGACATCCCTTTGCCCAACCACCCTCACCCTGAAGGATGCTCGCTGCCGATGCTCCACTGTGTTTGTTTCAGTGGGAGGAAGCTGGATAGCCAAGCAAAATGGCCATTTCATTTACCTCCTTCAGTAATAACGACCTGCAACAATAATTAACATCCCTCTTCTTTTTGCCAGTCCAAAGCACTTTTGCTCTTCCCCCTCCCACTCGCCCCCTTCCAGATTTGCTCCTGTTTTTCGTCTATTTGTGAAGGTGCCCAAGACAGGAGCTCACTTAATACGTTCCCTTACGCTTGTGGCGCAACAGCCTATTCAGTACAGATAAGCCCCTTTAGAAATGAAGGGGAATTTAATTCAGTGCTTGAGTGACAGCAGGAAGATTTATCCCCTCAGTAGACAATACGGCTTTTGGGGCTTTAATCTTGCCCAGACAATGGGCTGTTTCTCGGCCCTCATCTTGTGCTTTTCCCACGATGTTCGGTGATTAACCGGGGCTCCATTGGATGGAAGCCACTATCTCTCATTTAAGAGTGTTTGCGCCTCTGTCAAGGACCAGGGAGGGAGGGAGGGAGGTGGGAAGAAGAGAAAGGAAGGGGAGGGGGGGGGAAAAGTTTAACTCATCTGGGAGAAATGCTGCAAGGCTGTAGACCGGACCCAGACAGATGCCAGTGCTATCTGCAGTAGGCAGGGCTGGGGGACAAAGCAGATGGATACTGGCATTGTCACCTCTGGGAGAGCAGTGGGCAGGGCTCTATTGATTTATTTCAACAAACAGAAGCTCCTCATTTATTTCATTATGGTCTCTATTTAGAAAAGCACTTGTCACGGACTGAAATCCACTGGTCCTTAGATACGTGCTGCCTAAGTTGAAGCGTAAGGGCTTTTCTAAAAGGGAAGGAATCCAAGTGCACTCTGAAGTCTGCTCTTGAATCAGCCACTGTGCTCACAGTTCACAGCAAGCTGGAGTTCTGCACTTTCCTAGCAAAGATCCTCAGATACCGTAGCAGAGAACAGCCACACAGGGAGCTGGTGTGTCAGAAACACCTGCAAAACACAGCAGGTACTCCCAACAGCTCAGAGCAGAGGCATTTGTCACCATACCTGCACTGCAAAGTGCTCTGGATTATTTCACTTGCTCCATGAAGACTATGAAATCATTACAAAGCTCAAGACCAGTAAGTTTCCTCATGCCTAATGAAGGGCACCCATTACTGTCAGTCTAATTTATAAATCAGTCTTCGTTGCAAAAACAACGTCTTAAGTTGTTCTTACAGAAAGAAAATACCCTGGACACCAAGGCTTCAGCTTTGGAGATGTGCAGGAATACAGATGTAGCCTCACCACATGATCACGCTGGTGTGTGGGGGATGTTTATCACTCCATGCCAGTTCAGTCATAATGGTCAATATTAAGGCACTGCAGTGTCAAGATCTTTTTAACATGGAAAAAGTTCCTGCCAAACTACTGTAGTTTTTCATTCTGTTGGAATTGTATTGCCAGTTTGTGTTTAAGAGCTCTGTTTATTCCAATAATTACATTGCTATATATGGACTTTCCCTCTCAGGGTTCTGAGGAAAATAAGGTCTATAAGGGCAGAGGGCTGTTCTCTAGGTTTCCTGCTCCCAAACTAATGAGGGGGCACAGTGTAATCACACTAGACCACATCACTTATACTTAGTACCTGGGGACATCAGCTGTAGCCACAGCACAACAGCATCAGGTACTGCACTCACACTGCCAAAACAGCCTGAGCTCTGGAGCATCAGCTGGTCGATCGCTCCTGCTAGACGTGTCAACACGGAGCTTCTTTCCCGTGGCCAGCACACTGGCTCAAAGATGCTTTGTTTCAGCTATCACACATCTTTCATTCTCTCTCCTACAACTGCATACTCGGATGACTCAATCAGATGGAAAAAAAGAAAAAAAAAGACGTTGCAGTGTTGTCTTTTGTTGATGTGAATGTTTGGGAGCAGCTGAGCCAAGAGGCAGGAGCATATGTTTCTCCATGCACTGAGTCTGGGCTGTGTAATCCAATAGACACAGCTGAGTCCAAGGCCACCAACAGACTGAACTTGCCCACTCAGACACACATTTAGTACATGGGGTGCCCAGAAGATGGACCAAATTCTTCCCAAGAGGATTCTCTCTCAGGTCACAAAGAGAAAAGTGGCTATTATTTCATTTAACCTGGAACACAGAAGTGGCCCAGTGCTCATTGCTTTACAGAGAGGAGAAGAGCAGAGCTGAGCTGTGGGGACATCCTGGGATGTGCCACTTCATGCAAGAGTTCCCCTTCCCTTCCCATCACGGTGTGTGCAGCAGTGCTCACTTTGGGGAGCCTGGTGCAAAGAACATGGAGAAATATTCTGTACCACAGTCTTTGCAGATGGAATCATTTTTGGCACAAAACCATGGAAACCAAACACCACATGTGGGCTGCCATTCATCAGAGGGCAGGAGCTCCTGCCTGTTCCCAGAAGGTGATCCTGTAGGCTCTGACAAACGGCCCCAGCGAGCAGAGATGCTCAGCCTTGTCTGCAGTCTCATACAAATGACTACCTAACACACCTCACCTATCACAACTCATTTGCCTCCTTTTCTTTCCATCTTTTCAATCTCCAAATTTCTGCACTTGCAGGTTTCAGTCATCAAGGACAACAACAACAAAGTGAAGTGGTCCACAAGATTGTTCAGGCAGCAGATGAGGAGTTTTGAGAGGTCTGAGAGCAGTTTTAATTTCTACACTAAGAAAATTAACATGGAAAAAGATCAGAGCCTTTAAGCTTCAACATTCATTAACATGAATCCATTAGAGGGCAGAGCTTAAGAGTTCCTTAATATTATATTTGGGACTTCTCTGTTCTTTCAACCACAAGTTCAAGTCCCTGAGGAGTCAGTTAAGTTCTTCAATCTCTTTAATGAGATCAACTGAGTGAATGTGGGGTGTTTTTAGAGGCCTTTAAATGTAAATGGACTGAAAATAAAAGGTTTTATAGAATACTTTAAGGGTTCTGGGGTTATGTTTTATTTGTTTGTTTTAAATTTGACCACAGATTGCATTGTGGGACACAATGGGGACAACCAGCCCGTCACTGCTCACCTGCCAGCACTTCTGTGAACACAGCTCTGCGAACCTTCAGGACAGGAATCATCAGTCTATGGAATAAAAGGTCTGTAAAGCAAATGCCATCACGAGGCATTTAAACAGCTACCATAGTCCACTATCTCATACCAGGGACTCCCCTTCTGCAACTCCTTGCCCTCTTCCTTTTGTCTTTGACTCCTGTGAACTCATTTAAGCCTCCTTTGAGAGCTCACTATAGTTCCTGGGAACCTTTTCAACACCTTTATAGTGAGCTGAAATGGGCCTTTAGCATGCTGAGCTGAGAAGCACGTCTATACACCCCTCGCATGCTCTAACGCAGAAGGGCTTTGGTTTGCTTTTGCTGCACCTCTCTCTTAAAAGATAAAGGCCCTGTCTTCCACATCACTTCATGTAAATTAAGCATGTATGAGACCAGTGTCTTCTAGCAAGTGACTAATGCTGCCTACAGCTGAGCAGACCACAGCCCTTTCTCTTCCTCCAGCAAAGCATCAGATCAGGGCCCACCAGCAACTCTGGGCCCACTGTGAATTAGTAATTGGGGCTACACAGGCATCCTGGAACACTTTCTCTATCTTGCCTTCCAAGCTACTTCAAACAGTGTTTTTCTGTTCTATTTTAAATGGTGAATGCAGAGAGGAGGGAGGAAAGAACGAGAGGAACAAAAATAAGATTAAAATAAAAGACCATATAGGGAACCCACAGAAAAACAAATGTCAGGGCCCAATCCCCATGTTGTCTCAACCACTGTGAACCCAGAGTCACTCCATTTAACTCAGAGAGATCAAACTGTGGCTTATAATTTTTACAACACCTTTGTCTGGCCCAGCATTTAGAGGAAGTGGGGAAAGTAGAAGGAAAATTATTCTGTACAGGCTTCCTGAAAACTATGAGGGACTTTTGTGGTAGCAGCAGTAGGGTAAAACAGATCTGCATTTAGAAGAAATACACCATAAAAATCAAATTCATTTTGCAATCCCCCCTTCCAACCACTCTGGTCCCCACACCCGAGCCAGCACCAGCCATATACATCACTGTGCTACTTCCACTGTGAAGACGGGATGTTTTAGTAGCCAGAAAAGGTCATAAAAGCTCCTTCACTCTGCAGAGAGCCTCCTTTTTCTTTCAGAGATATATTTGCAGCAGGTCAAAAGCAATAGCTTTCACATCCTTTACTTGAAGCTAAGCTTTCCTTCCTCTCTCTTATATTTACAACCACCAAAGTGGGCGACGAGGTCCCCACACAACAGAGCCACAACCATGGAACCCTCAGCAGGGCCATGTGAGGGGCTGCTTTTGGGTAGGGGAGCAGAAAGGACTGCCACAGGCAGCAGCAATAGGAACAAGTGGGCAGCAGCTGTTCAGACAGGCTGAGGCCCTTCCAAACTTGGAATAACTCCTGTAGCAGTTGTACCAGGCTCTTACACAGGGCACAGGGGTCTCCTGCTTTAAGAGGGTTAGTCTCAGACCCACGGGACCAAACCTTTGAGGTAAGACTAATGAGTGAGACACTGCGATACCTTTCACCCCCAAAGAGGAGTCAGACATTTAACCACATCACAGGTTGTACAGAGGCTGCTGATCATTACCATGTCTTTTGATTGTGAGTCAGCATCCCATTAGCCATATCCTGATGCTCCCCAAGCTGTGCCTGCTCCTGGCACAGCCCAGGGATGATAACCATTTGCCAGAGTTGACCTCTGGTGAAACCCGACAGGCCAAGGTTGTGCAACAGTCATGAGTGTCATTATATAAAAACTGAGCCAAACTGGAAACATAGCACAATCTGGCAAGGCACATGATGCTGGTTGCTGCCCTTGAGCTGGGCAACTCAGAGGGTTTTGTGCTTGTACATATCAAAATATCCTGTGGTACCAGCCCATCATTGCTTCAGAGGAGCCCTATGCAGCTCCAGTGCTCCTCTAAAGAACAAAGCAACACTCATCTGCAATAACCAGTGTCCATTCACTCTCTTGACTTTAACAAAAGTATTCCTAATGGCTGCTTTCAGCTCATTCAAGCTGGCTGCTTTGTGAGAAGCTGCTGAGAGAGAAGATCAGGAACACATCAGACTCACTTTTCCAGCAGTTGCTCCTCTCTCCACGCTCTGCACACTCTCTACAGTTCCTGAGGTGACTCTGTGAGTCTCAGCACTGACACCACCTTTCTATTTGGTCTCCATTTTATTATTAGTACATTGACACTGAGCAGTTCCAGAGCGACAAAGTCAAAAGCAAGCCAGAGATCCAGGTGACCCAGATGGGATACAAGGCCTGAAGGGAAAAAAAACACCCTGCACTGCTTGCAGGTATTTTTGGTGTGGATTTCTGATCAAAGGGAGCACTGCCTACAAGCAAGTTAACACATACTGTTTAACCAAAGCTGACATTGCCTTAACTCATTTAAGGTTATTTTTTGTGCTGCAGTAATCTCCAGAGGCCTTGAACTGCCCCTGGACATAGTACTACTTGTTAGTAAGGGGAAGTCCTTTCCCCAAAGAACTAACAAATCCCTGTGTTGGTTGTTAAGGATGCAGAGCAAGGTGGGAACACACAAAGATTATCCTACAGGGTAGTGGCAGAGCTAGAAATCTTGCCTTCTTGATCCCGAGTCCTGTATCCACAAAGCTAACCTGGCTAAAATTAGTCCAAACCATACACATCTGCCCTGATTGCAAACAAAAAGGTGTTAAATAAAATGAAATACAATCTCAGCATCCACTATCTGCATTGGAGGTTACATTTAACATTAAACTGGTTTAGCCGTTTGTTTGCTGCCTTGGAGTTTGGCAGCACAAAGTGCTTCAACAATAAGTATAAACTCCTTTGCCCTTCACCAGTCTTTGCCCAAAGCCACTCAGTGACACGATAGTTATTAAACATAGAGGCTCACCTTGTTTTTCTAATAGCTTTTCGTTTCAAGCATCCTTAACTTCACAAGCCCCAGGTCAGGCTAACAGAAAAGTGCCAGTATTCAGGAAACTTCTCTTGCTTCAAAAATCACTGCATTTTGGCAGCAGCACCAACTCCTCATGAAATTACTCCTTTTCCTCAAATAATCTACTTAAATATACATAGGAGAAAAAAAAAAAAGACTTGGCTC
>WBNH01001190.1:30165-162806 GCA_013401255.1 Urocolius indicus | reverse complement strand
ATGATCTGGACAACAGAAGACTTGTCCTTGGTGAATGAGGGAGATGTTAATGACTTTTTGGGCAAGCTTAACCCTCATAAGCCAATGGGACCTGATGGGATGTACCCAAGAGTGCTGAAGGAGCTGGCTGATGTGGTTGCTAAGCCTCTCTCCATCATTTTTGAGCAATCATGCAGGGCAGGCAAGGTGTCTGAGGACTGGAGGAAGGCCATTGTCACTCCAGTCTTCAAATAGGGCAAGAAGAAAGACCAAGGAAGACCTGTCAGCCTCACCTCCATCCCTGGAAAGGTGATGGAATAACTCATCCTTAATGTTGCTAATAAACATATGAAGGAAAAGGTGGATATTAAAGGGAGTCAACATGGACTCACCAAGAGGAAATCCTGTCTGACCGACCTGACAGCCTTCTATGAAGACATAACTGGCTGGCTTGATGAGGGAAGAGCAGCAGATGTCATGCACCTTGACTTCAGCAAGGCTTTTGACACTGTCTGCCATAACATCTTCATCAGAAAGCTCAAGCAGTGTGGCTTGGATGAGTGGACAGTGAGGTGGATTGAGATCTGGCTGAATGACAGAGCCCAGAGGGTGGTGATCAATGGCACAGAATCAAGTCGGAGGCCTGTGGCCAGTGGAGTTCCACAGGGGTCAGTTTCAAGGCCAGTCTTGTTCAACATTTTCATCAGTGACCTGGAGGAGGTGACAGAGTGTACCCTCAGGAAGTTGGCTGATGGCACCAAACTGGCTGATTCACCAGAAGGCTGTGCTGTCATTCAGCAGGATCTCCACCAGCTTGAGAGTTAGGCAGAGAGGAACCTTATGAGGTTCAACAAGGACAAGTACAGAGTCCTACACCTAGGAAGGAATAACCCCATGCACCAGTACAGGCTGGGGACTGACTTGCTGGAAAGCAGCTTTGCAGTGAGAGACCTGGGAGTCCTAATTGATAATAAACTGAACATGAGCCAGCAATATGCCCTCACGGCCAAGAAGGCCAATGGCATTCTGGGAAGCATCAAGAAGAGCGTGGCCAGCAGGTCAAGGGAGATTCTCCTCCCTCTCTACTCTGGCCTGGTGATGCCTCATCTGGAGTCCTGTGTCCAATTCTGGGCTCCACAGCTGAAGAGGGACAGATAACTTCTGGAGAGAGTCCAGCACAGAGCCACCAAGATGATCAGGGGACTGGAGCATCTTCCTTATGAGGAAAAGCTGTGGGAACTGGAGCTGTTTAGTCTAGAGAAGAGGAGACTGAGGGAGGATCTCATTAATATTTATAAATATCTAAATGGTTGATGTCAGGATGTTGGGGCATCCCTTTTGTTCTATTACGTCTAGTGACAGGACAATGGGTAATGGGATGAAGCTGGAACACAAAAAGTTCCACTTAAACATAAGAAAAACCTATTTCACTGTGTGGGTGAGGGAGCTCTTGCCCAGGCTGTCCAGGGAGGGTGTGTAGTCTTCTTCTCTGGAGATCTTCAAAACCTGCCTGAACTCATTCCTATGTGACCCGATCTAGGTGACTCTGCTTTGGTAGGATGGTTGGAATGGATAATCTCTAAAGGTCCCTTCAAACATTACCATTCTATGATTCTGTGATTTTACTATATAATAAGGTAGTGACTATGTGATATAATTCTGTTTCTGTTATTTTGGGGTTTAACTGCTGCCAGAAAAAAAAAAAATACACTGGGCATATTTTTATTTATAACATTCATAAGATAAAATCTCCTCAACTTTTCATTTATCTCCTTCTGTTGATTATTTAGGAATTCTCTAACAAAGACTCCAGGTGTACAAGTTCTGTTCCTGTAGAAATACAAGCAACAAAAGATAACAAAAGGTTTCTCATTGGTGCTGTACAATAAATAAAAACACTTGGACTGATTTTTAAGAACCAAAGGTCATGAAAGATACGCTCATATTCATTGCTATGTAAACTAATTTTGGTAAAGCTTCTTTAGTTTTGTTTTCTTCATCAAACCAGCAGAAGTAAGATATTGCACTAAAGTACAACAATCTTCAGCAACATTACTTTTATTGAGTAGTACAGGAGCAGCAAGAACAGTTTTAGGGAAATCTTCCTAGAATGAATGCATCTAGTCTATTGAAATTCCAATTCTCCTCATAGATCTTTCCCACAGTCTCCCTCTTTTCCTGCTTTGTAATGGATTCGCAACAGTGAAGTCACATGGAATGCAATATGAGAATTATTCATTCAACTAACATTTTAACAGTATTTTCAGTCATTTTTGTTCAGTTTTACAGGCAAGATGCAGGCATGAAAATACTTTTGCTAAAATGGGCATTTACTCTTACAGCATGAGTTAATTTGTTTTTAAGAAATCTTCATAAAAAGTGTAAAACAAGAGATGTATTAGTCTTGCCTGAGCTTTGCACTTTGTTTATAACAAGTTTAAGCTCTCCAAACAGGAATCTGCTTTTGTTGAGTGCTTATAATAGCAAATAGCACATCACAGTGCTCTACAAAATGAGGCTCATAAACAAGATAACAACAGTAATGTGCTCCCTCTGTAGAGGTCTAGCACAAGGCTGACATAACAATTCTAAACTCCAATCCCTGATAGTGCTTCCAGGGAAAAAGGAATATGAAGGTTGCCCTAGACTAGTTTTTCTGTGATTCTCATGTTTGCTGGATGACATTTCTTGGAGTATTCAAGAAGCAGCTACAAACAAAAGCTCTGCTTCTTGAGATCCTGAGAGTAGTATGCAAGTACAAAGCTTGTGTAAGCAGACTGTTATTGAAATTTTCCAGGTTTTAGACATCTTGAGGATCAAAAGACCAACTTTGAGCCATTTCCACAGGAATGTCAATTCCTCTTCACACAACATGCACTAGAAGGCAACTAAGCAAGAATGGTTGATAAAGTTCTTCATATCTGACTGTGAAAGTTACTTGGGCTGAAGCCACAGCTCCTCCTCCCTCCACAGCTGCAAAAGTGAGGGCATATGAGTATATGTGTGTGTGTGTGTGTGTGTGTGTGTGTGATTATGATGATGATGAAGACGATAGCTTCCCAACACAGAGTGCCCCTGTGGAAAAGCTTACTTGCATTGAGGCTCCCTGTTGAGCACACAGCAGTAATTTGCAGAGTGCTTCAGGACTTCTGCATTGTGGGTAATTCAATTTCTCATAATGTAACTCTGCCAGCTCAGTGTGTCCCCTGTAGAGTGATAATGAGACCTGACAGCATCCAAGAGGGCACGAGACTTACAGCTGTATCATCAGAGCTGAATGCAGGAGTTTTGACCAGAACAGCTAGTTCTGGCCTCTCACACAGTCGCAGCTCCCTACTGTGCCGGCTTTCAACAGGGCACAACAAAAAGAGCCAACTGAGGGCTATTAGCCTTCTCAATCTCTTTTTTAATATCAGCTACATTTACAGATAGCTGCTTGGTCTTTATAAGTAGATATGTTTTCCAGTGACATATCCAGTATTTGACAGAGCTGTTGAAATTGAAAACACATCACTGTCATTTTGTTGTTTTCCAGGTCTGAAACATGTTCGTAATGCACAGTCCATTTCTGCTAAGGTAATAGTTTGAAAGGGCAGCAAAAATGCATGCTTCTTTCAGATCACGTTTCTGTAGATTTCTGTCTGTCATGATTGTCTAAAAGTAGCATTCCAGTAAACTGCAGGTGACAAGAGTGCAGCATCTCTCACAAAATTGAAATGACAAGTATGCACTTTGAACTCAGCCACTGTGAGAGCTGTTGCTAATGAAAGATGCTGTGCCTAGGTTTGACTATTGCAAGAGCATTTTCACTACCCAGTTTCTTCTTGCAGTGATATTTCATTGCCCCATTTTCATATCATTCAAAGTAGCATGTAGATGCATAGCACTATCATATCCTTCAGGCATCCTACACTCCCTGCTCCGTTGGTGTGCCAGGAAGTCAAATCACTGTGAGAAACCACAGAAATCAGAAGAACAAGGCTTATGATATGCTGAGTCCACTTTGATGCTGAGCAATGTTCAGATGCTTGTCTAGCAATATTCGCCTCTGACAACAATACTTTGCTTTGAACTGGAGTTGAGCTATCATAACTCCTTGCTCTTTGTTTCTCAGATAGTGCCATCAACCAAGGTACCTAATACTCATATCCTAAGTTAACATTGGCAGTTCCTTAAGATAATCGTTTGGTTGAGTGTAATTTTAAAGTCTGGTTTTACCAGACTCTCAACCTCCACATAAAGCCTATTCATCACCTTTAGATGTGTAACAGAATCCTGTTTTCACCAAACTCACATTTTTGTTTTGTCTCTATGCTCTCACCTTTTTTTTTTTTTTTTTTGGATACTCAGCTGTTTTTGACAGTGGTGTTGCCAGTTGTCTAGCAAAAATCATTGGGCACCATTCTGTTACAAGCAGCAAGTGATGATATCCTCACTCTGTCAGCTGCAACAGGAGGAAGTCTTGCAGTTTAGATAAAGTTGCCTGTATGCCACACAGATCTTCCTTGGTGAAGTTCAGGCACAGATCTTTTAAAGTTAATCTCTATTGACTTTATTTTAGCTTTTCTTGGTGTTTCAGAAACCTAAGTTATGTTTTCTGTTCCTCAGACCTTTCATTTGTCATTTGCTTAGTAGCTGTGCAAGACCAGTACAGATTATCAGGCAAAACAGACCAATACCTCCAGTTTGTTTGTTCTTTACTCTGACACAAGGGAAAAAAAACAAAGCGCTAGAGCTCTGATAAGTATGTTCACTTCATCTTTAAGAGGAGTCTTCCTGACAAGCAGTAGTGTATGTAGGAGAAGTGGAATGTGTAAAAGCATTGGTAGTCTTCATTAAGACATAGGGTGAGAAAGTCCTCATTAGCAGATTGCCAATGATTGCACAGATGAGATTTCACCTATGGGTCTTATGCATCAGGAAACAAAGATAGTATATGTAGTGCAAAACAGCTGTGTCCAGCTTTAGTTCTTTTGAAGCATCTTTATCAGGAACCTTTGTCTGTTTGACAAGAGAAACGTTCCAGTGAATGAGGCATTAACCAAAACAAAACTCAAAAAAATAACAGCTAGAAACCTAAAATTAAAAAACATCATTAGTGAGGTGTTTAAGGAATGAACAATAACTATGCTTGAAACTGGAGCAACTGCTGTTGCCCCTCTGGCCCAATGAGAAACACAAAGTTAAAATATTTTTCTAACTAATTAGTACTACTGGGTTAGATAATGTCTTTCAAAAGGCACAGTATTCTTTAAATAAATATATAATTACATTGCTGAAGACTAAATAGCTATACGTAAAAAGAGAAACAAAGTAGAGTAAAAAAAAAAAAAAAGTCTTATTGTTTATCTTCTTCTCTTTCCTTCTGAAAATAGTTTTGAATTGTAATTGCACTTCTTACAAGAAGAGAACTGAACTGAACTTGTAGCTTTATCCAGAAAATAACTGCAGTGATATTTATTAAATAGACTTTTTAGCCTTTTTTTATAAAGGCTATTTTCCTGAAAAGCACACTGAATTGCTTTCATTAAATTGTTGCCCTTTAGTTAGCTACTGCTGGTTTGGCTAAATGTGTATCCTCTCCTTCATGCCTCTGCATAAGAACTATATGACTGTGTGCTAGTATCATACCTAGTAGCTTTGACACTAGATGGAGGCACACTTTCTGTGAAAAACTAGCTCATCCTGCAAAACTTGTTTGCTTGAGTGGAGAGGGAAGCCGAGGAGGCTGCTGTAGATTCAGACACTATGTTCACCACAGGAACCCTTTCTCAATGCTAGCACAAGAAATCATTAGAGCAAAATGCATACAGAGTGATGGGGAAATATTATCAGTGCATCAGCAAGGTCAGCGTGTCAAATTCATTAAAGAACTGGTATCCTAGAACTCTGCTTGGACTTGCACATGCACCTTAATTTGTTCTTTCTGGAGAGCAACATTTACTGCAGAAGTTAATCCATGTGACAAGGAACAAAGTATCTCATTTATCAGCCATTCACTAAGATATTTCTTCACGTGCTGTGGTAAGCAATCCAAGAAAGCAGGTGACCGTATTGTATGTTTTCAACAGTGATTTGTGCTGTGGAAGGTCTCCTTTTCAGAATAAACTATGATTGGGTAATAAAGTATGAAATTCACAACAGCAGACGGCACTAAATGCTGTGTATGAAATTCTGAATTCACTGCAAGACAATTAAAATATCTCTTGATTTAAATGTATCTGGGTTTCTGCACCAATTTCAGAATACTAGGGAAAAAAAAAAAGACGTTCCACTGTGGTATTGGTCTTCATAAAAATGTGTCTGTTCAATTAAGATGTCCCAGTGAGTAATGTTAAGTGTGGAAGTCAATCAGCTGATTTAAAAAGAAACAAAGTGGATCATTAAACAACCAGGTAGAGTTAGCTGGTGATTTCATCTTGGAAGAAAATTACAGGGGCGGCAATTTGTGTAAGGAAAGCTGCTACTACATCTGGAATTTAGCAAGCAGGAACCACAGGTCATGCAAGCAGGCTGAGGCCATGAAGGTTTAGGGAGCATATTCCTTGGAGCTAAAATTATCACTCTGTAATTATTTTCTAGGGCTCTACTATCAAATAGCCACATTCTCAGATATGTAGTAAGTAAACAATATTCACATCTATGCTTGTCTTTGTACCTTTTTATAGGTGCAAGCAGGCTACAACAGCTAAAACTTTCTTTCTGTATATTACATTAACCTTTTGCCTGAGAATGTAAACAATCTTGTTTTCCTTAAATTTAACCTGCTTTTCATTGCATTTGTGTACTACATTTAAAGTTGTTTTTTATGGTGATGTGCAATTTATTGTGGTACCAAGTACAATGAAATATCAAAAGTATGTGACTGTGTATTTATTGATCTGCCTACCGTTCAAGTCTAAATAAGATTAGGTCCCATGACATTTCTAAACATTAGTCAAATTATAAAATTTAGACTTTCAGAACATTCTTGAAACATTGTAATACATTTATCAACTCAAAGAACCTCAATTTTTTTTGTAAGACCACATCAACATAAGTCATGATAAATGCCAACTTCCCTAGGTAAACGATTACCCTTAAAATTTATAAGTGAAAAAAAATGATCTGTAGATTTTAAACATCCATATTTTGGAATCATGCAATTTCTTACAAAAAGACTACTTATAAAAGGAAGAGGTTCTCATTGATTATCATAAGCTGTTATATTAACCTTATCACTAATTCATCTTCATACTTCTTAGTCTTGCCATGAGTTCATTTTTTACTGACTAAAAATGGAGAAGAATAAAATGTTGTTCAAAGACAGAAGTAGAAACAACCAGACCAAATCAAGGTCCAAAATCAATGGGAAGTAAATGAATGAAACTCATTTAGTTTTTTGAAATCTGGATTTCAAAATTTTATCTCTGCTACATTTGAAGAACCTACCCATTCTTCAAATAGTTCATGAAGGTGGGGGAAAGGACTACAATGTAAAGGGAGGAAAGCACTTTATTAAACTTCCTCCTTCTCAAGCTAATAAATATCCCATGGAAGGAGAAGCCTGTTCTGGGTTTTGTAGACAATTCTACGGTGTTAGATTTTTTTGATGGAGTCTGACAATGTAGGGGCCACACTAGATCACTGCAATAGCACATTTACAGCTAGAAGGATGCTTCAGTCAAGCACAAGCCCAAATGACTAAAGAGAAATATCTAAATTGATAACTCTAAAGGTCATGAGAAATAAATTCAGGTTGGGAAGGAAAGTAATCAGAAAAGCTCAGTATGGAAACATTGTCATTCCTCAGCTTAAGAAGTCCTACACAAGAGTAAATAAGAGGAAAAGGATGAAAGTAATTGCTAGTTATGTGTGGAGTTAGCTGTGGTTTTGGTGCCTCCTAGGATGTCAGTTGGTAGAATGGCTAGCTGTGATTTGGAGGAAGTTGCTATTGGTGATTTTCATTCTGAGTAATCCTTTCCTGGCTTCAGTTACAGAATATAGCCTCTTTGGGGATGTATGATATCAGCATAAATAAATTTTCTCAAATCAAAAACAAGAACAGTGTTCTTTTTCCTCCCCTCTTCCTACCTTTTTTTTTTTTTTTTAACTTGGAAATTTGTATGCCTCAAAAAGGATAGAAAATACAAAAGACACTGGAAATAACCCCATGTGAGCCTTATTCAGATAAGTAGCAGTGATTTGGTTTATTTTTTTATTTAGCCCTGTTCTTATTAGAATAAATATAAGCAATTAGAGATTGCTTGTCCCTACATATAAATAAATACCCTCTGGCCCCTCTTTCTTTTGGCTTGATGTTACGATATTCTTAGTCTGTCAGATAGTCTGTTCAAGACTGCAAATGAGCCAAGAAAACCACAAAATATTTTAGCTTCCTGAGAAAATTGGAGGGAGATATCAAATACTGAGGTGCGTGGGTATTTTGTTTTCTGATAGATGAAATGTATTCAGTTTGGCTATTTTCATTTATTCATAGGAATGGGTAATGTGGAAAGCAACTGCTGAGAAGTGCTTAACAACATTGAAGTGCTTGGTTAGAGGTAAATTTTCAGCTGGCATAAGTTGGCAAAGCATTAAAAACATAATGGAGCAAGACAAGCTTTTGTAAATGGAAGGGTCATCATTTCTACGGATAGAAAAGCTTTAAAGTAAGTTGTGTCAGGTTTTCTTGCCTGAAATCGGTACCACCTCTCTATGCTCTGTAGTACTGCTTATGAAACAGTGTGGGTTAATGACTTCAGAGGGCTGCAGCTTCATCTGCAGAGTACAGAAAAGCTGCGTAGAAGTAACTGCAAGTCCCTGATGAACTGTTTTGAGTGGACACTGAATTAGTTTTCCAATCTAAAAGACAAAAACAAAAATTTGAATAACAGCAAGTGCTTACAGTGAGGGGCACATCTACCCTGTTTCTGCATTAAACTCCAGTGGAGGTCAATATAGTATTTCTTCTTTGTTAATTATAAGTTGAAACATCTTCTTTCTAAACACGTACACAGAAATAAACCCTCTCCAATGGCATAATAAATTTTTTTACATGTAACCATGACTTTTAAAACTGAAAAAAAAGAGAAACCTGAAAAGCCCTGCAAGCTGCACACCATTTACACAAGAACTCCTTAGAATTTACTCTACTTGTGCCATCTGCTTATGCTAGTATCTAGAGGGCTATGTTCATTGGAGAAAGGGCAGAGTTGACAGAAAATAGTTTTCTTCATTTCAGAAGAAGGTTCATAGACTAGGACTTTTTCAATCTCATGTCACACCTTCTCTTGGATAAAGTCAGAATGAGACCTAATGACATTTCATGAGATTCCAATAGCTGGAAAGTCCCTCTCCATGTCAATTTTAAATGAAAATCCAAACACTTCTATGAAGCCCAATTTCTGAAATATTTCATTGCAAGCTTGTCAAAAAGAAGTTTACTTGGTAATGATTTTACTTGTGCTGAATTTCACAAAAAGTACTCAGAAATGCTTCATTACCATGACATAATCATTGCCATAAAAAAGTCCAGATGGAAAAGAGGCAAAACAGTATTTTTGGGAATTACAAATTCAGACATTTTTTTCTGTGCTGAAGCAAAATGTCAGAATGATTTCATAATTCCCTGTCACTAACAGAAAAAATTACCACAAATGAATCTGTTTCTTGAAACACACTATCCATCAGAAACCTACACCCTCAGAAGTGTTTCTACCTTGAACTTCCTATGGAATATCTACAGAATATAGCACAGTGGTAGGTAGAAACAACTCAATGTTTCAGACGCATGTAAGATTTATGGTCATGACAGCAGAATACTCCAAGTGGGTTAGCTCAAAGAGAGGGCTAGTTAACCCACACAAAGCATGAGACTAGCCCACTGGCTTGTTGACTGTGTGTCAGTCAGCTAAATCAGTGCATATATGGATCTGTAGCAGGTCATTCCCCTGCACTGATCAGACCTGTATAGCATGCTCTTAGCACTTGTTTATTCTGAACTCAAAAAGTCATGTCATTAGCCTACAAAAAAGAGCCTCCTCACCTCAGCTGTATTAATATTCCTAGTACACCAATTACATTCCTTCATTTCCTTGTTTGATTTAGACAAAGAATCTCATGAGGTTCAACAAGGACAAGTACAGAGTCCTGCACCTAGCAAGGAACAACCCCATGCACCAGTACAGGCTGGGGACTGACTTGCTGGAAAGCAGCTTTGCAGTGAGAGACCTGGGAGTCCTAATTGATAATAAACTGAACATGAGCCAGCAATATGCCCTCACGGCCAAGAAGGCCAATGGCATTCTGGGAAGCATCAAGAAGAGCGTGGCCAGCAGGTCAAGGGAGATTCTCCTCCCTCTCTACTCTGGCCTGGTGATGCCTCATCTGGAGTCCTGTGTCCAATTCTGGGCTCCACAGCTGAAGAGGGACAGATAACTTCTGGAGAGAGTCCAGCACAGAGCCACCAAGATGATCAGGGGACTGGAGCATCTTCCTTACTAGGAAAGGCTGTGGGAACTGGAGCTGTTTAGTCTAGAGAAGAGGAGACTGAGGGAGGATCTCATTAATATTTACAAATATCTAAATGGTGGGAGTCAGGAGGTTGGGGCATCCCTTTTTTTGATGGTATCTAGCAACAGGACAATGGGTAATGGGATGAAGCTGGAACACAAAAAGTTCCATTTAAACATAAAAATACCCTATTTTACTGTGAGGGTGACTGAGCACTGGAACAGGCTGTCCAGAGTGGATGTGGAGTCTTCTTCCTTGGAGGTCTTCAAAACCTGCCTGGACAAGTTCCTATGTGACCTGATCTAGGTGAACCTGCTTCTGCAGGGGGCTTGGACTGGATGATCTCTAAACGTCCCTTCAACCCATTCTATGATTCTATGATTCTATGATTTCTTTGTCTGTTACCTATCTTGCTTTCATTTTCACAGAGACAGCACTCCATGACTCCAATGATCACAAACCACACTTGAGTATCAACATGTTCTCTTTCCATGCCACTTCTGAGAGTGCAATTTAAAACATGGAAAACAGAAAAGGAAAATTAAAGCTATAGAATCTTCTCTGTTAACTCTGTGTGGATTTTTATGATCAATTCTCCCCATGGCAAGGAGTGTCTTTACTCACATTAAATGCAAACCTTAATATCTCACTCTTAACAATATATAATAGTAAGTTTGTAAACAGAGACAGCAGGAATTTTGAAATATCTGCAAGCTCATTGACTCACAGTATTTTTGTTCTGTCCTCAGATATGCCAAGACTGGAATGATTTTTTCAAACAAAAAAAAAAAAAAAAGGAAAAAGTTACAATTGGGTTTTGCTGATTTAGTAGTTCGTCACTCTGATGTATCACAAGTGTCATTGTCTGTAAAAAAAAATATTAAATATTATGAGGAAAGATGAAAGACCTAACTTTAGAAGGCAAATCCCAATTAAATTTAAGAAGAAAAGAATTGAAACTTCTTGTCCAAGAAGTTCCTAGGGGATATTGGTAACAATTTCCTAATACAAAAGCCATCAGAGGCAGCAGTATTAAGGTTGTACTTGACCTGCTGCTCACAGACAAGAAAGAGTTGATGGAAAATGAGGCTACAGACAAAAGTTTGTGTTGCAATGACCATCAAATTATTTACTTCAGGATCCAGAGAATGCCTGGCAAGGCAAGGTGAAGAGTTAGAAGTTTGAAGTTGCAAACTTCTAATTTGTTAGAGAATTTCTAAGCAAAATTCTCTGGAAGGTGGCCGTGAAGGAGATAGGTGCTTTGGAAAGTTGGATTGATTTTGCGAAGAAAACTTACTGAGAACTGAGGAAAAAACTATCCTGCTGAATAGAAATACTGGGAATTTCAGTGAAAGGTCCACTTGTCTGAGAACAGAGGCCCTTAGTGAATTCAGATGGAAAAAAGAGAGAATACAAAAAAGTGGAAACAAGGACAAGCAACAAAGGAGAATGCAAAAACATTGTTCCATCACGTAAGGACAACATCAGAAAGGTCAGTGCTCAATTGAAGCTAAAAATAAATAGGGACATATCAGGTATCAGGAAGAGATTCCACAGGATCTTTCTGAACTAAAGTCTGGAGAAGACCTTGGTCCACTGACAAATGGGAAAAAAATAACCTCTTGGTGGCTGATACAGAAATGACTAAAACATTTAATGCCTTTTTTTTTACTATAGTGCTTACAGCCAAAGCCTGTTTCCAAACATCTCATCTACCAATACAATCTGTGAAGCAGAAGGGCTGCTTGTAATAGGGAACAACATGGTTAGTGACTGTGTAAGGAAGCTGGATTTATTCAAATCCATGGGGCCAACTGGGATCCAACCAAGGGTGCTAAGATAAATGACTGGTACACTGTCTACCACCTTGGAAAAAAAAAAAAAGGCTGTTGGATAGGCTCTTTGATGATTGGAAAAGAGGGAACAATATGCCTATCTTTAAGAAAACTGAGAATCTAGAAAATTACAGATTGATCAGGTTTGTCCCCAGTCCCACAAACAGGATAAAAAGGTAATCAGAAATAGTTGAGGTGGGTTTATGAAAATCATGATTGTTTAGTCTGATTGTCTTCTACAATGAAATGTCTGTCTTTGTGGGCACGGGGAGAATACCTCAACTTTTGTAACACTTTGACATTGTCTCTGACAGCCTCCTGAGCAGGAAGCTAAGTAACCTTGTGCTGAACAGACTGCCTGATGGGTTGCAAATTTTATCATCAAGTACAAAGACTGCAACCTATATTTGGTGAATGGTAACAAACAATCTACTTCAGATGCCAAAACCGAGATGAGTGGTGGTCAATAAATTCATGGATGATGTATACGATGAGACAGAAATGAGGTCTCAGAAAATGCCATCCTTTATGAGAGGGAGTGTCTGACACCTAAAGCAGAGAGCTTCAGACCAGATGGACCTTAGAATCATAGCATCATTTCAGCTGGAAGAGACCTTTAAGATCATCAATTCCAGTCTTTGTCCCAGCCCTATCAACCACTAGACCATTTTCCTAAGTGCAACATCCATCTGTCTCTCAAACCCCTCCAGGGACGGTGACTCCACTACATCCCAGAGCAGCCCATTCCAATGCCTGACAACCCTTTCAGTAAAGAAATTTCTCTTCATGTCCAGCCTGGACCTCCCCTGGTGCAACTTGAAGCCATTTCCTCTTGGAATCATGGAATCATAGGATCATAGAATGGTAGGGTTTGGGAAGGACTTTTAGGGATCATCTCTTGTTCTATTGCTTGTTACTAGGGAGAACAGATCAACCCTTGCCTCGCTACAACTTCCTTTCAGGTAGTTGTAGAGAACAATAAGGTCTCCTCTGAGCCTTCTCTTCTCCAGGCTAAACAGCCCCAAATCCCTCAGCCGTTCCTCATAGGAGACATGCTCCAAATCCTTTACTAGCTTGGTAACCTGCCTCTGGATCCTTTCCAGCATTTCAGTGTCCTTCTTGTAGAGACGGGCCCAAAACTGCACACTGTATTCAAGGTGCGGCCTCATGAAAGCTGAGTACAGGGAAATTATCATCTCCCTACTCCTGTTGACAGCACTGTTCATGATACAGCCCAGGATGCCATTGACCTTCTTGGCCATGTGGGCACACTGCTGGTTCATGTTCAGCCGCTGTCACCAAACACTCCAAGGTTCCTCTCTGCCTGGTAGCTTTCCAGTCACTCATCCCCAAACTTGTAGCTGCTGGGGGTTGTTGTGGCCCAAGTGCAGGTACCAGCACTTGACCTTATTGAAATTCAAGGCATTGGCCTTGGCCCAGTCATCCAGCCTTTCTAGATCTCTCTGTAGAGCTTCCCTAGCCTCAAGTAGATCAACATTTCCACGCAGTTTGGTGTCATCTGCAAACTTACAAAGGGTGTACTCTATACCCTCATCCAGATCATTAATAAAGATGTTAAACAGGAGCAGCCCTGGGGAACTAAGCACTGGGGTACTGTACTCTGAGGCACAGTACTCATGATATCATCAGCCACCAACTGAATTTAATTCCATTGACACTGACTCTTTGGACTAACCAGTTTTTCACTCACGAAGGTGTATCCCCATCCAAGCCAATAACAGTCAATTTGTCTAAAAGAACACTGTACGAAGCAGTGTCAAACGCCTTACTAAAGTCAAGTTAGACAACATCCATAGTCTTTCCTTCATCCAACAGTCAGATCACCCTGTCATAGACGGAAATCAGGTTTGTTAAACAAGACCTGTCCTTCATAAATCCATGCTGACTGGGCTTGATCACCTGGTTGTCCTGCATGTGCTGTATAATAGGACTTAGGATGATCCTATTCCATCAGCTTCCTGGGCACTGAGGTAAAACTGACAGGCCTGGACTTTCCCAGATCATCCTTCAGTCCCTTTTTATTATTGGGTGTTACTTTGCGAGGCAATAGAATCTCACAAAACTATGTTGACATTTTGGGATTGGACTCATACATTAATTTTTGTTCTGTTAGGAATCTGATTTATGGCTGGTATTATTTGAGTCCTACTGTGACATTACCAGCTTTAATCTAAATGACAATTATATTTATTACTTTCTTTTCATTGTAGCTTGGCTTTACCAAAAATATGTCACAGAATTGTCGCAGAGTTGGAAGGGACCTCCAATCTCCCTGCAGAAGCAGGTTCATCTAGATCATGTTACCCTTTAACCATTTTTTTATGAAGATTAGACTGTCCTTTCAGAGTTATCATGTATTTTATTTTGCACCAAAATGTGTTTTTTGAGTACGTTTTTTTCTTTGTTATAGTATCATCTTAAAAAATAGCAATTTTAGATTTTATGCATCAAGCTTGCTCTTTTCAGAAACATCCAGTTTTGTCTGTCTCTTCATGTAGCTGTCTGTTGCCACATATCTAATTGGCTCCCAGTTTGTCAAGGTGAACTTTCACAATGTCAAACTAATTTCTGAAAATGTGTATTGTTTCTTTCAGCAGCATCTGCAGCCTGAAGATACTGGAAGGAGTTCTTTGCCAGCTGACAGCATTTTTTTGCATAAAACAAAAAATCAACAAGTCCAATAGTTGGAATGGATTAGTTTCCTGATCACATTAACTTGCCTTGTGGCCTGACACCAGCAAAGCATTTAAGTGTGTATATAAATTTAAACCCATAAGACTTGTGGCCTGAAGCCAGTAAAGCATTTAAGTTTGTATATAAATTTAAACATATAAGAAGACTCATATGGTAAGAGCTCTAATCACCTATGTTTTGTCTTTATGCCTTTAATATCTTTAAGTATGTTCCATGAGCAAAGAAGCAAGTCTAAGATTGAAAGTAACCAAATATATGTGAGATAAAAACATTAATAAACAAAACGTGCAGAGTTTTTATGTGTTTGGTTGTCAGCTGTTGATAGTTCCCTAATTTTCTTTCAGTACATCTCTATCTAAGAAGACTGAAATTTTCTCTTCAAGTAGAATACCACATCTGAAGCGTTAATTTCACCACCAACATCAATTACAGGATGTTACCCAAAGTGTTTTGCTATCACTCTTATGCTCTAATTAGGTCTCAATCCTCCTCCTTGTTTTTATGTTATAAATTATAACAGAACAGCTCTCAATGGATTTTCAATGGTTTTATGACAGATATCTTGGAAAGAATTAAATTCCAATCAAACCAATAAGGTATTTCTTTCATGTCGGTTTCAATCAATTTGTTTTCATCCTTGTTATAGGATCAAACCCAACGTGCCTGTATCTTCTTTTACAACTTCTGTAACTGATGACATTTTTGGACTTCTGAGAGGAGCAGTCATTATTCCTCAGAGCCTTGTGTTCTCAAAGAATTTTCTTGGTTAGGGTTTTTATTATAAATGACATTTCTACTTCCTACTATATGGAAATAATATTGTGAAATATTGTGGATATTCCATGTGGAATATTGTGAAAGGAATTTGCTCGAAAGGAATTTGCTCAAAAGGAGCACAGCTTAACATTTGCAGTCAAGAAGAATTCATCAGATCATGAAATAAACTTCTATAATTAAAAAAAGGATGTCATTATGATCCTGTAATAGTATTCCATATTCTGGCAGAGGGTGTAGCTTTTCTTTTTCAAATTTGAAATGTCTAAATCATATGTGTGTCTATGAGTGTGCAGAGAAACACAGAGAAAGACTCTGAGATTTAAAGATGTAATGTACTCTTCTCAGGACAGAAGCATTTATGTTATCATTTAAAGTCTTTTATTATTTCAAAATTTTAACAAAACACTACAGAAAAAAAACTGTCACAGAAGCCAAAACTTTCTGTGGATCTAAATAGCACCAGAACCTTATTTTAAGCATAAGTTCATATTTTTCATAAATTATACAGACAGCATATCAATGGTAGAATTGGCTTACTGGAACTACGTGTAGTTTAAAGACATCAAAAAGGTCAAAGACTAGGAGAGAATTTGGACAGCTTGTAGGACATGGACTTTTTTCGCCCTCTGAAGTGTAGAAAATAAGAAAAAATTCCTAAAACAACCTTTCACTACTCCTAGCATCAACTTCTTTGGCAGTCCTCTAGAAATTATATACTGTTATCAAAATGGTCATGCCATCTCTTTAGATGTTTGCCTTTCTAATGTCAAAATCCTTGTTAAGAACAAGATGCGATATCTTAAATATTTAGGAATATTGACTAACCATGACAAAGAATTCTATTTCCTCCAGGAGAGCCTAAGTTGTTTGATACAGTAATGTTTCTTCAGTGGAAGTTCAGTTATATCTAGTAAACAGGGATGTTTGAGATACCTTCTTTCCAGTATTCTGACTTAGCATAAGCACCAAAATGTTTATGAAACATCTTTTTTTGTGCCTGCAAGACAAAACTGAATTCTACTTTTGCTATTATCGAAGTATGACGCTGAGACATAGTAAATCAAGTCAGGAGAGATGTCTCAAAAATACCTACCTAGGAAGTTTACTTCTTAGACACAACTAGGATTATAATAGTGTTATAATGTACTTGAAGAAGTATAAAAGTTGTGGGAGGTATATCTCCTGCCTTATAAACCAAATAACCTCAGAAAGGCCACAAGCTCTAAACATGTTAAGATGCTGTCATATGAGATGCTCTGCTTTACCTCTAGCTGTAAATTAGAGCAGGTTGGGAAGACAAAGGGAGTCCTCCTGAGCTGCAGCCAGCACCTTTGGAACATCTTTTGTGGATTATATAGAAGGCACTTGGGTACAAGAAAACCCCAGGGAGACTCTTTGCTAGAAAGAGACAATTCAATAAATATTTGAATGTAAAGCATACTTTGTATACATTATTTAGATCATAGAAATTATTATTATTTATATAAATAATTTAGATTATGTAAATTTTAACTAATGCATAAAACGTTCTTGCAATTCTTACCGTAAAACTGAGTTGTTCCAACACTTTAAGAAGCATGCTGAAACAAATAGTATTCAGAGATCAGAGCTGCCACTCAGTAACACAAAACTCTAAAGTCCGAGTTTTAAAAGGAGTGATTAGGTTATGCCTCAGACTCACCTAAAAAAGGGCACAGTCAAAAGCAGAAGTTTCAAGGTAAATGGCTCAAGGCAGTATGTGTCATGTTGTTACCAGAAGTCTAGCTGCTGAGTATCAGAAAATCTTGTACATTTCCAGTTTGCAGAGGCACAGGTGACACACTTCTATAGATAAGCCAAACAGTAGTATTATACACAGTGTTAAGTTGAAGCTTTTCCTACTGTACTGGATATCACACTTATCAATGGTTAAAAGATGCATGCCTTTCACCTGTCAGTTCAACTAAGAGGATGTGAGTATGTTTTCTCCTCTTATATGCTCAGTCTGTATATGACATGTTATTAACAGGACTGCAAAAGCACTGGGAAGGTGTAAGTCTCATGACTTCTGTTGCCAGACCTCACTTTGTAAGTGTTTTCAGCAGAAGCTGTATCTCATCTTCTGAAAGTTCTGACATGTATTTTTACTAGTTAGCAGTGCAGCCCTACATCTATAACTGTTTGAACAACATGTGTTTGTCAACTGACTACTAGCTCTGCAGGCAATTAAAACTAAGATCCGAAAAATATTTCCAATATGTTCACAAGCAGCTGGAGAGAAGCTAAAGATTCATGATAACAGAATGTGGCAGAGGATTTATTGAAGTTTTGCAGACTGAAAAGGATATATGCATGGGTGTTCACTTCAAGGCATGGATTGATCTGTTTTGTGGCAGCATAACAAGCCAGCACCTCTCTCAAGCTGTTATCTAATTCTCTGATTTCTCAGCTTATGATAGTTTTTCTTTTTTTGTGATTTTTTTATCTTTTTTTTTTCAATGTGTCCCTCATAGTTATGGTTGTGAATGTTCAAAATTTTGCCACTGCAAAGATTCATGTATGATTTTTCAGGTATCAGAACACTGGCAAGCAAAGATTAAAGTTCACAGGGGAACCAGAGGAGTCTATCCTATCATGCCTTCATAGTTACTGCCATTTGTTTCGATGGATGTCTTACTGGGATAGGAAACAAAGCATATTCTGATTTAAGGCAGAGACTATTCCTCTGTTTACTTTTACTTCATTCATTTTCTAGTTCACTGTGGGTTATATTCAACTCTGATTGTAGCCAAAGACAAAACTTTCTTCACTGCTAAGCTGGGGTCTTAACACCTGGAAATAGGACAAAACTTTTGTAGTCTGATGGTTACTGATTTCTCTGTGACCTCTTCACAGACTTTTTCTGGCTGCATGCCAGAGCAGATCTAGATGTAATGATAAATTTTATGTATCAGGTGCTATAGAGTTAGATATTCCAGTAATCTCTGAGTTCCCTGTTACAGGGTGAAGCACTGAAGAGCAGCTGAATCTGGATTTCTGAGACAGTTCAAACCCCTTGGAAACTCCAGAGCTGCGAGACCTGGGACCATCTTGCTCACAAAGCAACCTCAGAGACATAGAAATAAGAAGCAGGGCAAAACCAACCACTAATCTCACCAGATTTGTCAACTCAGGTGGACTTCCTTGAAACATTCTCCTTTTTTTATGAATCAGCAATTTCTAGGCAAAATTCCTGATGAGCTCTTACCTCAGTCTTTGTTAGTGCTTCTGTTACATAAACCTTAAAAAAATTACAGAAAATTTTGGTTTTAGCATACGTCAGGATATTCTACATTTCTAGAACTAAGTAAACAAAAACCTAGACACATATTCAAGTGTCAATAAGTACAACATAATGATGGAAGACTAGAGGAGGAGTCTGGATGGAATCAGATACAATTGACCAGAGAATGAACTTTTAGAACTCCTTTCGAGGGCAACACTCATGAATGACTGCCAGACAGCACAAGAGACCCTCTCAGAGTATGTGCAATAGACCTTTAGAATGACACAGCTATATTATCATCATATGTAAAACTTTGACCAACCATGTAAGAGAATAATAATATATATGTATGTTACATTAATAAGTATGTTTGTAAGAGCTGCACAGAAAGCCCCTTTGATGTGCTTGATTTGAGGAACTGACATCAAGCATCCATGCTTGCACAAATCAAAAACGTCTTTCTTGAGTGCGTAACTACCAGCAAGTTGCACACCAGGTAATGAATCTGCTTTTCAGATAACACTTCCAGCATATGTTTTATGTTGCCCAAAAATACCACTGGAAATGAAATTTTTTCATGCCTATTCTAGCAGACTGTCTCCTCCCATAGAAATTATCATTTAACAGACCTAACAAAACATGCATCAGGCATGAATGAATCCAAATCAGCCAACCCTTACAATTCTATGATTCTATGATTTAAAACTGCCTTAGTTCCTACTGTGAGCTTATGTAGGACACAGAACATGAATGGGTGAAATATAAAAAGCATCATCCATTCTTCTTGACCAGCATTTGGGCTGTTAAAGAAACCAATTGTACTCTATGCATAAATCAGATTCATCTGTTTTCAAGTGTGTGCTTGTTCAAAGTACAGACAATGCACAGAAACACCTTTTCTTTTATAATGCACATTGTGCTGAAACATGGCTGCATAGTACATTTTCAATAATGTTTTTCATTCTCTTTTTTTAATCCCTCATGATATACAGAGTTCCAGTTACTGAGAAAAACAATTAAACTGAAGTTGAAATAATGTCCTCTCACTGAAGATTGTCTTATTAAACTGCATTCATGAAGTTGTTGAAAAGGCGTCTGGACATCAATCTTGCAAGTGAAGGATAAATTACTATTCTGTTCAGCAAATCAAGTGCATTTGTTGCATTAGCAACCAAGGTCAACAGTTTGTGCTCAGGATGATGAAGTCATAAGACATAAATATTAAAATTTCTGTATTGTCATGAAAAGGGGAATTTAAAAGAGATGCTTATTTTGCTATGTCTGTTGTGTTTTTCCTTCGGTATTTGGGAAAAAAAAGAGGAAATAACCAGAAAGATTAACTCATGATTTGAATGGATGTTGGAAGTGTGAATCCTGGATCACCTCTCCTCAGTCAGGTTTTTGCTATCCCTGAGCTGCAGGTGAAAGATGGAAAGTGTTTAAAGCAGCATTTCAAAATACGCCTTCTATGTAACCTGACATCTAGTGCCAATCCAAACTGGATGTCCACTGAGACTTTTTTTTCCTTTCTCTCAACAGAACACTATGAAGCCATTCTCTTAAGTGAAAGATAATAAATGTGTATACATGTCACAAAGAAACAGACTCATTAAAATGCGTGACTGGACAGGCAAACTCATTTACCACAAAATTTTCCTTAGCTCAGGCACAGCAGCCTTCTAAAAGATTTAGAAGGCTTGGGCTATTTTGGTGATGTATACACACATTGTTCTGGTGAAAGAATAACAAATAATGTAATGAAGAGAAACATTTTTATTCTCAGCGCATAAAATAAGAAGTCTCAGGAAAGTTCTCCCAAACAACACTTCCTTATAATACATTTTATATTGTCTTCTGAAAATCTTGGCACTCAGCACAGGTAGGAAGAAGCCACTGAGATAAAGATCAGTCACTCCCATCAGGCTGGTGTTTTCTACATATCTGATATCTACCTTCTTATGTCTCTCTTGTCAATTCATTCATCACTGTTAGTGGCATTTCTGTCTCACTTTGTGGTTTTCAGTTTGCTCCTGGGGTTCATGTACTGCTTCTGAGAGACCTCAGAAGTTACCCACCAGAGTAGGCTTACACTTGTTCTTACAAGTCTGCAAGTAATCATAAAGCTAAAAACTACTAATTCAAATTAGTAATTAGCAATGCTATAGTTTAAAATTCCCATATCTATATGGATCAGCCAAGGGAGCAGCAACTCTCTTTTATCATCCATGAAATAGTATTGCTTACATAGTGACTATGATGTTAAATAGCCTTACTATATTAAACTTATTACAGTGTAGTTAAATTTTGTGTCTTTTATTCCTATAAAATTCCTATGCCTGAAGCAGTTTTATCTACACATTCCTATCAAAACAAGTATTTACTGCACGTTAGCCAAATTAATTTACTCACCTTTAAAAATACCTAGGAAACACGTTTAAGAATGTTCTCTGGACAAGAAAAAAGGAATTGATGTCTCCCTTTTTTAAATTTTTCTTTCTTGCTATTTTTTTATTTCTTTGTGTTACTGCTGAAAATTTGAACATTTGACTATTTGACAGATGGCAACTGATTCCAGAGGTGAGGAATCCAGGAAGTTGAAGGCACTCTGTATTTCAGGAAATAATTTAGTAACAAGAAACCTGGCAGCCTTGGAACAGTATAACTTGCAGAGGAAGGTCCTGGACAGATAAAATTGCCCTAAGCAAGTGTATTTAGTTAATAGAGAGGGAGTCTCGGGAGAAGCTATTGGCTCTTGTCGTTTGCTGTGTCTGTGACAAACTGCAAGACTCCACGGTCTTTGGATGAAATAATATAATTCATGTGAGGAAAATAAATAATCATTGTCAATGAAGAATGGGCACAAGTGGACTAGAAAGATGCTTTTTTCTGAGTATTGACAGAATTGTAATTTTCAACCCAGTCACATCAAAGGCAAAGCAAATATTTACATCATCTGAGTTCAGGACATAGCCTTAGAAAGACTGGTAGCAGCTTTATCCAAAATTCAGAGCCCCACACTCCCTTCAACATGGATGTTTTAACTTAGGCACTAGTGGCAGTTAGGGATTCAGAAAGCGCTATATAGCCAGAAAATAAAGGAAAAATATCAGACTGAAGTTCTGCTAACCAGCTGAAGGATTCAGAAACTACCTCTTTGCCTTTTTTCAGTGTTCAGAATTTTTTTAGGGGGGCTTTTTCTACATTCTTCTTCCAATTTTCTTGTGGAAAAAGATAATCAATCTGCAAATAATCACAGTTACTGAAAAGGAAAAACATTTTTGGTTTTTCTTGAAAATCTGCAGGGCTATAGGTAAGCATGCCAAACTGATTTTCAACCCTTTTCAGCATTACTCCTGTTATAACTGATAGACATTTCTTATTTGTACTAGTGGCTGCAAAAGCAGTCAGGCCTATATGGTTCTAATGCCCCTAAGTTATTTCAGTGGATTTGATGGTCTTATGAAAAATAATAAGCATTGTAAAACAAAAGAATTCAGAGCTTTACACAGTGTAACTTAACACAGTTCAAATGAAATCATTGCAATCACGTGTCTTTACTCCAGGGGACTTGGTGCAAGATTATAGTTCAAACATGCTTTAGAGTTTTAGAGCTGTTTCTCTAATCTGATCTTTATTCTAAACTGAATAAGGAAACTGTACACAGATTAAATATCACTGTGCACTGTATTTCTGTCTCTCTTTAAGGATTCTCAGTACTAACTCCTGCTGCAAAGAGTCAATTCTTTTGCAATCAAGGAGACAATATGGTGAAACTCCAAACCTCAAGCATCCTTCTCCTTTAACAGCAATAGTGAGATATAACACTGAAAATGAAAGGCAAATAAATGTATCTGTCTTTCCAAACACTGAGAATGTTAGGAAGTAGAATTTGGGGGGTAAAAAAGTGTTCCATTTAGAAGGGAAAATATGTGACAGCATTTCCCAAGATGACTGGAGTTAATGAAAACATCAAAGAAATTTTGTTTTCTAAAGCATTTGTTGTCTTAGGCAATTAGTTCTTTATCTGAGTCTTTTTTGTCAAAAGGAAATTATTTTGTTGAGGTGATCTAGTTAACTTTACACTGCAAGATACCAGTGGACTTCTGCTCTCTACCAGTGAGGTCTTCCCAGCAGATACAAGTGTCTGCAGAGTGTCATGGGGCTTATGGAATGGTCTGGGCAGGTGCTGGAAACATTATAATGTGATCTGGAGTAGAGATTCACAGGATTCATGACAAATGTTGTGAGAATGTGCTGATGTTGTAACCAAAACATAAGGTAACTGTGTCTATACTGTTCAGTGGGGAGGTCATGATTTATTTTTCTCAAAAAGGACTGTATCTTGCTTTAGTCAATATCTACTAGAGACTCGGAGACTTTCATGAAAAAAATGTCCCTGATGTTTCCTTCTTAAGCTGCTTCTGGGGAAGGTTTCTGAGGCTACCATGGCTCAGTATATCTTGAGGAACTGGGACTCAGGGCATGCATGTGCTGAACAGAGTCAAACCAACCAGCTGCCAAGCAGATAAATCCTCTGTGTAATGTGTTGCAAAGAGCAGCACCAACATTTCTGGCAGTGACAGTGACCCTGCTGTGCTTGTGCCTGCACAAAAGTCTCTCAAGGAATTCAGACTATGAGTGAAGTGAGACCTCTACAAGTCAGAGAAAAGTAATCACACTCCTGGAATGGGAGTCGGGGCTGGACGGTGTTCATACCCTCACACTCTCCATACAGGACTCTCTTCTCTGACACTCAGAACAGGGGACTGGTGATGTGACTATCTGTCACTCCTGCCCTAGTGGGGACAAAAATGGTGACAAGCCTTCCAGAGAGTCACTCTGGATGCAATTTGGTATGGTCTCCCTGCTGACAATCAGATTCAGCAGAAACCTTGTTTACATATGCATCTTCTGCTCACAAGTCCTGTGGAGCTACATAGATTCTCTAGTCCACCTCTATTTAGATATTTTTGTGCCTTAAATTTCTGGGAAGAACCACCTGGCAGAATGATGTGCAAAAATTACAAAAGCAAGGGTAAAATACATATTTTGGGTAATGGCTATATCAACTATGACACTTCCATATTTGCTTCCTCCCCAAGAGAAAAGCCATTGAACTCCATCCGTTACAGCAGCACTGATGTGTAGAAAATGTTTTGAAATGGCACTTAGGCAATGGTCATTGAAGTCACAGTCTGGAATAAGTTTAGGACTCAGTGCAAGCTCTCTATGCTCACATATTCATCATCATCTTGTCTTACGTAAGTGCCCAGACTGGCCTCTCCAAATGCCCCAAGATTGACCCTTCAAAAATTCCTTATTTAGCTTTGATGAAGTCTTTGTCTGCCTGTAAAATGTTATAGCCTGATTCATTAATGCCCATGAGAGATATTTTGATGGAAGGGATAATGGAAATATGTAAGGATTCTTGTCTTTTATTAGCTGCTTTTACTCTCACTCCTCAGCAGCACAAACCTCCCCATAACAAGCATTGTCAGAAGTTGACCAGTATATAACCTGCTATGAGGATATGTTTCCCAGTTGCTGTATCAAAAAACGTGAGTGTGGTCAGATAGGATTTTTCCTTTCATTCTCAGTCTGCATGGCTTTCAGATTCACAGACAAATTTCTTGTACTATGGTTCATCTTAAGGGAGGGTAGGAAAGGGAAGAACCTGCTACAGTAACACAAAATTCTCCACACAGGGAAAGCTTTTTCTACACTTAGTATGACTGAGCAGCTTCATCATCTTAGACTGAGGGAGAGCCTGCCACTGAACAAAGACTCATGCAGCAAGGACATGCATTTCAAGTTCAGCCAAGATCAGATGGTTTTTATCAGATTGTGCAATAATATTTTCTGGTGACTGTTGTTATCCTACCTTGTCTACAGGCGTTTTAGTAGTGTTTTCTCCTGGACATGCTAGAGCAGTCATTAATTCCTGCCTGGCCTTGGTCCCACTTTGATATCAGCAGTGCTGAGGGAGTGGCTGTCATGCCATGTGAGTTAAATTCAGTTTTAATTCAGTGCTAAATTAGCAGAGCAAAATCATGGACAAACAAGACCACAGTGATATTTTCCCCAAAATATAAGCCAAACTCACTACACCATGGAGATTGCTGACCCCACTGCAATAGCATCAAAACACATGGGTGTTTCCAGGCGTGGCAAGAGTCCTGAATGACGTATACAAGTCTCTTGTGCCTTATGCTTTCCCCTTGAAGCACTCACTGATTCCTAAACAAGTAGGAACAGCTTCCATGCAGCTCCTCCAGTCCTCATAGCTCTCTGACAATATATGCAGCCAGCCTAAGATGGAAGGGGCCTGATACCTATCCAGAAAATAGAGTTAATACATGTCAGATATGGGAGATTAGGTGCAATACAGAACAAGTTATATCTCTTCCCTTCCATGGTTTCTACAGTGTGTCAAGAAGGGGTAATGGTCCCAGACTAGATCTCATCAGGAAGTCCCAGAAGGCCCCCACCACAAAACCTCCCCAGTAATTTCTGCATTACCCAAGTAATGGGCTAGAGGGTCTGGTCAAGCAACACAAGATATGAGCCTACACTGTAGTCCAGATGCTTGTCACCTGGAACCTTAATTAAGACCATCAAATTAAATCCAGAAGAATCATCAAACTGTTCTTCAGCCTTGTCAGAGCTCAATCCCTGCCTTGCCATAGATTTCAGTGAGCTTTGCATGATCCAAGAAATGCAATTACAGGTTGGACTGTCTGGATTTGCAGCCTAGCAGAGAAACAAACATTTTGGAGCAGTCTTTTTTTTTTTTTCCATTTGTGTATATTAGTCTACCAAGGGATGTGTTTTTCTTTGTTTTATCTCTTTGTATTAAAACTTTAGACTTGTACCACCAAGGAAAAATCATTAAGAAGCATATGAAAGTAATTTGAATGAAAGCAACATAAGGAGAGAACAACTTACAGAGAAGACTGTTTTAGTCCCTTTTCTTCTTTTATGAATCTATAATTTCATTATTTACTTTATATTATAAAGTGACATTTTATACTAGCATATTGTGTCCTTTTAATGATCTCAGTACAATTCTCTGTGACTTTTTCACAGAGATGTTGCTGTTAGGAATTTGTTATTCACAATGCAGCAACAGTAGTTATCTGCTGTAACATGTTCTGATTCAGCTAAATGCTTCTAAATGGAGGGCTAAGACAGGTGCATCCACCCTGTGCATCAGCATTTGAGGCAGAAAGATGAAAGACCTCAGCAGCCCAAGTAACATTACTGCAGCAACAACTGCATTGTTGAGATTGCAACATGCTCAGGTACAAGCCAGCATCTGTACAAGGTGCTGCACTGTGCCGTGAGGCACTGCAGGCTGGATGAATAGGGGTAGTACTGGCCAGGACAGCAGCTGCCATTGCATGGCCAATCCACTGGCTGCCTGAACTTGCTTCCATCAGTTGTACAAATCCCTCTAAGGACTGCCTTCTGAAACTGCAGGTGCATGCCTCATGGAAGTGTTATTTTTAATAAAGGCTTCTACAACATTGATATTGACTTTGACACTGTCAAAACATGCTCATTTCTTATTCCAACACTTTGGAGTGCTCACAAGAACAGTGCAGAAAGATGCGCAGAAAGGTGTTTCTCAGCCTTTTTCATAAAGTAAATCCAAGTTTCACCAGAAAGTTGTCGGCTAGATTACATATAACAGTATTGATAGATAGTTGTCACTTTCCTGGACAGCAATTGCAGCCCATGTCATACCTGTGACCCAGAACAATATGAGATGTGCATAACAACCACATCACACACCATTCACATCAGCTCTAACACTCAGGGCGATGGGTAAGATGCGGCTTACACTTATACACAATAAACACCCTATCTTTACTAAACTAAAGCCTTGAAAGGATATCAAATCGGTTTATATAAATTGCAGCAGTGGGATGTGTTTTTCTTGCAATGGAAATAAATACTAATGCTGCCAAAGGACAAACTGGCAGAGCAGCTTCTGTAAAGGAGACACTGTTCGCCAGCGCCTGGTTACTCAACAAGATATACCTTCTGCTGCTGTCTTTTGGGAACCAAGTCTTTACGGTATAATTTTCCCAGGATAACCTGGAATGTCAGAGGAAATTATATTTTAACATTGTAGTACAGACTAGCCTTAGGAAGATGAAACATGGCATCCTTTTCTGCAGCCCTTTATATATGGATTAGCTAAAGGCAAAATCTTCCCTTCTCACCCTTCTTGCCTGTGGCTGACTGAATTTCATTCTTAGCAAAGTTATATATATTTATGTGAGCAGAAAGTCCAAGATGATGGAAAATATGGGATTTATAGCATTTGTAGTCTGGAAACTCATAGGCATCCAAACATGGGACATAAATGATGCTTGCCCAAGGCAAGCTTGCATACCACCTAGTCTCTTTCCATCTCAATTTCTCTTTTTTAAGCAGAAATACTGCACCTCTTTCCCAGGGCACTATCTGTATTACTGTCATTATTTAGTGGGGACAATGAAGATATATTGTAAAAGACTTGTGTTCAAAAAAGAAAAACACTATTTTTTGCTGGTCTTTTTCTTTTTTCCACAAGACATACAGAAAATACAGATCAGACAGTAAGTTAAGTCCTTTTGTCAGTCTCAGACTGTATCCCTCATTCATCCATACTTTCTTGACTCTATGAGGTAACAAACATAGTTTTATGTTAGTAGGATAAATATTAGCCTTTAAACCTTTAGATCAGAGGCAGTTTGCACCCTCGGAGCACAGATGTATCATTCAGGCACAAGCTCTGCTTCATGTGCAAGGGTAAAATTGAGCCAGCACTGAATTCAAGCAACATTGATGTTCGAGTCACATAAACCACACATGCCTGCTCTTCTTAATCAGAGACTACTTGCCCTTATATTTGTCCCCTTGTATTTAATAATGTAGCAGTAGGAATATTTCAAGCAGCTGCAGCTCTCTCATTTACTTGTGTTTTGGGGATCGTTAAGTGCTACTGAAAACAGAAACATGCTTTTCTCCCTAATTAATTCTTCAGGTGAGCACTGGAAATGGAAAAGACTTTTATATAAACCTGCAGTAATGCACACAGGGAACCTGCCCATCCCTGCTGTGCTGCAAGGGGAGCAGCCTGGTCCCCAGCTGACTCATTAATGGCTTGCCCATGTTTAGAAGCTGCTAGCAAGGAAAAAATGCCTCTACTGATTTTGCTTTGTCCACTTGATGGGTGATCACAGACACCACTTCCAGGATCATAGCTTTCTGGGACGACATGAAAGTCTTTTCTCTTGCCAGGCTGCCCAGACTGGACATGCCATCCTTTCTCTCCATCCTGCCCTCCACATTTAGTGACAAATAACTCAGGCCATTACCACTGTCAGTGTAGGAGTTGAGCCTCAATGCAGATCCCAGATGCCACCTGCAATTTGTGTGCATTTGTCACTGAAATTGGTTCCACAGGGTCTTTTCTTGTGCATTGCTCTGCATCTTCATGTTGATGGCTTGGAGAAAACCTACCAGAAAAAAACACAAAACACAAAAGGAAAAAAATAAAAATAAATATGTCGGAGTTACTTTTGGATTTGTGTAATGGAGAATCCATGAAGGCGTATCTCCACAGGAATAATAAACCCAAAATCTCTGGACTTGTGTAAGATTGATTCATTACTTATAGATTACTTCACTGTCAAAGTCTTATTTGAATGAGGATTATGTTATAGCCTTTATATTAGGACAGAAGCAACCCTTAAGACTTACTTTACTACCACTTTGCTTTTTTACATTTCTTCACCTACCTGATAACTGCAACATCTGTTGTTATAGGAGGAAAATTTTTCATGTTTTCACTTTTGAGATGAGGTCAAATTGTCGGGGGTTGTTTGGTTTTGTTTGGTGTATGGTTATAATTCTTTCTTCTTTTTGTTTTTTAAGTATGCTATCTACCTGTCTCAGTATCCATGGAAACAAATCTCTGCTTAATGATTGTCTAGAACTTCACTGCAAATTCCTGGTTTTTAGTAATTATTATTATTATTTTAATTTGTTTTTCCAAAAACTTGTGAAAGAATCTTTCATAAAATAAAAGAGATCCACCCTAAAGTTAGAAGCCAAGCAACCTAAGGAAAGCCAACTACTAAACTTTTTGAAATGGAGGTTCAGTGAGTTTTGTTTTGGGCTTTGCTTCTGTTTTATGGGAAGGAGGAGTACCCAAAAATGAATGTCAAAAAAAGAAATATCAATACTCACTGAAATTGGATCAGAATTTGACCAGCTGGCAGAAAATAAAGAGTAAGAAAAACCAGACAACTCTTCATAAGAAGAGAGTGTATCAAGGTTTTGTATTAATATTGGCTTCACTTCATGTATTTACAGTGCTCCAGAAAAATAAAAGTTGCCACAGCAGTACAAAAATCTTACAGAATATTTAGTTTAATCATGCCAAAGTACCTCTGTGTATATTTTCACCCCAGCACAAGCAGCTCCCCTCTACAGGGCCTGGGGGAACAGAAGGGCCCAATCGTAAGAACATCAAACACTCTGGTCTCTGCAACAATTAATATTCACACCTTTACTCTCAAAGGGCTATAAAAAAATTAGCAATGCTGGATCAACAAGAACCCCTCACTACGCCAAGATGTAATTACTGGTGTCAAATCATAGGGCTTCTGGAACTTTACAGGAAAATACATGCCAAAAATTACAGTAGAGAAAAGAGGTATTTTTTTCCTCATCTCTTCTCTCAGCAAAAACCATTACCACTCAAATTTTCCAGAATGATGTTGCCTCAGGTAATAAACAACACACAGAAATTCAGTTCAGACAGGCAGAGTTTAGCTGAGATAAAAACAGCTGTACCAATAGTTTGATAATTGAAAGCATGGTAACTGCAAGTATTGCAAGTAATTATAGGACAGGTATAATAAATTTCCCTAATGTAACAGGGATGTGATGCAATTATACTGAAGGATTATCTTTAGATGACAAAAGGTGCTTCTCTCAGGTTCACTGTATAACTATTGCCTTAGTTTTTCCCCAAAAGTTCCCTAAAATTTCAGCAACTCAGTACTTAACTCAGCACTTAACTCAGCAAGAAAAACTGTACATGTCACCTTAGACATAACTAGTGTCTTTAATGACCTCTTACGAGAGCATTTGCCCAAGGACATTTGAAAGCTTAATTCTCCATTTTTCTTTGTTTTGTTGATCAGTCTAAAGAATTAAAAGAGTTTAACCAGGCACAAATTTCTACCATGGAAATCCTACTGATATCTCCCAAGAGATATCATGATTTTTACTTGTTTAATTCTTAATTACAATTTCTCCATATTTACTTTGTATTAACATAAGACTCACCAACATATTATTGGTAGTATATTTTGAGAGGAAATACGACATTTCATTCCCTTGCCCTTTCAGCTATTATTAGCTCATTTAATGACCATTTCCTTGGTCACTGAGACAGTGCACAGTGTGACATAGCTTAACCTTCACAAAATAAATAATTCTTTGCATTTAAGTCAGAATTTCAGTGTGGCTTATCCCAGATTTGATTACTCCTTCAATTCCAGAGGCTAGGGAGATATTGCTGTATGTTTATTATAATTCATTAGCACTAATTACAGAAGTCTGTTTTCCCCCATCACCAAACTAACCCTCAGTCTGGACTCACTTTCAAAGCCACTTTCTTTTAGAACCTCTAACAGTTCATTCACTGCAAAACCCATTGTCCCTGTTATCATCACCGAAGTTTGTTCCACTCATGTCTGAGGGCAGGTAAAGAATGAACAGTAATGTGATAAGCAGAGATCCATTACTAATATGAATGAACAAACTAGTGCTCAGACAACTGTACCTGTAGACTTG
The DNA here is from genome assembly GCA_013401255.1 of Urocolius indicus. Classification (NCBI taxonomy): domain Eukaryota; kingdom Metazoa; phylum Chordata; class Aves; order Coliiformes; family Coliidae; genus Urocolius; species Urocolius indicus. The sequence continues at coordinate 131,903 of WBNH01001190.1, read as the reverse complement.
ATGGACAAAGGATAGGTGAAAAGAAAAACTTGTCGTATCTGATGGTAGCAAATGGGGGTAATGACCATTGTCTTCTGCCAGTGCACATGGGTAATATGGGCTCTCTGAGACAACCTGCTCTTGTAGATCTGGTTCAAGCACTTGCCACCTCCTGCTGCTGGCTGCAGCTCCTCCATGCTGACGTGCAAGTATTCACAGGTCAATTCAGTGCAGGGAATCTTAAATCTCTGCTGAATAACACCATTTTCATTATTCACAGAAGCACATAAGCAGTTCAAACCTCCTCCTGTTTTTGTTTTTTTATATCTTGTTTACTACAAACTGAAGAGAGATTTTAGGAGCTTTGTCTTCATATCTACACGACATTCTCCTTATCAGTGCTCTTTAGGTGTGCACATACCTTAATCATTTTCTTTTTTTCTTGGCAACCATAAGCTTCACAGAGATGCCTGCAATTTAAAAATTAGTCCAAACATTTTTTTTTCTGATACAATGACACACATATTCAGGACAATGTGAACTTGTTTTTTCCATGAGTCTGGTTTCAGTACTACATCTTTCAGCTGTGCTGAGAATATTGCTATGTTATTTAAATATGCTGAAAACAGTAAACAAATAATTTCTCTGAGACTTTTGTTTGTGCAATGAATGTTACCTAGCTTGTAATTACTTTACTTCATGCAATCAGCCAACCGAAGAAGCTGTTAAAAGAATTGCCATTAGTGTCTAAAGGAATAATAAAGGTCATCACCATCAATTTACACTTTTAATGTTCATAGTTTCCTCTCTAATGTCCTATTTCTACAGCTGCTTGATGCAGTGAAAAAATGTTCTGCTATTCAGCAAGGATTGCTGCAATAACTATCACTCACTTATCAGCAAAGCCAGACATATATTGTGTGGTAAAGGGAATAAAGAATCTCAAAAGGCCTGGCCAGACAGCCAGGCTCAGCCAGAACGTCCCACTCCAAGGCTGTTCAAGAAACTAAACTCATGACTGTGTGCAAAGTGGACCCAAGGAGACAGAGATGTTTGCCTCCCTGCACTGACATATCTCTATGGAGTCACTGCTGGATCTGAAAACACAGGAAGGTGACAGAGACTACTCTTTTGCACTTAAATTTTCCACACCTCTGTTTTGGCACAGGGAAGTTACAGTACTCTCCACATCATGCTGAGATGCAATGTATGTTCATAATCATAAAGCAATCAATGACAGCTCAAGGCTGCTGAAAAATTTTGACAGCTTCACATTTCTAGAGATTCATCAGTATAACATATTAAAAATAGCACCTATTTCTTTAGATAGCTTTTTCAGTAATGGAACATAGACACCCACATAAAATACAGCTTCTTTTTGAGACAGAATACATTTTTATTCTATGCAGCACAGAGCAATTTCATCACCCACAGCCATGCCCATAGCTGGTTTTAGACTGTTTAGGCCACAGTGGAGCTAATACAATTTCTCTGGACTTGGATGGAAAGCACCACAAGCCTGACCAGCAGCAATTTCCACACAGGTTGCCCAGTCAGAGGTAGCTTCTCAAAGTAGGATACAACAGGATTTCACAAGCTTTCTTTCCCCTTTGAGTACATCAGAACCAAATCTTTCAGGCTGGATATCAGTGTTGTCAAAGAAATATAAGTCAATAATGATTTCGTCATGTCTTTCACAACCCTGTTGATTCAGCAATATTATTGCTTCATAAAGTAGTAAGAACTGGGATGTTGGGAGTAACATAATTCACAATGAGAACAGATATCAGATCTTAATTTGAAATTATCTCCTTTCTAGACAATCAGGTTTTTCTATTATAGCTATATCTGAAACTATTCTATTTTCTCTGGATGCTTGGCCACCCAAAACAATCATTTACTCTTGATCATGTTTCAGTTGCTAAACCAATACCAATCTAGTGTTTAATTTATGAGCAAAAATGTTGCAGAATGTGAAGATGTATAAATTAGAAACATGAAAATCAACAAGCTATAATTTCCCAGACAATTTGTAGTACTTGCAGTTAAAAACTTGCATCAATTAGGCCCAAATTTCAGCTGCACCAATTTGTCTCTCAACACTGTTTCATAAATCTGCACTACAAAAAATTGACAGGAAAACTAGTTTTGCTGGTGTCTTCTGTTTCATATTTAAAACATTTTTCCATTCTCTGTGTTCTATAACATTAACAGTCTTTCAGTGGGTTATACAAAAATTTTCTGCAAGTCCTTGGATAATAAAAGTCAGATATTCCAAAAAGTTACAAAAATGTAGCTCATCCACTCTTCCTATGAAACCACTACAGATCCTCTAGTCAAACCCTTAGTAAAAAATGCAATAATTATTGAACACGAATAAGTGTTCAAAATCTTTAAAAAACAGCAAAAGGAAAACTCTGGGAATTCAAGAGATTAAGGGGACATTTCAAGAGTAGTAAAATGTGAGGGATATGATGGATTTTCATCCTAAAGTTTGAATCTGTATCTCGAAAATGGAAATAATGGATAATAAAGGAAGTTAAAAACAGTTGAGGGCCCTGGGGTATATCTTATTCCATTTCCAGCCTAGCTGTAGAAGAAACTGCACAATAACCTTTCTCCTGCAAAAGAAAAGGTTAAAACAAAAGGCAGAGATTTTGTCTCTTCATTTTCCAAATGCCAATTCCTGACTTTAAACAAACAGTACCAGTCAGAAAAGGGTTACTCTGTTAGGTGTTCTCCCTGTGCAACTTTCTAATGTTAGATGTAGTGGCTATAGTTTCTCCATACGACATCTGCAAATATTGGCAAACCCTAGATTCTCCTTATAAATATTGTCTGAGAAACAAAGAAGACTGAAGCTTCAGAAAGAGAATGGAATTTTCTAGAGAGAGTCCAGTGCAGGGCCACAAAGATGATCAGGAGACTGGAAAATCTTTCTCATGAGGAAAGGCTGCAGGATCTGGGTCTGTTCAGCCTGGAGAAGAAGAGACTGAGGGGCTACCTCATTAATAAAACTATTTAACTGGTGTATGTCAAGAGGATGGGGCAGTACTTTTTTCTGTAGTGTCTAATGATAGGATAAGGGATAATGGACAAAAGCTGGAACACAAGGAAAAACTTCTTTACTGTAAGGAGCAGGGAGCATTGGCACAAGCTGCTCCAGGGAGGTTGTGGAATCTCCTTCTCCAGAGGTTTTCAAAACCTGCCTGGGTCCAGGCAGACGTGCTAGAGCAGGGAGATTGGGCTAGATGGCCTTTAGAGGTCCTTTCCAACTCCTACCATTCTATGATTCTACAATTCTATGATTTCAGACACAAGATTCCAGGATTGAGACTGGGCATGGCAGGGGCTGGAAAACAAGTATCTATTTTTATGTTTTAAGAATAAAAAGGAAGTGTTAATAAGTTAGGTCATGACATAGAGAAAATTCTTTGTCAGTTATTGTCGCTTTTAAACCACTTATCCTTCCTCCAGTTAACATATACATTTACTTTGTCTCCTACCACTGTCACTTAGCATACTGTAAGTTAGTTTCTTGTGCTTTATTACCTCTGGTATCAAATGACCTGGCCTAAGCAGTTCTTTTAAAACCTTGCCTCATGTATTGATATTTCCTTCTTTTTCTTCCCTTTAAGATATTTTCCTACATAAAGTTTGAATTTTGCTTTCAAGTCTCCTTTTAAGTATATTAAACCTTGGGCAATACAGCGCCATTTTATCTGACCCACTGGAAGAAAAGTGGAAATTATCACTCCAAGTGTTGTTGACAACTTATACTGTGATCAAAATCAGAGAAAAATCAGCTCAGATTCACTACTCACAAGCAAAGAAATCATTAAAAAAAAAAAAAAATCTGAACCCAAGCTGCAGGGAAACTCAGCCCCTTTACTGCACAGCATAGTCTGGAGTGAGACAGGAAAAGGGCTTGAAAAGAAAGTAGAAGTGGAAGACAAGCAAGGACAAGTCCATAGATAATTTTGAAACTGGAAAGCTATGTTGGATTTGCACTGTTAATAATCAGCATGGGAAACATTCGTGACATCGTCTGTCAATCACTTACCTGAAGTGCTAAAAAGGATAATTTCCCTCACATCTCTCTGGAAAAGAAGAAAAGGTTTCCCCACAAAAGAAGTGACCCCAGGTAGGTAAACAATCTCTGGGTTGTCTTAAGGGAAAGCCTGTTTCCCTCTCTCTGTTGTCTTCAGGGCTCAGACACACTGGCCTCCAACTGGGGCACCCGAGTGAGAAGCTCAAAGTTAGTACAGATACATAGTTCCCAAAATGACCACATATGTGACGGGATATTGAAAGTCTTCCTTGTGATCAAGTCTTAAAAATTAACCTTTGAGGAATCTGTTTCTTCTGTTTTCAGATGAATATTTACTATGAGATTTCTCTATCTCTTTAGAAAGCTGTCAAAATCCAGATCTTCAGCCTAGATCTCTTATTTTAAAACATATAAAATAATTTAAAAGCATAAGTATACAAAAAAAAGTCACTTAACAAAGATCACATCAGACACTTTGCAAAATCTCCCCTACTGTCCCTTTGCCTCAGCTATTACAGATTAAATGAATGGGTATGATGTGTGTGAACCACGAAATAAGTTGTGAGCAACTCACTTCCAGTAGCATATACAGTATCTACACATATGCAGAAACAACTGTTTCTCATACTGGCAATGCCCCTTTGTATTTAATTACATTTTCAAAATAAATTTTAATATATTTGAGAAGGCCTTGGTGCAAACTCTGTCCATACTTGAAGCTGCCATAATACTGAGCACTTATGCTATGGCAGGAACCTACAGGAACACAGTAATCAAAGTCCTGGACTTTGCCATGAAAGTTAGAAGCAGTTACATATGAATTGGTAAAGACAGAAAGATGAGGGCTGCTGAGGGCCATCCCAAAAGGCACGCCACCAGCAGCCAGCTTGTCGTGGATGCTGAGTAGTATCTTAGACACAAAACTTAAACACAATGTATAAACATTATGTTGGCTCCAAATCTATGTTTTAAAAATATTTAACAGTCTCCAGTCCATGGCTCACAAGGTAATATCCACTCCCAGACTGCCTGATGGCTCAGACCGAAGAACTCACATAGCTGCAATCCAAGTGGACATGCAACTAGAAGTATAAAACTACCAAAAGCAGACTCATCCAGGGGACAATAAAGCTTGGAAATGAATAACAGGGCATGTAGACAGCTCCAATTGCTCTAATAACTAAATGGCTAACTACAAAAATGCTGCATGAATAACAGTGAAAAAAAGATTCCATTGAAAAGAATATTTATTAAAAATATGTCTCAATTTCAGATAACAGTCTGCAGAAATGTGAGCGAAACACTGTAGATCATACTGTTTTGTGGATTTCTTCCTGTGTCCTTAAACAGATCCAACTCTGATGAAAAGACAATAAAGAAATCTGATTTTATTTTTCAGTTTTCTGCTTTCACTTTTCCTCATTAACTTTTTTTGTGCACTCTTGATTTTCTTTGAGGCTTCAGGACTGTCAGCTCAGCCTTTTCTTCCTTCTATGAATGTTACTGCCCTTTTTTTTTCATAATAGGTATTTTCTATTTTTTGCTGCATTTCATGACAAAGAGTACATTTTTCTAGAACCTGAGCCTCTCTTTAAAAACATCTATTTCAAATTTTGGTATATTTGTTGATTTTCTTCATAGAACATTTCACTAGTTTCTTTTTTTTTACAAATGCAAGAGAATTTTTCTTTCCATCAAAGATAAGTAAATCTAGTTTGGCGTCTTTTTTTACCTCATTTTCTCTTAGAGTTTGTAGGTTTTGCAAATAAAGTAAATGAGAAACAATCCTGCTTTTACTCTGACTTTCAGTAATGTGTTCTTCTCTCTAACTGATATAAAATATGTTGGGAAATAAGTGAGTGTGAGATTGGAAGAAGAAAATAACATGAGCTTGTTCCGTTTATCAGGAAACACCAGTGACAGGAGAAAATGAGGAAAAACTACATTCCTCTGCTTTCTTATTTTGTTATTTCCCTTCCTGAACAGCTACAGTGCTGATGCTTCTTTATTCCCAGCTTATCCTCCACGTTACATTTTGTCTGAGTTTGGAGCACTATTAATTCCTTTTCTGGAGCCAGAGGAACTTCTGGATAATTCCCCTTTGTCATGACACTACGTACGTCTCATTGAAAGGTCATTGAAATCTATAAGACTCCTTTAAATAAAAACAATAGACTTCACATCAGGTCCAAAATATTGTTCTAGACCAAAAATTGTATTAAAATAGCCCCAAGAGCTTCTATGTTTATTGCCTTTCAATGATTCTCACGTTAAATTGAATCATAGAATCATAGAATCAGTTTTGCATAAATTCTAGGTAAAACAATCCAGCTCTTTCTTCTTGACTTAAAATCTCTGCCAGGTGTCTGAAGTAATTTTATGTATTTTTAATAACCATTCTGAAAGTTCAGGAGTTTGAATTGGGTCATGCTGGTAAAAACATGAAGTTTGGTTTTTCTGCAACATTCAGCTCCTGAGGGAAAGAAAAAAGTATTCCTTGCAGTCCTCAGTTGTCATGAAGTCTCCATATAAATGACTGAGAAGACAATTCTAGGTGTCTTACATGCCACAAAGAACCCAGGAAAGTGTGTTACCAACAGAGCTGAGCAGGTGTCCAATGGGTGCAGTCAGCTTAGGAGCAATGACACATGATATACAATGACCCTTTCCATCACCACCTTTGTGTTGGCAAAATGAGACCCCTGCAAAATGCAGCAGGAAACTGAGGGTGAGCATGCTCTCTTCAGCAAAGATTTATTGAAATGTCAAAAATAATGTAACTTGGGGAAAATTAGAAGAGGTGATGATAGAAGAAAATTAAAGAAAGGAGATGGAAAGAAATATGATAAAAGGAAGGTGGGTTTCCAAGAAGAAACTAATCTGTGAGTAATAAGTGCTACTGATATTAGTTGCCTGGACATACTGCATTAAAATCTCTCTTTAGCAAAGAATTATGAGCAACTTTAACTGAAGTAATGTTGTCTTTGGCAGGCTGATGACCTTAGTTCAGTTCTCTTCTAGGAAAGAGAGTATATTAGCAGAGATTTTTTTTTTTCTGAAAGAGCTTCAAGACTAACTTTTTCTCATTACTGTGTTTTAGTTAGATACCACCGAGACCTTCTGCAGTATTGTAAATTTTATCATCACAGACCTATAGAAAGAGCTTGTGCCAGCCCATGTGACCAATCTTTGTTGTCTAGAGGCTACAAAGAAAAATGTCAGTGAAAGATCCATGTAAAGATAGTGACAATCAGTTACACTATCATGACCAATTTTCACTTGCCTTTGATCTCATGTGTAGGTATCCTATTCACATGGATTTCTGTGGAAAAAAAAAATCAAGTGCTGCTATCTCCTCCTCTGTATGATCATTGTTATACTAGGGATTTGACACTGTGAGTAATCAGAATTACTAACACTCTCTGTTTTGCCAAATAGAAAGCTAGTGCATCCACCTCTCCTGGGGCTGAGCAGCAGGTGCCTAGTGCTGCTGAAGCATATAATGAAACAAAAGACTTTTCTGTCTTTTCTGACTTTACTGAATTGTAGATAACTCACTGGAGGAAAGAAAAAAGTGACATGGAGTTAAGCGCATAGGCTGAATGGATGGTGGGTTTGGTATCTGGTAAACCTTGATCTTTGGTAAATGCAGGTATTTTTTAAGCCTGGAGCTCAAAACAGACCAAAATCTCCCATAGATTAAAGCATTCAGTTAAAATAAATGTGCAGTATGTCATGTATTTCACTTTGCTTCAGATGAAAGGTCTTAGTCTATCCTTTGTGCAATGCTCAGGAGACTTCAGGGTCTTTGAAAGTTCTCCATCAATCTTCCCTGACAGGTCCCATAGCTGCTGCTGAATCATCCGTGTTAGATAAGACCAGAATCTTTATATGAATTTTAATTACTGCTTTTGGCATTTAGACATTGCACAAATACCTAAAACAGGAATACAATCAAGTTACCTACATGCTGGGGAACAGAACTCATTCTGTTAGTTCACAGACATTTTCATTTAAACTTCAAGGAATCTGGTGTTTTCCATTTGAGTTATATTTCTATACTTTCTCTCCAGATACCTCCTGAACATTCATCTATTCCTCTTTTCTACTCCTTGCCTCATTGTCAAGACTTCACTGCAGTTCTCCCAGGCAGAAGGAGTGTCAAGTGCTTCTATAGTAAGAGAAGTAGTTTTCTCACTTGTTTACACTGTGATCACACACAGTGTAAAGGTATAATTTGTGGCAACTGAAAGGCAACCCATCAACTTCATCATAAAATACTACACTACTCTGGCTTGAAATATGTTTCTTCCTGTTGTTATTTCTCTTGTCTGCAGAAAAATATTATAAAAATAGGGAGAGGTTTTCATAGTTTTTCATTTGGATTAATATCTGCAGGGGGAAAAAAATTTAAAAGGAATCATTTGTCTCCCTTTATATTATTTTCAGACTGATTTCTTAGGAAAAGGGAGGTTTAAGCAGTCACGCTTACTGTCCATCTGCCTGTTCATCTGTTGAACTGTCTGTCAGTCCCTCTTCCTCAATAGTTTTTTGAGCCCACTGGCCACTTTCAGTCAAATTTAACAAATGGCATGATAAAATCAGTAGTGGGTACCAAATTAGAGAACCAACTGAGGGGATGGCAGCAGCCAGTTGGAGAGCCTGGCCAGTCAGTGTGCTCCAAACCAGCCAGGGAGCAAGCCACCCATTGCAGAGGTCACCAGACAAGAGAGACTGGGGGCATTGGACAGGTGATATGTAAGGCATCTGTGCCACTTCAGCCGCTAATGGAATATTCATCAGTGCAACATATCAAATCTGTAACTGATCACTTACTTGGCAGGTAGCTGTGCATCAACATTTGTCTTGTGGTTACCATATTTACTACTGGATAGAATGGACAACGTCTGCTCTATGTCTTCCAATCAGTTAAGCTTAGGAGAGCATTTGCTCTTAATTGGTCCAGCCAAAATGCTATGCATGGGCAGAAAGGAGGAAGGCCATCCTCTCCTTGACAGACAAGAGAGATTTGTTTTTCTCTGGAAGCCACCAAGCTCCCTTTGGTGAAGAAATCTTCTACTCTGAAGCAAAGGTGAGGTGAGCAAGAGAGGCAAAGGCAGGGACAGGGAAGACTCCTAGGCAGAGCAGTGTGGCAGTGTGTTTTCCCCTACCCTTAAGCCATAACCAGTGGGGTCCAACTTACTCTGAACGTTGGGGGACAAATGACAGCATGATAGCTAAGAGCTGTCTTGAACAGTGAACCAGACATCTTGCAGATGTTCAAATACAACTATAAGTCAATATAAATAGTGGACAGCCCAGGGCCTGTTGAGCTCTCCTGCACTGCAGTGGTCTGTGTTATCAGAATCTCCCCTTGAGTATGAACACCTGACAAAGTTAGTCCTCAAGGCTAAGAGATTCCTTAACACAACACGTGCTCAGTAAGTGATTAAGAGCATGCTAAACTTTGAAATCCTAATTAACTAGTGTAAAGGATTGCTTGCACATATATAATCCTTTAGATGTAAAATGTTGACCACATTTGGGACTACAAGTGGATCCAGCCACACCCAGTCTCCTCTCTGAGAAGAAGTTAAGAAAGCAAGCAAGTCTTTTCTGAACCTCCTGACTCAATAGGACCATCTCCCTTACAGTTTTGTCTGACCTTGTCCTCTATGCAGCAAATAATCCAGTGTACCTTGCCACTGAATCTTGTTGAAGGACTGTTACATTTACCATTGAATTTTGTTGATTCACTGTTTTATATCAGCAAAGTATACTGTTGCTTCTGTTTTATGAGTAAAGTGTGTGACTCCGTCTGTGACAAGCAGGGAGACTGCACACATGCAGATCCTGGATATAGGAGGAAAGGCTCATCTTCGTGACCCATAGTAAGAGCTCTGTGGCATTTGTAGCAACAAACAACGGCTGCATTGCAGACAGCTGTGTAGTCATCAGCCTGAGAATAAGCTGGAGGTGAGGATCTATCTCACAAAGGCACAAGGGGTAATTTTCTGTGCAATCCTCTCCTATTCATATTTTCATTCAGCTTGAGTTTTCTCTGTCTTAAAAGGTTCAGTGTTCCAGTGTGTGCTCTAATGAAAACCTTCTCTATTGTTAACATGCCTGTTTTAAATTAATTTTTTTAGGCAGAATCATCTCAAGGCTCTGGCTGGCTCTGGGTGCTCTGACATTAGCTAGCTTTTCCTGATGTTACTTCCTACCTTCTGCTTGCATCACTTATTGAACGTTGAAACGTCATATAAGGTCCTTGCTTGCTACTGGATGTAGTGGGAGGTACAGAGAAAGGAACGAGTGGCAGGAGCAGTATTCAAGGACTGCTCACATTGGTTTCTCTCATTTTTTATGTCATCTCCCTCTTTGCATTGCTCTTGAGTCTCAGCTGCCTTCAAAGTACAAAACTTCAAATCAAAATTTCAGTCTGTACTATGATTCCAGCTAGTCTAACCTGGTCAGCAAAACTCCTGGAAATATCTGCAAAACACATGCATATTGTCAGCAGAGACCATTGTACCACACATAATTTGAAAGATAGAAGAAAGTAAAGTTTTAGGGAGGAAACAACCAGGGCAAATCACACATGGATTTATGAGTGTGGGGTTTTCTATTAGGCTTATCTTGGAGAAATAAGAACTTGGGTTTGTTGTTGCTGCTCCTTTAACATAATAATTATTGACAAGATGTTGCAAGCAACTGGGGCAGAGGGAGGGTGTTGCTTTCTATCAGAAGGCTAAATATAGGAAGAAGTCAGAACAGGAAACTAAAAAGATGGATTTCCAAAAGAACAGATTTCAACAACTGAGGGAGCAGGAGGAGATTGAAAAATAACCTGAGAGATGGCCCAGGAAAACTGGCAAATTGAAAGAGGGTAAAAAAAAAAAAAGAGTATAATACAATTAAAAGAGTCAATCATTCCAATGTGAAGAAAATATGGAAATAATCATAGGAGATTAAAACATCTGTATTAGGGACTTTCTAACCACCTGTGGGAGTTAGTAGACTCATATAAAAGAGGAACTGAGAGTGAACTTGCTGAAGGGCTTAAAAAGCATAGCTCATGTCATCTTTGCTTTTGTATTCACAATAAATATGGAGTTTTACTGACCTTTATAAGTGAACCAGGCATATAGACTAAAACAGGTTTTTAAGTGGTTTTGTAAGTATTTAAAAAAAAAATAGTGAAACATGTTCAACACGGCATAGGCTGTTCAAATTCACCGCAATTTAAAATGCTATCCAAACTAGTGTTAGCATATATCATTAGAAGTTTGATTACAATAGGGGCAAATGACAGGCAAGCATACATAAAAAGAGCAGAAAAAGAAGTAATATGTTAGTCAGCCTAACTCCAAGCTACTAGATACAAGATACTAGAAACCCAGAGGTCTGAAAACCTCTAGAGAGTAATAGAGTTACAGAAATCCACCAATTGTCAAGACCCAAACAAGTCAGGTTGACTCAGTTTCCTTCTGAGACCAATGCCATACAGTATGGTATGACCAAGAGAGCAGCAGACCTGCAGAAGATGTGGGCACTGCAGTAAACAATGACTTCATCTCTTCTTCCACAGCACAACAGTCCTATCAAAGGTTCAAATGCCCTGATTTATTAACAGGGCTGTCACATCTGAAACATGGTGGTAGTCATGGTGGTCATTGGTTTGCTCTACTTGCTGTTTTAGGACCCATCTCTAGGGTCTGTTATCCAAGAGAAAAGGAAGAATAGCAACAGACTTGAAAAATATAGCTCAGGAAAAAAGGCTGAAGGAACTAGGTTTGCTCAACTTGTGAAAGAGAAGGAGAAAGAAAGCATACTGATTTCCTTCCAATATTTGAAAAGCTTCTATGAAGAAAACTGTTATAGTCTTTTCAAATTTACTGGCAATGTGACAGAAAGAAACTAATTGGAATTAAAGTGAAGAAGATCTAGATTAGCTACTGCAAAATAGTTTTTAATGATATAGTTATGTACTGCAAACCACACACATGCATGTATATGTATAAATGTGACATGATTGAGGAATTTTCTCCTTCAGAGATCTTAAAGATGTTTAGACTGACATTTGTTAGGGACGTTCTCTTAATTTCTGTCATCTTTTTACAAGGGTATGGACTAAGTGACCTCCTGAAGCCTTTCAGCCCCATGATTTTACTTTTAATTTATTTCCATTCGATGATTAGGCATAGAATTTTTCTTGGTAGTCAATGTGTGGCATTTTCATTAATTTTATTTAAACTGGGATTGGTTTGTACACTGTATGACAACCACACTTCCAGGAATCTCTCAACAGGTGAAATTAAGCAGGTAATGCTAACAAAGCATCTATCTGAATCACTGAGATTTTTTTCTTTTAACAGAGAATCAGCCTACTAGGTCTTGACACCTGCCAATACTCATCAGAAAGAAAAGACAAGTCTTGAAGAAGACTGGCCTTACTACTGAGAAGTTTTTTGTGCCTTTATTTCAGCATACAACCCTTTAAATAAGATTTTGGACAATTTGCAAATTTTATGGTTAAGAAAGGATTCACAGCTTGATTTTATACCATTGCTGTGACTGTTGTTTCTCTAAGGCAGTTAATTTATCCATTATTCTTGATATGGTTATGCTGACTAGGTACAGATAATTTAAAGGTTATTCTTCCTGAGGCAATACCAAAATAAGTCCCTTGAATACAAAGTTATTTCTAATGCCTTTTCTACTAAGAGTTAAATAGAGTAACTGGTTCTCAATATTCACAATATTCAAGGCTTAATTTCACAGGCTGCAGCACACCACATCTAATTGTATTAGTCACGAGGTACAAGGTTCCCTGGTATATCGTAACTCAGTGTGACTGATGTAAGCAACTTTAATGTGGGCATGCATCCCTCAAACGTGCATCACTATTAGACACATCAACCTTTTTAGACCAAAGATTATTTCTGTCCTACGTAATCCCACTATCATCTTCTGTTCAACACTAGGAACTGAATTAGTTATTAGCTAGTGGCACAGATTACAATAATGCTTATAATCACAAAAGAAACAAACCTCACTACACTAGGATTTCTTTTTGTCTGTTTTTGCTCCCTACGAAGATTTTGGACTTGTCATAGATTGACAGTCACACAATAGAGGTTGTATTAGTGACAGAAATAAACCTGAAGTGCAACACTTTCTTCCTCAAACAAGGAATCTGATTGGGAAAGGGAAGAAAGGGGGGATTTCTGACTTAGAAAAACAAAAACAAACAAACAAAAAAAAACCTGAATAGTAAAGTTGGGATCTGAATTCCCTAAAAAATTGTAGTTATGACATATTGCTCTAACACAATCTCCAAAAGCCATAAAACACTAAAGAACTCTGAGACAGATTAAATTAAAGAGATTACGTTCTCAGAAGTACACAGTCTATTCATTTCAATGTGCCAGGACAAACTGAATGAGCAGATAGAACACATTTCTAACTGAGTATGCTGAGTATGTTCCACTTTTGCTTACTTTCTTATGTATTTTTTCATCATCTTAAATTACTTAGGTTGTTGGCTCTTCACATTTTGCTTCCCTAGAAAACTATAAATTAGACTAGAAAATGTATTTTCCTCAACTTTAGTTTTGGTACATTAACTAGTGAAACTCTATGTTTCCTAATCTTCACAGTTAAATACAGTAAAGTCATGCACAGCAGTCCATACAATACTGGATTGCATTCTCAACACAGTGAATCACAAATCACAATCCCCAAAAGGTTGAAATGAGTAACACAAGCAAGCGAAAAATAGTCCCTTATAAAACACAAACTGAATGTTGCAGTAGCATAAAGTATGCAATATGCTTCCATCATTGGCCTCACTGCGTCTTCAGTCAGCTATGTCTTTTTCAGGCTCATTGTTCACTGAATAAAGTTACTCTGAAACATTTAATAAATAATGCACTAAATATCTGATGATCTGTCAACTCCAACTACATGGGAAAATGTTAAGAAAAGGCAAGTACTTTTATCACACATTGTGCTCTCCACTGGTTTGTTATTTGCGCTGTATGAATAATTTGTGATACTAAAAGTAATATTAAAATCCTTTTCCCAATGGTACCTACATATATTGCACTGTGCAGCAGGTCCTATAACATGAAATATTTAAATAGTTTGACTATTTTTTTGTGAGGAAGTAAAAAAAGCATTAGCAGTCGAGGAAAGGAAAGTAGAGGGTGTGTAAAATATTTCATAGTACAAGCTTTCTCAGACTATACAAAGCACAGCAAATAAAACCATGTAACATTAATAGATAGACAGAAAGGAAACTTACTGAAAGGCATTTCCTTGTGCTCTCTGTGGATTTGGGTTTTTGTTTGTTTGTTTGTTTTTTCTCAAGACGTTTTCTGGTTTTAGTCTTCTAGATTCTTTCTGTTTACAGATCAAAGCCTTTCAGATAGTCAGCTGACTCCTCAGAACAAAACAGAAAACAGAAATGTCACCACTGATTTTGGAGAAGGTGCTATGCTTCACCTACTCTGCACGAAGATGTGCAAGACTAATTATCTTCTGTCAGCACTGATTTTCCATAAACAGCCAGCACTAAGCCAGGGCATTTCTGCATGGAACAAGGATCCAGTAGATCGAAGGTGTCATTTCCTTAACTCCTGCTTGGAAACCAAATGACCATTTGCATATTTCTATGTGAAAATTGAAAATACTTTGACTCTAAAGGCTCTGGACCATGATCCTTGATCTGGTGAATTGCAGGCTGGCAATGTCACAAGGCCCCTTTACCAGTTTGGATTGCTTTACAGTGAAAGCTCCTCGTGGAGTGATGAAATATTTAGGAGAACCAATATTCCCCAGATAGTGAAGACTTATTAGACTTCTAAGATATTATTATTACAAAGCTTGCAGCACTACAAGATGTTACTGTGCATGGCCTAAGTATGTTTTCCAAGGTGCTTCTCAGTCACCAAAATCCAGTCAAGTCTGGTGAAAGACTTCAGTCTTCCAATGACCGGAAGCTAACTTACAGTCTTTCCAAGAGTGACACATCAGAAGATCAACCCATCGTCACAAGACATTTTCTTGTACTTCCAAAAAAAAAATCACGTGAGAAGTTTGTTAGCAATTCAGCTAAAAGGCTTAGAATCAGAGAAATTTTGAAATATGACTGTTTCCAAAGTCCTGTAATGGGAGTAGGATTCTAAAATTTCCCCCTTTGCCTCAGCTTGCATTTCTGTTTTTCTTTTTGAACACTGAATTTCCCTTTTGCAGTGCTTTGTTTGGCTCTGTGGGCAGTAAAGTCCTCAGGGAAGAGCAGTAATTGCCTTTTATGATACATCTTTACAATATTGCACACAATGGGACCTTAATCTCCTTATAAATGACACTCAAATAGTAAATCTGTCACATTTCTAAAAATACTTTGTTCATTAAAAATAACAGAGGGAAAAAAAACCATTACACACGTTGTACATGCTTGACAGTTGAATTGAACTGGTCCTTGGGTCTATCCCTAATATTTGCATAAGATGAGGATGCTTCTATTTCTTCTTTCTGTTCCTTCCCTTATGAGAATAGATATATATTCTGCTTATGGGCATTTTTTGCCTCCAAGGCCTGCATTTATGCTTTATTGCATATTCTTTTGCGATTTTAATAATAAGCTATTGGGGGATACGTATAAAAACTGTAAGTGTGTGTGTATGTGTGGGAGGGGTGTGTGTGTGTGTGTGTGCGTGTGCACATACACACAGATACACATTAATAAAGGTGGCTCTGCTGAGTGATTTGTTCTGACAGCTGTGTTGTCAAGCTACTGCAGAAATGAGAGAAAAAAAATGTAAGCTGCACTGAATGAATGAGATTCTACTGTAAAACATCTCCAGCACCTTTTAAAGAATACGGCTGACAGAATGCATCAAAAGGTTACACAAAGTGGCAGCAATTCCCAAGGATAAAGGCTGTCCTGAGAGGCACCTGTCACTCAGTTTAAAATGGAAACTCACAGAAATGCCACTTTGCTCATCGCGTCATATGTTCAAGGCCAGGTCTTCCGCCCCTCCCTTCAGCCCAGCGAGCTCTTCCCCTGAAATTACATTGACTCAGTCATCATCTCCGAATCCATCTAAGGTCACGTAGAGAGTCTTATACTCCTCTTTTGTTTTTCAGCCAGAGGTTTTTTTCTGTGTGTAACTTCATTAGTGACGGTGGTAATAGGACAAAAAATACACAGACTCAAAGAACAGAGAAAGGAAGGAAAGTGTGAGATTAACTCTTCCTATAATATACAGATGTTCCTGGAGACGACATTGTAAGACAAAAAAAGAGCTCAAATCTATACAGTTTAAGGTTTCTAAATGGATACATATACACCAAGATGATCAGGGGACTAGAACATCTTCCTTATGAGGAAAGGCTGTGGGAATTGGAATTGTTTAGTCTAGAGAAGAGGAGTCTGAGGGGGGGATCTCATTGATATTTACAAATATCTAAATGGTGGCTATCAGGAGGTTGGGGCATCACTTATTTCTGTAGTGTCTCATGATAGGACAGGAGTAATGGACAAAAGCTGGAATACAAAATTTCCACTTAAGGAAAAGCTGCTTTACTGTAAGGGTGATGGAGCCCTGGCACAGACTGCTCAGGGAGGTTGTGGAATCGTCTTCTGTTTTTAAACCCTCCTGAATGTGTTCCTGAGTAACCTGACTGAGGTGGACCAGCTTTATGTCACCATCTATTTGATCTTAGAATGTAGGAATACCAAGAAGACTGCCTTGCTCCATGGGTAGCCCAATTGCAGCAAGTGCTACTCCCAGGTAAATAACATGCTATAAAAATGCTTTAAAACTCCTGCTGAAGAAAGATATTTATTTTTGCTTCTCAAAAAAAATGTATAGTTTTTTTTTGCAATATCTAGACTTGAAGACTTGATGTACAAAAATGCTTCTCTAGCATTGGTTCTGATCCTCTCAGTGGTACCTTGTTAGGTAATACACAAGGATTGCATTCTACCTTTGACTGCTGAAATTTAAGCACGTGTCTTCTAATACAGTCCTGAAAGCCTTTAACACTTCAAAACTTAAGACAGCTCTGATTCAACTGATCTGTGTGTTGTCAGCTCTCTTCCAGTGAGATTTACTCTACTGACCCTTGGCTTCAGCAGTGGACAGGCATAGGAGCCAGGTGTTTCAGGAATTTAGTTAGTCTTGCCACAGCCTTGGGGGGAAAAAGCTTTGCTTTTATACCTCAAATCACACTTGATTTAATCCAGGTTAAGATAAAGACAAAGAAAAGTCTTTTCATATCATTTACAGGAAAGACTTATTTAATAAACATTTATAAAGACACAGAAGAAACAATAAGATAATTGCAGCAACCCTACCTACCTTAACTAGATAAGGGAGATTTACTATTCTTAGCCACCTGACTTAGTGTTTGTCTCCTGACAAGATGGGTGGTAACTGGGTTTCTGCTGCTGCACTGCCTCGTCTCCTATTGTCACATCTGTTACCTGTTTCCCCTTTTGAGATTGCTGGAAAGAACTGGATCAGTTCATTTTTTACCCTGTAACTCTTTTGACTTCTTTTGAACAAACAAAAAACCCAATTCGGCCATTGTCTTAATTGAAAGGTTTTCTGTTACTTGAGAATTTGAAGGTCTCAGTTGAACTTGAGCCATTTTCTATACCTAACTAGTACATAAAAGATTGCTACACTTCAGTAAGATGTAAAAGTCTCCTGTACCCTTTTGATGACTACTTGGCATTCTTCACTGTAGGAAGCATGTTTATAGGAGTTTATATCACCTTATAGATTAAAATAATACAAGATAAAACAACCTAAAAATACTATGTGTCTCTTCTTATTATCTATTTATTGAAGTCAGGCATAACATTTTGGCACTGCTGATCCTCAACTTCTATCTCTAAGGCTGTTCCAAAATCATATTTTCTTAATATGAAGAATATTTATGAATCTTTCCAAGAATATTAAGGCAGAGATGTGAAAGGAAAAATAGAACAATCCTAAACCCACCTAGGTTTCATAAATTTGGTACTGCTTTTACAGTAATGAATTTAAAGCAACATAGGAATAATTTTACCAACTATGTGGGACAGATCTCAGCTTTTATGAAAAACCCCACAAACCTGAAGAAATTAAATTGGATTACCAAACTCTGACAACACAAGACTTTCATACGTGGATATTCCAGTGCAGCATCAAGTTTTTAGAGTTCTCCATAGAGAAATTAATGAATTACTGTCTCCGAAGTTATTGACATTGTTCAAAATTTTTATGTTTTTAGTATCAGCGTATTATACCTTTGTAACTTTTAAATATTGACTAGAGCTCAAATCTTCTCTCCTTCCCCTCCATACAGTTAAGAACAAGTTAGGAAACAGAAGTTTAATTATTCTACTGCATGAAAGAATAAATCTAGAAATAATTTCCTGAAATTAAGAGCTCCAGACAGAACTTAAAACAATAAAAAACAACAAAATGTTATCACAAATTACTTATTTTCCTGAGGCATCTTCTAATTTTTGTCTCCAGATTTCAAACACCAGTGTTAACTAAATCTTCACCAATAGCTTAGCTTGCCAGGGAATGGAGAAAGAGTTTATTAGTTTCCATTCACCAAAGGTTAGAAGAAAGGCAGAGGTTTTGTAAAACACACTTTAGCTGTGTGCCTATGCTAATACTGTCACAGTATTAAAGTAATAGCTAAAGTACCAAACAATGCTGAGGGATCTGCTGATGTAAGGAGCAAAGAAGTGAAAAGTCCTTCATCAGAGCTCTGTTGAAAAATGAAAGTAAAAGAAAACAGAGTGAGATAGGAGGCTTGGAATAATTCACAGCTATATAATTAATACCATTTTCTGCTACCCACATGCCAAGTAGAAGATTTAACAGTGTTGCTACGAGGAGGTTAGCTCGTAATATGCATTGGTGTATGTGGTAACAGCACAGAAAAACTATGGTGTGCTATACCACTAGGCTTAGTGAGTTTAGCTAAAATTATTATGAGAAGAAATCTTTTTATTAGGCATTAACTCCTTCCTATGCTCAGATACATTGGAAAAAATGCTAGGTACTGACAAAATGTTGAGTTAGGAGCAAATATATTGCTGGCAAAAGAAAAGTAAGCTTATTCACTTAGGCCAATAGTGATATGTATAACTAGAACAGGTTTGCTTGGCTACATCCACAAAGTGTGGTATAAAGGAAAAGAAACAATATTCCAGTCGTTCTTACAAGTAGATGCTTAATAAACTATGTCATGCAGGTAGCTTCAGTCTACACACAATTTACAGTAGTGAGTTGTTTTTTGTTTTTTTCTTTTAAATTTTCTCACTATTGTAAGTTGCCATTGTTTTAACTGTTATTGAACAGCATTCACTCTGACTGCAGGTGTAGCAATCGCCTCTTCTAATTTGCCAAAGAAAAATTGTAAGAAAAAAAAAGAAAAAAGGATGACAAAGAACTGAAGTATCTAATGCTGAAGCCACTTCATTCTGAAGACTTTTCAAATGTCTTTTTTTTTTTTTGTGTTTCCATCTTCACCTCGACGTGTTAGAGGAATGAATAAGCCCCAGCAATTGACTGCGTGGTCTCCTCTCCCTTCTTTGTCTCTGATCTTGGTGTCTTGCACGGCTGTTTAATCACACTTTTTTCCTCTCCTCCTCTCCCTGCCCCTTTGTTAACTATGTGTTCTGAGAGGCACCATCAGACTGTGTGAAAGGCTCAGCTGTGCCCTGTGGTGGGTTGGTTGGAGCCATCTGGAATGAACTGTGTCATGAGGCAGCCCCAGCCTCTCCTCACAAAGGCCACCCCTGCAGTTCCCTAGCACCTTGCCAAAGACATTGAATACACTATGGTGATGCAGTTTCTACAGAAAGCATATCCAGGATCTGCAGTCTCTCCATCCATATGTAAAATCAAAGCTGTTACCAATAACATTTTTCCAAAAATCTCAATAATCTCCTGGATATTCATAGTGCAACTCTTCTAAGATGGATGCAAAGTTGAAGAGATTGTCTCAGATTCTCTGGCTGTTACCAGATCTTCTCCATCATAACAAATATTTGTCTTTCCACAGCTGACACTGCTGCACCCGTTTATCTCACTCCCTCTCTTTCTCAATACACTGCAGGAAAAACAAATATCCCAATTCAGTTCAAGACATTTAGAGAGAAGAGCATTATTTCTCCAGCCGCACCTCTCCAAATCTCCAAAGGACATAATCACTTGAATAACAATGGAAATAAAGCCCATCCTCAAAATTCACCTATTGAAGTTGTCATTTAAGGTAGATTCCTCATGTTGATCTATATAACATAATACAATTCTGCTGCTCTTAGCATCGTTTTATTCTTTGTACTATCAGGAGTTACCTCTCCAAATAGTGATCATAGGATTTGGCAGCTAACATAAAGGCACTGGAAGAGCTGTTTTTTTATCAAGCTTACTCTAGACATCACTCTTCCACACATACAACATGATCAATGAAAGGCTTGATTTCATTAATGCTGGTTTATCATTATCATTACTGGTATGAAATACATTGCATGAAATGTGTCAATAATTGACAGACTGTATCCTAAAACTCTGCTTCCTAAAATTAAAGTAGAACAATTTTTGTGCATTGCAGTTATGCCCCCAATGTATAATATGTATACCTCAGCCAACAGCATGTTGAAAACATTATTGAGCCAGGATGACAATTGGTCATATACTACTTCTGTCAATAAAAGATGATGAGTAGATTATTTTGATAATCTACTGATTATCAGATAATCTGATAATGAAGTAGATAGGATATAAAGCCAAGGAGACTGAAGGAAAACAAGTCTCCTGTCTCTCACTTATGTTACTACTTGCTCTCACTATTGGCAGCATCTTTTTCAACTCCTGTGTATTCAGAAGAGCTGGAAAGGGGATGTTGTTTTGCAGCTCTTCTCTTAAACATAACTTTCACCAAAATGGTCTAGATTCTATGGCCAAAGGGTTCCATACTCCCACCAAGAAAGGTAGGCAAATTAAATATGCCTCTGAAGAATCAAACCATAATAGCCAAACTTCATTCTCAAGTATTGACTTTACTGCATAAATGAAGCTACTTTTCAGCGTTAACAAGACATGAAATTGAAAAGTCCTTGCAATATTTTTCTGTTCTCCATATTCAGTTGTACATACCAACACTATCATTCAACCTTCAAACCTTTGTTTCAGAGGTGAAAAAACAGCTTAAATCGTGATTGCTGACAGCAGATTATTGGGTGTATGTAGGTGGTCGGGTGAGTGAATATCCACCCAATAGCCTGAAATTCTTCAGCCTCAAGCCTGCTGCTTGCTGCTGAAATTGATATGGGCTGATTGTAGATTTTTATAACACCTGGACTAAACAAGTGACGTATCCAAAATCCTCCCGTTAACAAAGAAACATGACAGAACCACTAATCAGGAGTCCTCTGTGTACACAGTGTTCAGATTGGGAAAGCCAGGACCCAAGAAGAGAAGCCTGAAAAATTATTCTCAGAAAAAGCAGTCTTGAGAAGAGGAAGCTCCTGACTGGAAGAGAGATCCTAGAAGTGTAAAAGATCCTGGAGATGTGAGAGATGTATAGAGAAAAATGTCAGCGGCTGCCAAAAGTCCTAGGCCAGTGACACCCAAGACTGATAGCTGTGAGCAGTGGTAGAGCATGAATTGACATGACTCTCTCTCTGCCCTTCCCGGACCAGTGGCAACCTCCCTTTGGGAAAAGAAAAATGAGGCCATAGGATCATTAATGTTGGACAGGAGAAGCAAATTAGTGTGTCAGATAGTCAAGAAGGGTAAAAGTTCTAATCTCACCAGTTCTTATATAAACCCCAGTATAAAGATCCACTGCAAGTCATCCTTTTGCTTTGCTACTCTCGTGATGCCCACATGCTGATGCAAACATCCAGTAGCTGCAAGCCCTTTCAGCCTGCCACCTTCTACCTTTCCCCACTCCAGCTACAGGGCAGGCAGAGCCTCAGAGCAGAAGGGTAGAGCCAAGACTGCTGCCTGGTTTCCATACAGAAATATTTTAATTTTACTTTTCTACATCCTTTCCTCAAAGAAGATCAGCACCCACAGACTTGCCTGGACCTTACATTTTTCTCACCTCTAGTTATTCTGGCATCCTGTTCCAGATCTTGCTTCAACATTAAATCAGCAACTTGTTGCATATGCTTCCCTGAGCCCAGGTATTCATGGCAGAGACACATTTCTGGGACTTTCCTCTCACACTATATCCAGACAGGAGCCTGAGAAATCTCTTTGCATCGTCAGCTGCTAGTGAGATCATGAAGTAGAAGGAAAGCTTTCCATTGTTGTCTTCACAGAACCACTTCATCCATCAAACTCTGTCACCTGCTCTGGACCTTTCCAATTTTCCCTCGTCACAGAATCTCTCAGTCCTACTTTCAATCTCTACAGTTTACCAGAAAACCTCTCTATAGAAGGTTTTTAAAGAGTATCTCAAGACACTTGATCATTAATGCTAACTATTCAACAAAAACACCAACCCAACTCACATCTTCCTTTTACTTGCACAGACAACAAGCTATCCAGTAATGATTTCAATCAGCTTTAGATCATATTTCCACAAGGATTTAGGAGCCACAGGTATTTGAGCTTGTTTTTCATCTTTTCTTCATCAGCATTATAGTGGCTTAACCAAAGCTGTGAACTAAGCTCCACACAGCTACTTGCTTACTCCCCCATGGTGGGATGGGGGAGAGAGTCAGATGGGTAAAAGTAAGAAAACTCACAGGTTGAAATAATGACAGTTTAAAGGTACAACAAAACCCATAAACATAAGCAAAGCAAAACAAGAAATTCTTTCACCACATCCCATTGGCAGTAGATGTTCGTCCATCTCCAGGGCAGTAGGGCTTCAGCATGTGTAACTGTTTATTGGGAATACAAATGAAATCACTCCCTTCTTTTTCCTCCAGCTCTATACACTAAGCGTGTTGTCATATGGTATGGGATATCTTTTGGATTGGTTGTCCCAGCTGTGTCCCCTCCCTAGTCATTGTGCACTCATAGCCTACTCATGAGCAGTTGAAGTGAGAAGCAGAAAAAGCCTTGATTCTGTGTAAACACTGCTCAGCAATCATAAAAATACCATGTGCTATCAAACCTATTTTCATTACAAATCCAAAACATGCCCGACAGCAGCTACTGAGAAGAAAATTAACAGTATCTCAGTCAAAACCAGCACAAGGACAAAGATCATTTGTATTGATTTTTCCACACCCAATCTTTAAATATTACAGATGATACAGGGAGGATGGAGCTGTCATTAAAGTGGTAGAAAGAAGAAAAAGAAGAAAGTGGCGAGTTGATCTCCTAATATCTGGTTAGATGTACATAAAGATGTAAGGCTGAATGCAACTGGTCTTAATCTTAGAATCCAGATGACATAGACACAAATTACAGTTGAATAGTTGGCAATTATCAGGCCAAAGAAAGTAAATGCATCATAAGATTTTAAATACTTGTAAGTATTAATGACGTCCCTCCTCAGCCTAGACTAAACTAGACTCTAGACTAAGCAACGCCAGTTCCCGCAGCCTTTCCTCACAAGGAAGATGCTCCAGTCCCCTGATTATCTTGGTGGCCCTGTACTGGACTCTCTCCAGAAGTTCTCTGTCCGTCCTGAGCTGGGGAGCACAGACCTGGACGCAGGACTCCAGATGAGGCCTCACCAGGGCAGAGGGAGCGTAGAGCCTTCCTCGACATGCAAGCCACGGTCTTCCTGATGCATCACAGGAAGCCATTGGCCTTCTTGGCCATGAGGGCACATTGCTGGCTCATTGTTAGTTTATTATAAACCAGACTCCCAGGTCTCTTTCTGCAGAGCTGCTCTCCAGCAGGTCAATCTCCAGCCTGTCCTGGTGCATGGGGTTATCCTCGCCAGATGCAGGACTCTGCACTCGTCCTTGTTGAACCTCATGAGGTTCCTCTCTGCTCAACTCTCAAGCCAGTATTCCAGACAGTTGTTGCTGCTGCAGAGATGGATACAGGCAAAGGAAAGAAAGGAATATCTAATTGCTGATCTCAATACTCATTCAATTACAGAGTGACTTGGAAACTTACCCATCAAATATTTTTTCTTTTGAAAATGCAGATCAGTCAATCCAAAATTGCTGAAGGAAGATTCATATCTCTGGATTAAAAAAAAAATTAACAAAAAAACCAACTTTTAATTCTTTTTATTTTGAATTCATAATTAACATACTAAAATGTTCAGGGTTTACATTCAAATTGAAATAGTTCCAGTTTGTCAAATGAAATGTTTTCTTTGACTGATTCGCAAAATATAGTTTTGTTCCACTTCACAAACAAGTCAGCTGTTTTCCACACAGAATGAATATTTCATTCAAAAAAAAAAAGGAAATTACATTGGAAGTATTTATCTGAAGTATCCTCTTGTGTTTCTCTTTTATTTTTCTAGTTCTCAATGCTATTGCTAGAGTAAAAGGCAGAAAAATCTTCACTGGTTTTGCTTTTCTCCATCTGGATGAGCCTGCTTCTTGTTTCTAAGCTGGTATTCTGGTTTTTTGGTGGAGAAAGGGAGGGCAAGACAAAATTTATAACATTCTCTTTGGGTTGCTGTTCTCATAATGAACAGAAATTGCTCTCATTTATCATCCTATGATGTAATCATATAAAAACCTTTCCCATCCTCATCACTATAAGGTTCACTGTATTGGATTATAATGACAAATGACAAAATCTTTTGCATTACTTCAACGATTACAAAATTCTGAAGGGATTGTTACCCTATAATGCCACTAAGGCTTTCTGACAAAAGTAGCTCATGCTGAAAGCTGCAGTTAGAAATATTTAAGATACCAATTCCTTAGCAACACAATGTTGGCTAATAGGGAGGAAAAAACCTAAAACAAACAAACAATCAAAAATAAAATAAATTAAAAAATTAAAATCCAAACCAGCTGTCTTTAAGACAATCCAAAATGTCATGGAGAGTAAATTGTGATTATATTTTATATCCAAACAGGAAATAAATCTAGAGGTTCCACTTTTGGGATGGTTTCTTCAATACACAAAATCCAAAAATGGAACTTTTCGATAATCAGTGCTCACAAACTAAAGAAAGTGGAGTCATCTGCAGGATTCATTTCTTTGCTGTCTTTTTGAAGCTGATAAATCCTTTTCACTTACTTAGGGCTACTAAAACATGCAAAGCTCCAGTAATAGCTGATAGAAGAGTGCTCAGCAATGCAGAGACATGTTTACCAGTTCTCAGGAACAGACCTGCTATTTTGAGTAGAAGAGACAGAAATCTTCTCCATGGTTCCAGGGGCAAACTTTACCATTTTGCATTCCCCCAGAATATCTTAGCCATTTAAAAGTTGTCACAAACCGTTTTTGAACAGCTAAGTACATAATTAATACACACAGTGAACTTAAAACATTTAATCTGTTGAGCACAAGATTTGCCACATAAATAAACTACCCTTCTGGGAAAATCAAGTACAGCATAAGCTGACAAGTATCTGCATGAATCCTCGAATCAATAAGCACCCCCAAAGAAGCTGAGATCTGATTTTCTTCTCTCTTCCACAAGTTTTTTTCTGTAGATTTCCATCAAGTTCCATGAACTCTTGCCTCCTTAGACATCAGGGTAAAAGAGATGAGTCAGCTTTCTGATATCATCATTTTCTTCATTTATACGCTCCTTTCTGTAAGCAACAAAATATTCAAATGACTGAGAAACTGTACTGTTTTCTTTTCTAAAACGAATAGTGACACATTTAAAATATACTTAATGTAAATCACGTTGGAAAACATAGCTCCCACTGAAATATATAGCAAAAAATGTCTATATTTCTGCTCTGCATTTCATTAAAGTATTTTGTAGGCCTCACAGCCTTGAATATACATCACAGCCTTGAATATACATTTCCTTCAGCTCTTTAAAAGATTAAAATAAAATGGTAACATAATGCACTTCTGTAATCATGGCATTGGCCTAAAATCAGCCATTGGCTCTAATGGGTTCATTGAATCTAATTGTGAGATTATTGTAAATTTTTTTTATGTCAGATGGGGAAAGAAGTAATTGACACAAGGCAAGTTGATCTCTTATCACCCAAAGAAGAAAACCTATGTTCCATATATTCTCCCCCTGAGTAAATGTAACAGCAAAACTCTTGCTTATAACTTACATATTTCTTTTTCTACAAAAATAACCTCCTCCAGTTTAAAGGCTCTGCTTTGTGAGATGCCAAGCAGTGAAGAAATGGAAAACTGCAAGTCTTCCATGGAGTATCCCTTGTCTCATAATATTCTGTCATTTTCTCTAGTGTTTTTTCATACCATGGTGTATTGTGTTTGATATGCAAGGTTTTGGAAGCAAAGGGATACAGGGGTGGCTTCTGTAAGAAATTGCTGGAAGCTTCCCCTATATCTGACAGAACCAATTCCAGATAACTGCAAGATGGACCTGCTGTTTGACAAGGCTAAGCTGACTAGCGACCTTTGTGATAACAGGTTTAAGAAGTGGCGAAACGCCTGGGCAACTGGATCTAGGGAGGTGAGTGAGAATACGTGAGAGCAGCAAAACTGCAGACACCAAGGAGGGGGAAGAGGTGCACTGGAGTAGAGACTCATCTGTAGCCCAGGGAGGACCCCACACCAGAGCAGGTGGATGCCCAAAGGAGGCTGTGGGAAGCCCATGCTGGAGCAGCTCCTGGCAGGACTTGCGAATCTGTGTACAAACAGAATGACACAATCATAGAATGGTAGGGGTTGGAAGAGACCTTTAGAGATCATCTAGTCGAACCCCTCTGCAGAAGTAGGTTCACCTGGATCAGGTCACATAGAAACGTATCCAGGTGGGTCTGAAGACGTCCAAGGAAGGGGACTCCACAACCCTTCTGCGCAGCCTGTTCCACTGCTCTGTCACCCTCACAGTAAAATAGTTTTTCCTATATTTAAGTGGAACTTTTTGTGTTGCAGCTTCATCCTTGTCCTGTTGTGAGATATCATCCAAAAAAGAGATGTCCCAACCTTCTGACATACACCCTTTAGATATTTTTAAATCTTAATAAGATCCACCCTCAGTCTTCTCTAGACTAAACAGCCCCAGTTCTCACAGTCTTTCCTCATAAGGAAGATGCTCCAGTCCCCTGGTCATCTTGGTGGACCTGTGTTGGACTCTCTCAAGAAGTTCTCTGTCCCTCTTCAGCTGCGGAGCCCAGAACTGGACATGGGACTACAGATGAGGCCTCACCAGGGCAGAATAGAGGGAGAGAAGAAAATCTCTTGACCTACTGGCCACACTCTTCCTGATGCATCCCAGGAAGCCATTGGCCTTCTTGGCCATGAGGGCACATTGCTGGCTCATGTTTAGCTTATTATCAATCAGGAGTCCCAGGTCTCTCTCTGCAGAGCTGCTCTTCAGCAGTCTGACCCCCAGCCCGTACTGGTGCATGGGGTTGTTCCTTCCAAGATGCAGGACTCTGCACTTGTCCTTGTTGAACCTCATGAGATTCCTCTCTGCCCAAATCTCAAGCCGATTGAGATCTTGTTTGACCAACCTGATAGCCTTCTATGAGTGCACAACTGGCTGGCTAGATGAAGGGAGAGCAGCAGATGTCATGCACCTTGACTTCAGCAAGGCTTTTGACACTGTCTGCCATAACATCCTCATCAGAAAGCTCAAGCAGTGTGGATTGGATGAGTGGACGGTAAGGTGAATGACAGGAACTGGCTGAATGACAGAGCCCAGAGGGTGGTGATCAATGGCACAGAATCTAGTTGGAGGCCTGTGACCAGTGGGGTTCCTCAGGGATCAGTTCTGGGGCCAGTCTTGTTCAATATCTTCATCAATGACTTGGATGAGGGGACAGAGATCATGCTGGATCAGGTTTGCTATCAGGACTTGTGACTGTGTGGGGACTCATGCTGGAGCAGTTCATTCCTGAAGGACTGCATCCTTGGGAAAGGACCTATGTTTGAGCAGTTTGTGAAGAACTGTAGCCTGTGGGAAGGACTCACATTGGAAAAGTCTGTGGAGGACTGTCTCCCATGGGAGAGACCCCATGCTGGAGCAGGAGAAGACTGTGAGGAGTCCTGCCCCTTAGGAGGAAGAAGCAGCAGAAACTTCTGATGAACTGATCACATCTGCTATTCCTTATCTCCTCTCACTGCTCTAGGGTAGGAGGTAGAGAATTCAGGAGCAAAGTTAAGCCTGGAAAGACAGGAGGGATGAAGGAAAGGTTGTTTTAATATTTGGTTTTATATTTCATTACCC
This sequence comes from Urocolius indicus, assembly GCA_013401255.1. NCBI lineage: Eukaryota > Metazoa > Chordata > Aves > Coliiformes > Coliidae > Urocolius > Urocolius indicus. The sequence continues at coordinate 103,570 of WBNH01001190.1, read as the reverse complement.
TACTCTGATGTGACAGACTAAATTTCTCTGAGTTGAGTCTGTTTTATCTGTGAATGTAATTGCTGAGTGATCTCTCCCTGTTCCTATTTCAATTCATGAGGCTTTCGTTATAATTTCTCTCCCCTATCCAGCTGAGGAAGAAATTGATGGAGTGACTTTGGTGGGCACGTGGCACCCAGCCAGGTTCAATCCACCATACATGTAAGCAACACAGGGATGACATATGGATGAAAAGATTAAGGAATAGGAGCACCATAGTTCTTATATGAAGTTCATCTGCTGCTACCAATGAGAAAGTTTCATTTCCATACTCTCTGAGTCCTTCAGTTCTTTAATAGATATGGATAACACATAACTGCTCAGTGGACATCATAGAGGAAAATCACAGGCATGTAAATTTGAGACTCAAAGCAACTTTGAGAAGTTACCCAGTTCACCCCCAAACCCCTCAAATGGAGATTTTCTAGTTCTGCCAAGCATTTTATTATTGAACTTAAATATACTTAATGAATGTAAGACTTATCAATGCCTAAAATGAAGCAGTATGGCTATAGTTCAAATAAAGTACCAGAAAATGGTCCTTCTCTTAGCAAAGGCTCTTTATAGACTTGAAGATCATGACAATCTTCATTACTTTTCTCAGTACTGTACAGTACTCCCAATGGGCACAAAGAGGTGGATATGGCTTAGACATAAACAAAATCAACAGATGTGAGTTATCTGATGATTGAAATTATACTCCTTCAGATTTTCAGAACACCAGAGTACCTGCAGTGACAACATGATGGAATTCTCTTGAATTGGTACAGTTTTAAGAAATAAAAATATGCTTCAGCTATTACTCAAGGTCCTAATATTTAGAATCCAAGGCATTTGGAATTCATGAATGCATTCATTACTTTGGTTTTACCACTTGAGTTATGAAGGTATACTTATCTCTGGATAAATTACACTTTATCTTTGGCTGAAAGCTCTGTATAACAAATTCTGCCAAAACTAATATTTTTTCTTAAAATACATCTACTTTTTCAAATCTGACTTAATAGCTGTCACACTTTTTTTTTCTAGTAAGTGATTATCTGACCTTTTTGTAGAGGGTTTTTTATCATAAGTAGTTTTTATGGTCAGTTTCATGGTTACAATATATTCTTATCACGACATTCAAGGAAATCATTGTTATTTTGTAGCACAAATACTCAATATTGAAATTAACTGGAGGCTGACAAGATACACATTTTTACACATGTCTCTATGGCCTGTGCAAAACCCGTTTTCCAGATTGTAGCCATCTTCTCTCTGGGGAACATGGAGGGCTGGAGCCCTATGATCCACTCCTGTCAGACTGCAGACTGAAATTTGCAGCGATGATCTTTGCATAATACTTAATACTAGCTCAGCTTTGGTTTAGTCTTTGAATGTCAGTTGTTATTCCACCACCAACCAGATCTGATGCAAAGTAGCGTATCAGAGCCTTACAGAAAAGCCTTTCTTGAAATTTGATACTGATATTTTGTTCTCTTTTGTTCACTGGGAGATACAGGCACACAAATCCTCATGTTTGCTCAGCTCAGATCTTTTCACAATTTTAATCACCTTTGTCCTCTTACCTCCCTGAAGAAGCTCAAAAAACCCTGTATTGACCTTAGACACGTGAAAATTTTGAAATCTTATTAGCTGCATCATTTCAGCACTTAGAGTTTTTATTAATTACCCTTCTGTGCCTCTAGTGTCAGCAAGAATTGTCCTTTGGGTTGCCCACAGATTCAGTAGCTGACAGATCATCAAATATATGCTTATGAAGCTAATACCATAGTGTAATACCAGCTTCCATACCCTAAGCCACTTCTCAATACAGTAGTTTTTAAGTGTTCTTTTATTCCAGCATACTGAGACTACCACAACCACGTTTTCAGTTTCAGGAAAAAAAAATGTTTCCTGTGACAGTTGTTTTAGGCTTAGATTTCATATTTTTATTTTTATGATTCCTCATGAGTACTTGAATTTCAACTGCTCTTCTCAGCACCTTTGAAAGTCAGTTAGTTTCTTTCACTAGATCATTACTTTGTACCCAGATGTGTTTTCACATATGCACCAGTGATATGAGCTGGCAGGCCTGTTCAGGAAAGTCAGAATATCCTCACTTGGGCAATGGGAAGAGCAGAAGCTCTATTACTACTCACAACCGTTCCCTAACCATAAGTAAAATTACCCATTAGATAACCACATGGCAGTGGAGGACAGAGTGAAATGTCTACAAGCACACTGGCCAGAGTTTTTGATAGCCACTCTCTCTAAAAACAGTTGCTCTGATACTGCTTATGGGATTACCTTGAACAAATTTCCTGAAATCTTTGTCATATACCCTATATTTTGCACCTCTACATGCTGTTATATTTGATCAAGAGGAAAATGAATACTGAATCTTCCAGGAGTCTTCAGTAGCATCCTTAAGTCAACAATTTTTATTATTCAAAGATGTTTTAAAACATCACCTCTTTGAGAGAAAGGTAAGTCAGAAGATGGAGCACAGCAGTGCAAAGTAGTTGTTCATCAAGTATTAAGGAGGGCTTGGCACAGTCAGTTACCAGACTTAAATTAATGAAATGGTATTTGGCACAAAAAAGTTAAATAAATGGAATTCAGAATAATTTCCTAGACTGTATGGATCAGGTTACAAGAGCACACCTTAACTGAAGCTGGTAGCTGTCCCCATCTGGGAAGTAACATTATCCACTAACCCAAGAAAGGGATTGCAGGTCAAGATTTATAGACATTCTCTCTCACTTTGCTACAAACTCAATTTACAATTTCAACCAAATCACAGTTTGCAGCACTTTAGGCTTTCCAGTGTCATCACCGCAATAGATCTGATGCTTCAGAGAGGAGCATTGAAGCTTCCTCCAAAAAAGTTTATAAAACATTTGATCATCTTCCAAAGGCAAATGCTATATGAGACATATTTCAATAATCATGATAGAAGGTTTTATTAATACGAAGGAAAAGACAGGATCTGAACCAAAACACTTAATAAACATTTTTGATACATTATGTGATTTTTACTTAAAATATTTAAAGCAAGTTATGTAAGTCATCTGTTCTCAAAATGATGGAACACATGACTCTTTTGAGGCTTAGATCTAGCTATATATTAAAGGAATCATAAAAGAAACTGGTTTCTTAAGTGAATAAATACAATAGTACAAAATTATGTGTAGTTCATAGTAACTACAGAAAAACAGCTATTGGTATTGATTGCACTAATTAAGGAAGCTGGAAATAAGAAAATACTATTCCTCAGCTTTTCTCAGCAATTGGAACAGCTGCACTGTTATCTCTTGAAATAAACAGCTTAGCCTTTCACACCATGCATGTAATGTGCCCACTCTTTTAGACTGATGCAGTGTTTCTAGGAAGTGAGCAGCCAAATCAAATCAAAACACTGAGAATTGGAAAGGGCTGCTGCCTGTTCAGGTCAGTCCCAGGAACTTCAGTAAATCTGTATGGCAATCAGATATTATTTCAGATCATACAGGCAGACCTAAACTGGACTGGTTAGCAGAACTAATGAACTCTCAGTAGAGTATTACCTTAAGCTGAGGCTGCAGTGCCTATTGGGCATGCTGTGTCCAGGCATGTCCACTAGAATAACCTGAACTAGTGTTAAAACTAGTGTCAAGCTGTAGGTCAATAAAAATGGACCTCTCTCTGCAGACCCTCAACCAGAAAGTGGGAAAATTAACGTTGGGTGGCTACTGTATTGGAGACACAAATGTAGCCATCTTTAAAAAAAAAAAAAAAAAAATTCAGATATAAGTAGCCATGCCTGAAGGACAAGATTTACTTTGAGCAGATCCAGCAGCCAAAGGTATAACTATGAATAGATTATTTACATGACCACCTAGCTCATTCTTCAGGTTGTGGAAAACCTGAGGTGTACACACTAAAGTCTAGTGTCTTCATGTGCTTAGAACTAAAACTCTTCAAAAAAAAAAGTCATCCCGTTTGAGTTTTTAAAAAAAAGACATGAGGTGTGTGCACCAACTGTATGTACAGGTGCAAAAATGACACGTTTGTGCATGCTAATAGATGGCTGAATACACACCTGTGTGCCTAGATAAGTGTTTTTATATTCACATTGGAAAAATTATCCTAACAGGGTGCAGTTTACTATTTTGATACTTGTGTAACCCCAGGAAGTGGCATTCCCTTATAAGAGGCAGCAGTTTCATACTATTCTTCATTCTTCTCTTGTCGTATTGTGTAGAGTTAAGACATCTTCTACCTCCAAAAGTCAAAGGCAGCACTAAATAATAAAACTTAGTTGTAAGAAATGTAAAGAAAAATCACTGCAAGCTTTCACACAAGCAATTGTGTCTGGAGGTGGATAATCAACTCACCTGAACTTGATTCTGTAAGTGGTTAATTGAAGTTGTTTAGGAAAGTTATATAAAAACTAAAGCAAATACTCTATGTTTTGTCCTCTGATATGCTCATTCCCTTTGGTCATCAGAGCTTTAGAGTCTTCCTAAAAAACTATTAGCACCTAGGATATCTCACTAATAGACATCATTAGAAAATTATTAAAAGTAACTCAAAGGTTTTTTTCTTGACTGGTAGTATCTAATATATCCGTCATTGCCTATAATAGTTCAGATTACTTTTCCCAGAACTACGTCTTCTTGACTATTAGATTGGAGTTTAGTCTTCGTTTTTGTAAGCCAGTTATTTTCTACTACAATATCCTCATGGGTTTACAGATTAAAGCCTCCCTTTCTCTAATAGCTCTGTAAATATTAGTGACCAGGAGTATACAAGCACAAAGTTCTTTCAATCAGAAAGAGCTTTTGAAATAATAGGCTTCTATAAGCTTTAGCTGTACAGGTGTAACAGATGTTAGAGTACAAATGACAAGTTGCAGTTCCTAGGCATCAGTATGCAAAACTTGAATTATTCATCATTTGCCTACAGGCTAAAAAATGAGACAGATAAATTATACAATTTGGAAAAAAAAAAAAAAGAAGAAGTTTTTGTTGTTTTTTCAGGAACATGGATCTTTTTAAAGATTTTAAGATCAGTATGTGAGAGCAACCATATTCAGTTGACTGATTCGGTGTTTTGGAGCTACTTTGAAAAAATGGTCCCAGGTAGGAGAAAAGTACTTAATAAGCAGGATTAACATCAGAAATTTTAAAACTATTACAAGCTTTTAGAACAATCAGACTATAGAAACATTTTTGTGGCTTTTGAGAAAAGTTGTTCTAAGATGGCATCTCTATTTTATTAATGAAAGAAGATTTTGAGAGCTAATTCCAAATTTTGTTACTTATGGTTTCAAAAATTATAAACCTAAAGACATCATTGACTATGAAATACTGTGGATCATGAACAAGTCAATTTTGATCCCTTTAATAAGACTTTAATAAGAAGAAACCTCTGTATGCACTCTTTTTATCAGCTAGTATTATGAGCTGGATTTCCTGTTTACTGTAGAACAGATCTGTATCACCATCTTTAACATTCTCTTACTAATATTTTCATAGTGAGCAACATTTGTGTTAGTCTTTTCCACATGATCTTCATTGAGATGAACCAATATTTCTGCAAAACTATGTACTTATATCACAAACATTGACAAAAAATATTTTAAACTATTTACATTGAGCTAAGAACAAAATCTTTGCCATACAAAATAAGTTATGGTCCAATTTTCCCAGTATCTTATTAAATACTAGGATACAATAGGAAAAATAAGAGAGAAGTTAAAAGAGAAAATGTATAAACAATATCTAGCATAGAGATACAAATCAGAGCAGAAATATTTTCTTGTGGGAAAATTACAAACACCAAGGTGAAATGAAGTAATGTACCTCTAGACTTAATCAGAAAGATGGAAAGAAAACCCAAGTAACAGATAACACAAAACAGGTGAAGAAAACAGAAGCAATTTTGGCCAGACATAGGCACATCTATGCCCACTCTGCACTCCAAGAAAGGGCCAAGTCCTTGGAGATAATTGTCATCACACTCGCACCTCTTGAGCACACTTTTGCACTGGAAGAGAAAGGAATATGTGGAAACTTGATGTTTTTCTCACCTAACATATGCAAAGACTATTCACATATAGCCCAGGAAATCAGAAATCTGATACTGTTATATAGCCTTCTGTCATCCTCAAAGTCATCTGTATCATGGGCAAACTTGTGATTAATATCAAGGAAACAAGCCAAGGCCTTTGTCTTTCCCAGATAATTTATAGCTTTCCACCCGTGGAGTGGGAGTTCGTGTGTTTATGCATGCCTAGATACTAAGAAAGGTGGAGTCTTGAAATCAGTCAAAACCCACTTGCTTAATGTCCTCCACGTAATAGCTAAGGTGTTATAGTTTAAAGCTAATATGCCTGTATACTGGAATATTTCATTCTAGTTACATTGCATCACCTAGTTGCAGTCCTAGTATCATTTAGTAAATACAATTTTTTTTCAAATAGCATTTTGTTGAAAGGTTCACTTACCCAGTATTTTGCAATACCAGCTAACAGAATGTTCTGGTTATTTCTGAACACCCAGAAAAATAGGAAGGTGGAAGAAAATTGAAACACAGAGACATAGTTAGCTTTGTACAGGCCATGAATGGCACTGTGTTGTAAGTCAAAATGGCACACTGCAGTACTCAAAGAAATCTATAATACAGAGCTGAAGAGGTTATCTAGGTTATTTCTTCTCCCTAAGGATCAGCTATCTTTCCTGACAAGTGTCTATCCAACTTGACCTGAAACACAATCTTATAGATGCCAGCATTTCTCCTGACAATCTACTTCAGTGCATCTCTGCTTAGTTAAAAGCATATTCCTTATTCTGAAGTCAATTCCTCAATATAGAGTTCCCTGTCTTAGAAGAATAGCAGATGTAGAAAATAATTTTATCTTCCTTCTTGTAGCTACTTTTTGCAGTGTTGAACTGGTGACCTGTATGAAGAAAAAGAAAATGAAGACTGTAGGAAAGGACAAATATTCATTGACTTCCATGTCTTTATCTGGTCAATTGTACATCTGCATGATGCTAGAGTTTATGTACATCATTTTAAAGTTTGTTTGTCATTCATATTGTTATTAAATTCAACACTCATCCAAGCCACAGCTCTGCAGCAGAGGCTGTGCTAGTACACTACAGGATGATATTACTTCATATATCTTAAGAGTAGTGCATTAATTTAAATATGCCATTAACGTGCTATTTGCTTTGCCACAACACCATGACATGTTCAGCTTGTGAAAAATTGTAACCAATAGCATTCTCTGCAGTATTTCTGCATAGCCATTGCTCTCCCTCTTGACTATCCTTGGCTGTTTTTTAATGTCTCTATTAAATTGCATTCTCTTTTTTTATTAATCATTTCTCTAATTTGAAAAAAAAAAAAAACTCTGGTCCTATCTTTCAACAAGTTTGAAATCAGAAGCTCTAGATTTAGTAAGCTTCTGAGTATATGGAGTTTATCCAAAGATCCAAAGACAAACCTTTCCAGTCCTTCCAGATCTCATATTCTGAACAATCTTTCTAAAAAAAAAATTCTGGGAAAGAGAAAAAAAAATCCCAAGTTGATAATGTTTCATGTGTGTATAATATGACATTGATACATTTAAATATTCCCACCTGGACACGTTCCTATGCAACCTGAAGCAGGTGGACCTGCTTCTGCAGTGGGGTTGGATCAGATGATCTCTAAAGGTCCCTTCCAACCCCTACCATTCTATGATTCTGTGATTCTAAGAACAATACTTACCCGTTCAAGTCTGAGAACTAATCTAAAACCAGAACTATGTAGGCAAAGACATATTTTGTTCCGCTCTCAAACTACATACAAAGAAGTCTTTCCTGATATTTTTCAGACAGACAGACAATTCCTTGAAACCAATGAGAAAATGGTTATCTCAGGCAGAGTCTGTGCTAATACAGTAGGTGCTTGAAAGTACACAGAAAGAAAAGTCTCTCAGAATAAAATCGTGTGGTGGGTGTTTTTATCATTCATATGATAGTCTCAGGTTGTAAAAGTAATCTTTTTCAGATACCTCTCATTCAGTTTAAGAGTAATGATTTCTTTTAGATGTCAAGAGGAATGTGAGTACTGACGATAACCTCACTCTGAGTTGGGTGAAAAAAAACAAAACAAAACAAAAAAAACAAGTTAATTATCCATGCTGGACAATGCAAGATGTACATATTGTCAAATTCCACATGAAAATGTCTTTTTTCTTTCATTGAAACTTATTCAAAAGCCATATAGGTAAGGGCTTTTTTTAACATTTGAAATTATGTCTTAGTTGTTTAGAAGCAATGATGCATGGACACTTGCCAGCAAATGGCCTAAGGCAGATCTCAGCAAGAAGGTAGAGAAGCTTTACAATTATAGAGGACCAAATATTATTTCAAACACCTTCAAGAACAAGCAGAATATTTTCTCAGAAACACATATACAGCAAGTAAATCATGCACTGTGTTTTTTCACAATTTGTATGGCTTCCTTAACAGTGAGGAATGAATACATTCTTCCTGGATCCCACTTCTGTTTATTCTACATAGTTCTACAGATAACTCACATTTCTGTTATTCCTCCACAACCCCTTTTTCTGCTATTAGTAACATCAGTAGAAAAGAAAAGTACTGAGACAAAGCATTTGTTCCTCAGGCTACAAGAAGAACATTGCATTCAGTACAGAGAAAACACATATGCTCCTACTTGTGAATGGAGTATGCTCCAGAATACACAATAAAGTCTTGAAAATTGACTCCAGCAGTATCCTAACTGTGGTTAGTATATTTGAAGCTACTACTCACGATTTCTCTTTAGTACAGTCTAGCTCATCTAAAGAAATAAAATTGTCCTAGTCAACAACAACAGTGCGATGGCCTGTTCAAGTGAATGACTTAGATGTGTTGAGGGTAACTGGGTCTAAAAGAAGCCTAAAGTATGTAATATCTGGATATTTCTACTTAATACATGAGTAGTAACAAATACTAAGTATGTGAATGTAACTCCCGTTTCTCCCACTTTTGAAAAGAGAAAAAAATCTTCTCTTAGAAAACAAGTCTGTCTTTGCACTTCTGCTATATCTCCAGGACTTCTGGTCATGGCTCAAGCACCACATCCTGGCAGACTCCAGCAAGAAATACAGCTCAGATCAAATCTTTCCAGCAGGGATATCTAAGAGAGTCACAAAGATCTCTGAAGGCCATTGCTTCTTGATATTTCCTGAAGTATCGCAAAAAACTACTACCTTCAAGCTTAACTGAAAGTTACTGTAGCAGCAATATTAATTTTGGAAATATTTAGCAATCCTTACAATACTTGGGCTACACTTAAGACTTTTGCAAGTGAGAAACATGTCAGTTTAAAAAACTTAGTAAAATGTAATCACAAAGGGGACGGACAAAAGAATATTTAGGGCACCATGAAAGTCATTATTCACTTAACATATGTCCCTTCTTAAAGCCTTTTTTTTTACATGCTCAGGAAAAACATACAGATGGTACAACATGGTCATGAAAATATTTCAATGTTTTCAAGGAGTCTAAGACAAAACAGCAGCTGTAACTTTAAATCCTGATAATTTAAAAGATGTTGCTCTGTCATTATTTTAACTCATAAAAAATGTATTGTTGCCATAACAACAGCCTCATCACACGTGAGACTGTCTGAAAAACTCAAGCTTTCTTTAATCAGTTAGATATATGGACCCAAACCTGAAAATCATTCAACAATACATTCATGACACTTTCTCTTTTTCTTGTAAATGAACTTTAATGCACACAATTCCATTTTATTTTTTTTTTTAAATCCATAACCAAAATTGTCTAATGGATTCTCTTCTTCCTCTTAGGCAATAGAAAATTTGTGTCTGGGAAAGACCACATTTCTTCAGAAGGAATAGGGTTGATGAATGCATTCAGTGTATACTCTCTTCAATGCCATTATTTTCCTGAGGCTCCTCAATGTATCATTTGAACGAAACACTCAACATAAATCCCATATGGCAACAAGACTTGCGAATGATCTAATGTGGCAGTCTCTACTTGCAAGGATTCATTTAAGAGAATTGCATTTTACCAGCAGTAAAAGGTATGCAATCTGGCTTCATGTGATTAAAAGCCAACAGTAATGCAACATTTCCCAGTCCTAAAGGCCTGAGGCAAATGGCTGAGCACAAGATCTGCTACTGAAGTTGCATAGTCCAAGCAGAATCATATAGTACATCCAGTCACATGGCAGGATGGGCAACCTGTCCCCCTATCCTATGGCAGGCTGCCGCACATGCTGCTGCAGGGCACAGGTGCCTGCTGAGATACAGAGCAGTGAAATCATGCTGGTTTTGGCTGTCCACAAGCCATCTCTGCAACAGTGGCCACTTCATTCCTGTGCCAGACCTCCATGGAAAATGGTTTCTTCAAATTGAGAAACATTTGGGCTGAAGCAACCAGTCTGAAGAAGCTAGAAGAAGGATTTGCACCTGAAGTCACATTCACGGGTAGCCTAATCACCAAGTTAGTAGGCATCTGTGGACATTGCTTGAGTTTAGAATAAAAATTTCAGTTTTGATGAAGCAGGAGTTTGTCATGCCCTCCAAATTTTAGTTTTCTTAAACTGGCATTTTCCAGCAAACTTATTGTCTTGTATTTGGTCTGCCAGCTCTCCTCTGCAACACGTGTTTAATGTGTTCCATTTGATAATAAATTTAATATATCCCTTCTTTCCATATGAGTATTTTCTTCAAATTTTGTTCATTTTTAGTCTCAAGTCCTCTTATGTGACATTCATAGAATGATAGAATGGTACAGCAAGTAATTATTTTTTTTTCTGATTTGAATATGGTTACATATTTGGAAATACGCTTTGATTGTTACAGGTCAAAATATTTGCCTCAGATACCATAGCAATGTTGCTTTCTGTACTTCTTTTCCTTTGTGTTTCCTGAATGACCTTGTGCTCATACACTCATTGGTGATAAGTGCCCCAATCTAGTTTTGTAAGTCAAAGGAGTGTTGTGCACTACTCATTCTACAGTTGAGGCTTCAGAAGACACACCCTTTTTCATGCATTTATTATGAATATGGAACAGCTTAGAAATAAATTTCTCCTTCAACTGAAATCCCATTGTATTCTGCTACATCTTTGTTTCCATACTTCCACAGACTATGAAAAAATCAACCTCTGAAAAGAAGAAAACAGGAAACTAGTACAGAGAATTTATATAGTTTGGGGCAATATATATATGATATTAGAGGACAGTAGACTAGAGAAATTGTAGATCTGATTTATTCAGGCAATTCCTCTATTTCCTCTGTTATTCCACAGACATCCACAAGCAATTGGTAAAACACTACTCTGTGGCATACATCTCCTTTGCTGATAGCTTCCACCCACAGGAGGAGCGGGAATTAGAAATGACTTTGGGAAAGTTTTATGGAAAAGAAGGAGGTAAAAAAAGAGACAGGACAAAAAGATGAGTGAATTCAACCCGTAGGCTCAAGGAATGGGTAATGACTGAGTAAGGAAGAAGGATGCTAACCTAACACCATTTCTCTCACGAGTCACTGCTAGAAAACTCATGTTGAGTCACAAGCACTATAAGCAGTAATTTCAGGAGGGATTATTGCTTGCTAGTTGAACTTTGTGAAAGGTCTCACAAAGCATTAATTTGCTTTTGAAAATATTTTTAAGTCATTCAAAAAAAAAAAAAAACCACAAAAAAAAGCCTTTTCTAAAGCCCAGCTCTCTATCCAGTCAGTTCTAGATCACAAAGAATTAATTTTTATTTTCCACATTCCTGTTAAAAAGTTATTATATTAAATTCAGTACTAATGAGAAGAAAAACAATGGTATCCAACTCCCAATTCCAAATTAATCCCTCCCTGGAATTTTTCTGTGTTATATGTTGAGATCTTTATGCAATTGTTTTTCAAATTCACACATAAGAATATCGTGCTTGCACATTTATGTCTTCCTTCATATACAAAACACATTTTCTGTCTTACAGACTGAATCATTACCTGAAATGTCCCTTCTGACCACATTTAAAATCTTGATTATAACCTTTTATGAAACAGGGAAGTGAACAAACCTTGTTTTTAATCAGAATAAATTAAACTAATGAGCTTTCCTGGCAGATTTATTACTTTTCTCATGGATGAAGTTCCATTGTCTCATCATAGGCAAGAAAAAAAACAAAAAAAGTCACCTTAAATAAGGAGTGGGGACTATAATGTTTTAGTTAAAATTAGTACATTTCTGATATGTTCCTAAGAAACAACTGTAAAATATATACCCTAAAAAAAAAGGTTCATTAAGTGTACATATTTAGGACTCTACACACAAAAATTTATTATTGTAGTTTTGTTCACTTAAATCCAAGCAGCTTTTGAACACCCTTTCCTATTTCATCAGGAAATGCAGCTTAGGATGGAGTTTGGTCTTGTCAACACGGAGCTATTTCTCTGTGATAGAATGATAAAGCCTGATTCCTGAGCTGCAAGATGACAGACAGGACAGCTTTTCTCCTCTTACTCCCAGTCTCTTTCAGGCTCTGTCATACAAAAAGTATGCCCTCTCTTCATTTTTGTCTCACAGCTGTACCAATGTTTGTGAAGGGTTTGACTGGAACATCCTGTGCTGTTTCTCTCCTCTTCCTACCTCTTCAACCCCAGCAATGTCACCTTCACAGGTAAGGTTAATGCCCACAAGCAGATTCACAAGTGTCTGTAGCTTGGACAATGTTTTCAGTTTAGTTTAATCTTCCCTGTAACAATGCCAGGATGTCCATGGTTGGGGAAAAGACTTTTTTTCCATTACACACTTACTACACTACCTAAGACACTTCACAGTAGCTGTCAGTGTCCTCGATTCCTGAGCTGAAGGTACAAAGTAATAAACATGTGGTTTCCTGTATAAATTGCAAAATGTGCATAAAAACACCCATATTTGTCTTCTGGAAAAAGCACAAAGATGCTGAAGAATGATTTTCAATAACAGGCCAGAGCTGTCTGATAGCAGAACAGCAGAAGGCAATTTGCAATGTGAAGTGACAGGACATTCAAGTGAGCTGTGACTATATATGAACTTTGATGTGCATTGCTTGGCAATACGACCACAGATAGCGTAGCAACAAAGACAAACAAAGCTCAAGGCATGAAAGGACACAGAAATCTGAGAAATATGTTTCCCCTTGCAATTCTTTAACCTTTTCTCTTTCTCCTGACAATCAAAGTGTGGGAGACTGGCTGTCTGCAACAGAAAGGCAATCACTGCTCTGCAGTCCCCAAAAGAGGGGACTCAGTCTTTGCTTAATGAGAGTCACAGGTCTGAACCAATTGCTGCAGACTTTCAACACACCACATGCTTGCTTCTTTATCATACTTAGGAAAGTTTTTTGAAATAAAATTCTACAACTTTGTTTTCAGACCTCTGTCTGATGTACCTTTAAAACAATACAGAAGAAGGGAAATATTTAGTTTTTCTACCTCTGAAAATTTGGTCATCATACTTAGCCAGTTTAGACCAAATAATGCCAGTCCAGTATCATGGATAAACTTGATAGACATGCCTTTCATAGACCCTTTGAGATGCAGGCACCTTTTTACAAGACAGTAGTGTTGTTTTCTGTTGCAGATAGAAGTTGTTCCAGACGCTGTGCTATGGCAGCAAACTCAAAGGACTTCTGGTCCAGTGGAGTCTTCACAAGTCCAATCAATAAATCAACTGGATATTGCCAAGCAGTGCACTATCTCTGTGATTATTTTCTTGTGAATTTCTTCTCACCTCATGAAATAAGAAGTGAGAAAAATCTTCCATTCAAAAGCAAACCAAGACAGAGATACATAACAAAAGCGATGGTGAAAAAGCTGGGCAGCTGCTTTGTTACAGAGTAACAGGCTGCTGACATTTGACCAACATTCCCCTAGTAAGAACCAAACAAGGTGTGGCTACCAACATTCCTTTTTATTTTTCCTGCATACATCTTTCAGAAGTGACAGTACTCTGATAACTACTGATGGACTCTCTCTAAGAAAGAAATAGGATGGGGCTCCAAGCACCCTATGTAAAAGCGAAACCCCCCACAAACAGGAGAAGTAATATTAATTTCCATGGCATTCTTACTTTCCTTTTGTCTAGGTTTGTTCCTTCATAGTGACAGCAGTTTCAGTGTAGCACACATGGAGAAAATAATTAAGGAAGAGCAATGGAAGCAAAACTTCCCCTGTCCAGCACACATACTCTGATTTCAGCTTTAGAAGCTCGCGTGATTACCACAGGCAGCAGTTATACAGAAAAGCAAATCTTAGTTGTTCTTCCCTCTTAAACTCTGCTTGATTACATCTGGTAGATATTGTGGCTTTAAGTCATTTAATAATTCAGCTTTTCCACTTTGAAATAATATTACTGCTTGCTGTATGAAAGGTTACCTGCAGGGCCAATTCTAATTACTGAATACATGTACCATAAAAATATTCAAAAATATTTCCAAATGTTTACCAACCACAGCTTCAGTAATATTCTGTTACAATGATAGTTTAATTGCAGTGTATCCGTCTAACTTTTTTTTTTCATTCCAATTTAAACACTAGTCTACTCCAATTGTGGATTTCTGGGTTTTTTGAAAACAGGTGGCTGTTAAACTAAGTTCTGGTTGAGAGGATAATATTAGTAAATATATTGCCATTTGCAAGACATTTAAGAATTGAATTCCCCATTAAATCCAGATCTATCTTCACAAGACACTAATTATGGAAAATCATATATTTCAGTGACATTAATTACACATCCACATCTGCCTCAGACGGGCAAATTAAAAAATATTGCTGCTAGTTAAATATGGAGCTGTTAGACGCAGGAAAAGGTAAATGCAGCACTTCAGTGACTATACAGTTATAGTTTTTACATAGCTGATAGATAATTTCCAAATACAATCATAGAATAGAAATAGATTTAAAAACCCAGAAGATAGTCGTAACTTTTCCTTAAAAACCTCTGAGCTTTACATTGATTACAGTCACCAACTGAGCAAACATCCTTGTGAAGTCACTAGACTAAACTCTCCATGCTTTTACATGCTGTTAATCTGTGTAACAAAAAGCATAGCAAGCACAGCAATATCTGTCCAGAGTAATTGCAAAAGTAAGACACTCAATTACAACAACTTTGTTGTATTATAAAAAAATTGTTCCATTACCATATCTCAAATAATAATCTTGGCAATGATTTGAACAAAAATTATGTGACAGACATGTGGATTAATAACTCATGGAGTACCTAAAGGGAGGAATAATATCTAAGGTAAGCAAAGCCTTCTGGAGCCTTCCCTTACAAACTGCAGTCAAACAGTGCAAAGTTCAGCCAAGCCAGCTGGAAGGCTTCTGTGAGCTTCAGGAAGGATTGATCAGACCACGACAAAAGCACTTCAGTCAAACAAACATAAAACTCACATTGATTCAATATTGGTACATCACTGGTTTAAAAAATAAAGAGATTTTCTGACTACTAAAAAAGAACATCTGCTTTGAAAGTGAAATGTAAAAATGCCTGTAAGCAGACAAATCAAAATGGATTTTCACCAGGCTATTAGGTCAAACACCTGTAACTCAAGCCCCTTGATTCCCATAAGATTTACAGTTCCTGTTATAAATCATTAAGTGCTTTCGCATTTAAATTGCTAAGGCTTTACTTTTAGCACTGCAATAATATGAGTGGTTTAGGGGAAGATCATTTTCTTCACACAAAAGAAGATCTGCTACAGCTCAAGACTACTGACATAGCACCACATAACTGCTTTTCTCCACCATGGTGGAGGGTTTGGATCGAGACAAGGACAGAGAGGAGTCATTCACCAGTTATGGTCATGGGCAAAAACCAGACTTGATTCAGGGAAAAACAAATCAATCTAATCAGTCATCAACTAAAAAGAGATTAGGATAAAGTAGGATAAATACAATCAGATTTTCAAAAAAGAACCTTTTCCCTACCCATCCCTTCTTTTGGGCTCAGTTCTGCTCCCAGTTCCTCCCCCTCTTTCCCCACAGCAGCAGAGGGCAGATGGGGAATGGGGGTTGCAATCAATTTCTCAGAGTTTGTCTCTCCTTCCTCCTCTATTAGGAGAGTACTCTTCACCGTCTTTCTTTGTTCCAGCCATGGAGTCCCTCCCACGAGAGACAGTCCTTCATGAACCTCTCCAATGAGAGTCCTTCCCACAAACTGCAGCTCCTCACTAACTGCTCCAGTGTGAATCCCTTCCATGGGCTGCAGTCCCTCAGGCAGCTTCAGTACAGGCTTCCCACAAAGTCACAGTCTTCTCAGGCACAGCTCCCTGCTCTGCCATGGGTTCCTCCATGCTATGCAAGTGGATCTCAGCTCCACTGTTGGCCTCTATGGGTTGCAAGGGGACAGCTCTGTCTCACCATGGAATGCAGGAAGATCTTGACTCCAGCATACCTGCTCCCTTCTTTCTTCAGTGATCTTGGTGTCTGCATGGCTGTTTCTCTCCCATCTCACTTCCTCCTTCCATTGCAGATTTTCCCTTCTTAAAAACATTGTCACTGAGGTGCCTGATTGGACTGGCCTTGGCCAGAGACAGGTCTAATTTGAAGCCAGAGAAGCTTTGAGCAGCTTCTCAGAGAAGCCACCACTGCAGCCCCTCTCCAACACCAAAAAACCCACCACATCAGCCCAAAACACAAGATTATAATAGACTGAAATAGACCTCTCCAAATTAATACAGCGTGCAACCTTAACAGCAGTAGGATTCTACTGTAATGAATATAAATATCCATTTCTTCAGGACTCACAAGCACAGCAGGCCTGGGGTAGGGCTTCCAGTTTCAAGCTGAGGAGCCTCACCTGGGGTTAAGGTCTGATTTACAATCAAATATGAGCAGATTTACAATCAAATATGAGCATTTGAACACCCAATGAGTGTTCATGTTAAAGATATTGGGAGGCTCTAACACAATCACAGTCTGAGACTTCAGCCTTACCTCTTATGATTTCTTAATACAGGAGATTACATGTGAGGACAGTGGGCTGCTTTCTGCTGTCTCAACTGACCACTGCAATGACAGATTCAGTCCCTCTCTGTTAACATTGTTAGATTGCATGGCCTTAAAATGTGCTATCAGAAAATACTTTCTTTGTTTCCCATGATCACCTCCCCAGCTGAGGTAGATTTAAGCTTTCATTTAAATGAAATAAAGAGAAATAAAATAAAATTACACAAAAGGGAAATGTCTACATTTTCCATCTCTGAAGTGAAATTCTCTAAAGTGATTTGATGTTGTTGAGCTTCCTGGTAGAAGAACAGTCTGTCCCTGAGGTATCCCTAGTGCCCATTCTAATCACAACAAGAGGTGCTATGGAGGAGAAGGAAGTTCTCCAAATAAATCTTTGCAGAAGCCCCAAAAGACCAAAATACAACTTGAAATGGTTGTACTCACTTCTCCCTCAACATATTTTCTCATATGATCTCTCTCCAAAGTAACAGGTAGAGAAAGAGGAGAAACCCCAGCCACCAGGAGCTTCTCAGTGGAAAGCCCTTCTGGTTTTGCAGGCATAAGAGGAGAAGCAAAAATTTGGGCCTTCTGAGGCTAATCATCATTTGGAAACTGCACATCAAAGTCTTCGCTGCTTTAAGACTTCACCAAGGGAAATCAAAAGTAAATAGGGAATGAGGGTGAGTGGCTGGGCAGTTTTTGAACAGGTTCCAAGCACTGTTTCACATAGGGTGCTGCTAGCATCACAATATTCACTTATTCTGATGTTGCTTTGCACCTAGGAGAGTGAACATTCAGCTTCAGAACAAATATCATCTGACTTGTGAGGCTCTTTATCTTCCAAACAAAGCTTTAGCTTTTTTTTTTTTTTTTTTTCCACGAAGAATTTCAGCCTGATGGATATTGGCACTGGAAGGCTTGTTAAATAATACATGAAGAGAGGGATGGACACAAGAACTGTCAGGTTTCCTTTTTATACCCTTTTCTCCTGCAGCCTTTGAAACATATTTTATGCAGTTGCTTTATAATTCATACAGATATATAAAGGCTAACCCTGCACATTAGGCTCTGATGAATATACTGTGCAAATTCATATGCAAAGCAGATGTAACCCTCGGGCTATTGGCACATACCCATCTGCAAAAGAGGTACCACCATGTCAAACAGCATTTTGTTGTTTCTGGCAATCCCCTTGAATTTATGTCAGGAATTAAGCTAAATGGAACAAAGGCCATATATTTTACACTCCTTTACACCAAAAGCACAAACACAGACCAGCATCCTTTCTCTAACCTTTTGGGACTTTTAGATGTCTCTAGAGTAAATAAAGCTGATGTTGCTATTGCTCCTTTCTGTCAAAAAATAGGTGCAATTCTATCAATGATTTGAAAGTATTGGTGTAGTAGGATATTATTTCAAAAACTGATTCCACACATACAGCAAACATCCTTTATTTCAAACACACATATATTTGCCTGCTCAGAGCTATACTATGATTGAAACAAATGATTAGTCACATTCAGGAAATCTTCTTTCTAGTTACACATCTTGGCATCATATACTTTGAAAAAGAAATTAGCTAAGAACCTGCCATAACACTAGTGTCAACATAGTACTGATGAGAAGTAACTTAAAATATTTGCTCCAGCATAATCCAAAGCTAATTGAAATAGTTGGAAAGACTTTCACAGTCTTTCATGAACTTAGCCCTTTGATCCCCTTCAGCAATCACAGCCTATCATATATTGATACACTCACCTAAATAAAGGTGAAAAATTTGTGCATCAAAGAACAATTAGTCTGAGAAACAAAAAATACTTTCAAAGAGCAGTTTCTACTAAAAAATTAATGTCAATATTTTACCACTAGGCTAAAACACCAGAGGAAAAAGCATATCATAACCCTGAATGGTGACATAAGAAATCCATTAAAATCCTAATTAAAGTGTATTCTGTATAACAGCAAGTCTTGGCAGTGCAAGTCATCTACCAAACACTAGGAAATGCATTTGAGATTTGGAAAGAGCATGTGTAATTCTTTTTATTTTTCTTTTTAATAAAAAGGAACTTTAATAGCATTCAACTCACTCAACATTTTAAGTTTGCTTGAAATTACATGTTTCATATAATCTGTTCCTTATAAATGTTATCATTTATCCTACCAAAAACCATCAAGCTTTGGGGCTCAGTAAACTGGTACTGTGTGGACTTAGGCAAAGCATAGCTTTTTCCAGAAGGGCTTATCACTTGTAGCTCTGATCCAAATGCTCTCTGCCATAATCTCTTTGGCATTAATAATTTATTAAACTTAATGAGACTTCTAACATGCAGAAAATTAGACAAGTCGTTATGTCTTCAAAAGATCATTTCCTGCCAGGCAAAAGTAAGAAAGCAGCAGACACAAGGTAGAGGAATGATGTTCTGGCTTAGACAAACAGCTCACTAATTCTTTTTTTTAAGGGTATGAATTATTCCTTTCCAGTTACCTCTTACAACACCATTGTTACTTAGTTTTTATATGTAACTGTACATCTCAAATCTTTTTTGAAGTGTTGCATTAATGTGATTCAAGGCTCTGTTAAGTTCTGTTTGTTGGATAGGCTTTTTAAAAGCTCATGGTTGCTCCCCAGCACCAAGCCTAATTTCAAATCAGTAAAACCACTTTTCTCTCTCTTAAAACATCCTTCATTCTTCTCTTTGACAGCAGCAATTCTATTTCCCTTACACAAATATTACTTTGACACTGTGACATCCAGTTTCCCCAGCAGTAAAAGTATGGTCCTTCTCCTCTTCCACCATTTCTTATCTTCCTTCTAATCTCATATGCACCAAACTGGAGCTAGACTTCAGGGATCTTCACCAGAAGTGACTACCACAGACATCTTTCCTGGGTAAGGCTGACCGGTTCAGATTAAAACCAATTCACACATACTCAGAAAATTACTCTTCTTTGAGCCAACTCATCTCAGTCATACATAATCAGAAGTTATTCTTGCCATATAAGAAGGGTTATTTCACCCTCATGAAAAAAAAAAAAAATTAAGATCAAGGAGATTGAAATATTCTACCAGATTCAAAACCTGTTCTTAAAGTCGAGTCTCTGCAGATACCAGCACAACTTTTCTTCTGGCAGATGCTGTTAAAAGCTAGCAAAGCAGTAAGCTCAGGCACTGCAGAGTGCTGTCTTGACTTCATATTTCTCTTCTGTTAGATTTTTTTAGCCCTCTCTTGTCTCTAAAAGAGATTAATTTTCACATCTCTGCTTTCTTGTTTTCCACTCAAATATCACAAATTCAGGTCCCATCACTTCTTCACACTGTGTAACCAGTCTTTGCAAAAGGAGGAAAGTGAGAGACAAAAATGGTCTTTATCCATTGTAGAGACTAATACTGGCCCAGAGCTGGACATTGTTTCCATAAGGGACCTCAGAGGAAGAGGCAGCAACCAAGGTGCAAGATTCACCTGGATTCTTCAAACATCTTGCACTGCCTCAAGACAGTGTAATGTAGAGTGTATGCAGAATTAAGGCAGACCTGATCAGTCACCAACTTTTGTCATTTTTTATGACCAGCATGGAATCAGTGTTACAACTTTTTCCTTTTTCTTTTTTTTTATTTCTTTTTTTTTTTTTTTTGGGGGGGAGGGGAAGTTGAGGGTTGGGTGGGCAGGGGGATGTTTTTCCTGTATTATGTTTTTTCTTAAATATTGCATTTGCACTGCACCAGAAAGAATGCAAGCACCAATGCTTCTTGAGGTGTCTTCTATGTTTACATTTTCTTATTAGAATTGACCTTAATAGTCATACATTACTCTGGAGCTGCAAAAAAAAAAAAAAAAAGTGTCCTTGTTTCTGTCAGAAATATTGCATTTAGAATGCAAAGTTGTTTTTAATCTTCAGATTGGTCTGCATACGTATTGACACCGCCTTATAGCATTGTTTTTGCCGCCTTAATGGGGAAAATGTACGCACTGGGGCAAAGTAATTGAATTTCAGCTGAGAAGCGGCATTTGAATGAAATCAATAAAGATTCTGTTATCTAATATTTTAAGTTTGGTACAATGTGTATACTGCAGGTCAGTGTAAATTCATTAAAAAGATCAATGCGATGGAATTTGTCTTGGGTGTCTTGAAATATCCTAGGGTGGCTTGAAAGGAAGTTGCCAAGGAAACAGGAGATACAACTGAGAAAAACATTTAGATGTTTTAAGTTGATGGCTGAAATGTACTGAATTTATAAGATATTGTAATATAGGAAGTTGTCATGGAAACAACATTCAACAAATGGTTAACGAATAGCCAAGCTGGGCAATTACTGCAGGTGGCTATGTCAGAACACATTGGGCTAGAATATTTTTAAAAACTGTGAACTTTCCACATGTAATTGCTTGTTTTTTACCCCAGACCAGAAAAAAGGGCAAATGGTGGTTAGGCACTAAAATGGCAGACACATTAGCAAAACTATTAACAGATAGACTTCTTTACAGCTGGATTAATTTTGGATATTATAAATCATAACTCCTTCGCTGGCATCTAGAAGCTCTGCTATAGGTAATAAGCCTGCTTTGAATTTAAAATATACTTCCTTTGTATTATTGTTCATATTAAAGAAAACATTTTCATGAGAAATACATTTAAAACTCAAATTATGTCTCGATCGGCATCTTTTCTCTGCCAAGGGCTTTTTGTTTGCAGTCATGTTTCGGTTTTGCTTTTTTTATTTTCTGTGTTTTAGGCCCATATCTACTTTTCTTTAATAATAAACCCTTGCTGAAGTTATTTTAATTTCTATAACAGAACATGACACTCATTTTCCAGAATCAGGCAGGCATCAATGTTTTTCTTCCTTTGTTATTCCATTTCAACTTCTCAATTTCCTTTCTTATTAGGTATGATGCATTTCTTAGCTTGTGTACAGTGATTTAGGGTCTCAATGCTGATGTGAAAACTCTTCTAACTTTCTGTCAAATTCAAAGAAGTCCAAGAGTATTTACCATAACATGCAATCCATATTCTTTTTAATGTACCAGAAGAAAACCTGACATTGGCACTCTCGTAGATATTCTCATAGATACAGATAGACTAAATCTCATTAATAGATAAGATAGATAAAGTAACACTCCTGCGTGGAATTTCCTTTCTCGAAGCTACTCATAATTTGCACTGATTTTACTTCCCCAATTAAATCCTATTTTTATCCCTGAAAATATTTGTTCCTGGGAAGTTTTTCCTATCTATCACTCATCCCAAGAACATCCTACTATTTAATTTGCTAAAAAGCTCCTGGCCATCATGTTCTAGGATCAGCCTATCACTTGTTAAAAATTAGAGCTTTTTGAAATATTTCATAAACATCTTTGCCTTAAATATCAAGGAATTAAGATGCCAAATACTATCTAACAGCATTTGTGGCTACCTCATCATTTTAAGTTACACCTACAGTTATATGTACATTATGGCATTTCCTCCAGCTACACACACATGTTTTGAGTTGTATCGGTACTTGCACAGGAACTGGGTAAAGAAAGCTTGTGCCGTCCCCTTGGCCAGTAGAAATGCTTTTAATGAGGTTTAGCTTTTTCCTGAAATTACAAAAACCTTCCCTTAGATCCGTTCACTCCCTTCTCACCTTTGTATGCCATGGGCAACAAAGGTTGATGAAATATCCACACACCCTGCAGTCCTCTCTGCCCTCCACTTGCTGCCCTGGGTTGCTGTTCATCCAGTGCAGCATTGGCTGCAGCTGCATTGACAGCTGACAGGAGAAAATAAAAAAGAAATCCAGTCCAAAATATACAAATTTTTCTAGCCCAGCAAGATGTCTCTGGTTTTGTGTGTTTGGACCTAAAGAAACAGACTGCAAGATGGAGTGTCACTTTCCCATTCATCTTCACATCAGCCTCACACATTCCAGCTGGATGCTTGGGTTGAAGAAAAAGAAGAATTTAGCTGTCACAATTTCATTAAAGGTATTGAAATTTCAGCACTTCCTCAGACCTTTGAATAATGTTTTCCAGGAGAATTTCAACTTTTATGTTAGTTTCTAGATTTCATGGTCATGGAGAAGACGTTTTAAAAAGGTCTGGAAACAGATGACAGAGAAATACTAACCCTTGTCAATGAATTTTTGCATGCTTTTTTTAGCATCTCCCTGTTTTTGAGAGGCTTAAATCATAATGCATGAATAGTTGGGTCCGGTCAAGAATCAGGACTCTAAATGTGAACCCTTTTTTAGCATGAATGCATGCCCTTGGAAAACACACACAATCTTCTACCGTCATTCCTCCTAGCAGAAAAACGAAATAGAATGAGCATTTCACTCAGCATCAGATGCTGTCTCTGAGCTACAAAAGGTACAGTAAGAGAAGCAAGCAAAAAAATTCATTGTCATTTGCAACATTGTAGTTAAGTCTACCTTGCCCTTAAATGTATTTTGCAACCTGTACGATTTTGTAACTGTACAGCTTTGTGCTAAAGATAATGAAATAACCTTGGATTGTGCTTCATAGCAACGCAGTCAATTAACTACTTACATATTGACAAATACTTGAATATATTGTATTGCGTCTGAACGCTGTTATACTTCTCTTGTACACTGCATTCAATTAACTCAAGGCTGTTGCTAGTTCCTGAGCGTGCAAAGTCCTTTAGAGAAAGGATATTCGCCTCTTGTGCGTCAACATGTTCAAACTTTCAACTTGAATGAATCCTCTGAAAGTTTAATTTCAACAGTATTAGTGCTAGAAAATCTCTTTTTAAGGCCTGTTACGGTTTAAGGCAGCTGAGGAAGCAGATCAGACTCTGGCTTGCTGCTCATTGCCCAAGGACAATGCTGTCAGCTGGATAAAGGTAAAAATGTGTCTTTTTGTTTTTCAGGTTTGCTAAGAATCCAAATGCCAGATGTTTTCTATCTTTTTATAGGATCTATTAGAAGCTATAAACTCCTTGAGAACTTAATTAAAGGGGTAGAGAAATAAGAAATGTTAGACTTTTTTTTTCTTTACTTTCTCAACTATTTGCATCAACTAAATAACAAGAAAAAAAGACCCTAAAAGCTCAGCTGTAACAAATGGTATTTGCCCAGTAACTGATTTTACTTGACGCTATGCAAATTTAATCTGAAGAGATATTGAAACCCTGGGAATCCTGGGACGCACAGTTATGCTACTTTAATAATGATCTGCCCTTCTTAAATGTTCATATGGGCTAGCACTTAACAAGAATTACTTGCATCACTGGGGCTTCTTGCATACTTGGTAATCACAAGTGCTACTAGACTCACTCATGGATAAAAAACTGTGCCTTACATTAATAATAGAACAAACATTTCAGATTTTGACTACTTACAACAGGCTACTTGCATCCCTCAAAAATACTCATGTTGAAATATGTGCAGATATTTAATGCTTGTATCTGTGAAATCTGAAAAATTTGGTGAATCATTTTTATAACTGTAAATACAAAAACTGAACCTTAAAAAAATCAGAAGTCCTTTTTCCATTAATGCAACTTTCAAAATGAACAGGTTTGTGAGCTTTTTGTTCTTGAAAAACATAGCTGAACAGAGGCCAGAGTTGCCATCCCAGGAGAAGTCTGTTAAATAATAAATATAAAAAGCAATAAGTTTCAGGCACTTCAAACCAGACACAAAACACAGAAAACTCACAGTAGTTAGTCAGTACATGAGAACCAGGGATTCAGGTCATTTTTATTCACTTTTGCAACTTACAACAGTTTGTTTCTCTCTGAAGTGCTGTTCCCACAAAACATCCACAGCAGAGAAACATTTTAAACGTCTTGTGTGTGGAACTTCCCATTAGGAAACGCAGCTGGTGATATGGCAATTAAACAAAAAAAGAAATTAAATCAATACATGACCTCCTCAAAGGAGGAGCAAAGAAAGATTTTGTCTTTGTCAATGCTTTGGGGAAAATCCTCCAATTGCTTATATGCTCCTTCAGAAGTTTCCAGCTCTCTTCTAATCTGTAGACTTCTCTGTGTCTTCCTGCTATTGCCTCATGGGCAAACTTAAGTCTACGGCCAGAAGATCAAGCAGGGATCAATCAATAAAAGGCTGATAAAAGGGCACAGGTTGTGACAGCAAATCCAGTCAGTGCCTCAGCATCAAGATAACAGTCTTGCACTGCGGGATGGAAGTTTGCATACTCATGAGCTAAGTCTGTAGCAAAGTCAGTATGTTCTGGCCTCTGTGAACAGCAGTGGAGAGGGAGTGCAGAGGCCAGGCTGCTAAATGCCTGTTGTCTCTTGCTGGCAGGCTGCAGCCTCCAGGGTGCACACTTCCAACGGTGGCATCAGCTTCTCCTGTGGTTGAAAAAACGAGTTCACCTGGTCTCAAAGCCATCTGGTGTGAGGCCTGCTAACACCGTCAGTGGCATCCTTCATCCCGAGAGGAGAAATCCTGCCATTTTTTATTCTCTCCTAGTGCTGTAGTCATTCCCTGTGCCGGACTGGGGATGGCATGTCTATACTGCCAAGTCAGATGTTCAGAGACCACCTTTCAAGCAATACCTTGGCTTTAGCCTGTGTCCATTGCTGGGCCAGCAGACATCTGTTCAGAGCCCAGGTGAAAAGTTTAAATGTGCTCCTGACAGAAAGCTTTGAACTAATATGTGGGTGGGAGCCTCAGTTAAGCCTGGATGACGATATGCTCTCAGTCCAGATATCCATCACAAGACTGGCAAATCTAACAGCATCAATGTGCATTTACTGTCCTAAATCACACTGTTCCTAGTGTCAAGAAAGAAAATGAACAAAGCAGAGAGAAAATACTAGGCAAAGAGAAAACACGAATGAAAATACATATGAACGCCCATAAGCACATGTGCACACTCCACACGCACTGCATAACATAATTGCATGTCCCCTGATAACACCTTCAAGGATAGTAGTTCAATTTCAGCCATAAAATGTAGCTCCAGTTTCTTTGGTATATCACAGATTTTGAGGGCTGTAGTTTCTAACTACTACTTGATAATCTGGAGTTGAAAGAATCACCTTTGTTCATTTCACTGAGAGTAACCATGGTGTGCAAAGCTACTGATTAAAATGGCAGCCTAAAAGAGGACCAGAAGTGAAAGAGAATCTCCCCACTCCCTCCTGCCCCTAGTCTCTTTCCACTCCTTGGTGCAGGATTCCTTAACCTTTGTCACAACTTGCTGGTAAACAGTCTGGGCTAAAATTAGATATATAGCAAAGGGTAGGTGTTACCATCTGCTACATGTTGTTAATTCTTGATGGCCTGATATCATCTATTTTTTAGGTTCTTTATTAGTTTTCTGGGCAGAAGAATAGAGGGATAGGCCTCTAGTGCCACCATCAGTGGTTTCCAGTATTTGCTGCTTTTCTTCAGTTGACAGCCAGCTTTGCCACAACCAAGGGTTTTTAGAAGACTGTGCTAGGTAAGACAGGAGACTGTGGATACTCATCTCAAGCATGCAGTAAAAGAACTGGTAGTGACATCTGGATCTGCTTCCAGTTCATTTGGTAACCAGCATGTATTCTTTCATGCAATTGGGAGCCATTTTCTCAGCTGTAATCTTGTTGTTGTTGTTGTAAGCAATAGTCAGAGTGGAACTGAACAATTATGAACTGCCCATCCATCTTGGTTGTCTGACAGGATGAAACCACTCCTGGATATTGAGCATGGTTAATATCCTATGCACGCTGTAAAAATAAGCTTAGACTGGCAATGAGTGACTGATGGCTATATTACCTTATAAAGTGAAATAAAGTTCTCAGGCAAAATAACTATTGCTATAACTGTTCTATTAATTGGCTGAGGAAGTACCAACTGCACCTGCTAAGCATTTTTATTATTCAGAGCTAAAGAAATACAATAGTCCTGTCTCAGATAGATTTCCACGAGTCAGATGACTACATTTTGTGACATTCAAAGTCACGTGAAAGCATAAATAAATCTTAAGCAAATCTAGGTCTAGGATGACATGAAACCCAACTGCTGTGACCACCACAAAGTACCACAACATTTTCTAATAGATCACCATCCATTTAAAAGACATTATTTTAGACATTATTCTTCATGGCAGTGTTTTGAGACTATCACCTCTGAATTATCTCATCTTGTTGCAGATCCTCCATTTTCATTCTTCACCTACAATCGTGCTTCCAAAGACAAAGTGAATCAGAAAAGTGATTTAGTATACACGACTCTGAGCCTCTTACTTGGTAATGAGCATGTGAAAGGTGGTTCTTTAAAAACACAATAGCTGAAGTCTTGAGTTGCCTTTCTGGTCTTTCCATTATATGGAAAATGGCTAAGCATTTTTGCATCATGCATGCCTGAGACTACTCCCAACATAAACTGGGAGGAGAAAGTCACTCAGAAATGAGCTTAGACACAAACAAAACAGAATCTTCATCGTAGCCAAAATTTTCAAGAAAAAAAAAGTGAAAAGTTAATTAAATATTTTAAAAGTTATCAGTGATAACTTGTTTTTTAAACACAAACTTGACACATGTTACAAGTTTTCACCAGGAATCCTAACCTTTATACTGACCCTTTATGTTTGAATTCAGACTTTATGTACACTTCTTACTTTTCTCTTGTTAATCCTCATAAAAGTGCTCTCATTGCATGCTACCAGTCCTCTCTTCCTAGAGGCCTTTTTGGTTCTAGTCAACAATTCTCTTTCTGCTCCCAGGTGCAAGAGATTCAGTGTGACACAACTCATGATGGTCAAGCACTTCCTCCTCTAAAGAACCAGATGATGCAGCAGTCCAGCTCTCACTCTCATAGAGCTGCTGTCCTGGCTGGGTACCTCTGCCATCCTGACCCATCTGCCCAAAGCCTTCCTGACAAAGCTTTACTCTTGTCCTTCCAACTGCAATAAATACCCAACCAACAAAGCACTGCTATCAGGACTGGCAAGTATATTTGTTTTCAATATCTCTGTTGTGAGTCAGTGAGACAGATGTACTCTTCAGGGCTAGCCAAGTTTCACTGCCTGTTTGTGAATAGGTGAGTTATTTGAAACTGCAAAACAACTTCCCAGAGGAGGCAAGTAAGCTTCAGGCTGAGACAGCTCAAGCCCTTCTGGAAGACTCACTGCCTGGAAACGTTAGAAGCTAAGAAATGGCAATGGCAACTGTAAATGTCAAAGAAGAGACTTACTACTCACAAATGACACATTAAATATTCCCATCCAGTGGGAGAACTGTATATGATATTAAGCTCTCCCCAGACATAAAGCTCTGTTAGGTAGAGATGGAATACTTGTAACCAAATATAGATAAATGTTTTGCCTGCTTTTAGAAAGCTTCCTGAAATATTTGGTCTTTTTCAATCTAAACAGATTTATATCTCAACACAAACAACCTCTACTAGGACAAGCAGATAAAAGGGAATGTCTGCAGGTGAAAGTATTACCATAAAGGAGAGAGTATAGTTCCAACACATCATGTGACCTAGAAGTGAGAATTGCTTGGATACTTAGCTCTGTGTTTCTAAAACTGTGGTCTGTAAAGTTTCTGAGAGTCAATAAAAGACATAAAAGACATTTAAAAGCAGAAGCAGTTTTAGGTAATTTCTATAGGAAGTGGAATAGGAATGCAGGTAACACTAGGGAATTGCAACAACCCTTAACTGCCTGCTAGCAGCAGCCCAGTTCCCTCAAGGTAAAGGATTAAACAAAAACACAAGCAGACTGTAATAGTGGTTTGGTTTGATGCCCCTGCAAGACATGGAAGGAACTAATTCTGATGCTGTGAGTAAAAAATCTGGGGTCACATGAAAAAAGATGAGACGAAAAATAGTCACAGATGGTTTAGAAAATACTACACCTGCCTTATAGGGAGTTGTCTGTTGTTTTCTGTAGTCTGAATAAGCTGAGAAATTCAGAAAAGGGATCATCAGTGATGGGGAAAGTAGACACCATGAACTGTCAGGCAAAAGGCTACCTCTAGCACAATTTCATCGAGTTCAGAGAAACTTCCCAAGTTCATTTCAGCTGAGGACCATCACATGTATCTCCAAAAACTGATATGCAGAAAACTGAAAATTAATCTATGTCTTGCACCTACGTTACCCACTGGGAGAAAGAGAACTGAAAACTTTTATCTGTAAATCTTATTCATATGCTCTCTTCTCTCACAAACGCATAAATATATCAAGTATGCAAAAAAAAATAGGACTGTTTGCTAATTCCTGGCTATTGTAAAGGAAGATAAATAATCCTCCATAATCATATCTGTACAAAGCTTCTATTTTTTTCATAATAAAACATTCATGTTACAGATACCCTGACAGATTTTACCATCTTGCCATTTTATTGATTCTTAACTAAGAAAGCTATCATACTTCTGACTACTTCTCATGAAGAGACTAATTAGATTATTTCATCATCTGGTTCATCAAAGCAGGAAATACATAAGTGTTACAGCTGGCCTCAGACTAAATATCAAGTACCAAGATTTTAAATAAAAACTATTACATCTTCACTGGGTAAGCAGTTCATAAATGGTTAGACAGTAAAAAGTGATGAAGATAACAGACATCATCTCACATCTTTGGGCTGCAAAGAGAATCTTAACTCTACCAGTGTACTTGGATTTATTTCCACTCTGTTTTGCTACAACTGTCATCAACGAGGCTTTGCATAATGATCAGATCTGGCAAACTCAAGAGAGCTATTGGGATTTCTGGTAAAGATTTATGACTGAGAATTTAAAACTTCAAGGCAATATCTTCATTTTAAGTGAATTCCTTGTTCTTGATGCAACCTTTCCAAGCACAATACTCCCCACTGTGGAGGGATCAGCTACAGGAAGCACATCCCCCACAGAGAGGACCACTGTCTGACCACTATTCACCATCCATGATTCCTCTCTGAATTTGTGGGATATCTTCTTTTGCACACATCACTTTGTAATATAATCAAATCCTTCTGTAAAGAAACATATGTGACAAAGTGAAATATTCAATTTTATTGTGCTTCGCCTTCTCATGTGTCTATGCAAGGGACACAAATAGACAAGCTATCCATTTAAAAGAGAAGTGTTCACCTTAGTGAATTGCAGTGAAATTGCCAATTGTCATCTACAGACAGTTAGCAAAAGGCCTGGGCTTTGGAGGTCTACTTAAGACCTCAAAAAGAACAGTGTGATAATAGGCAAATCATTTCCTCTAAGGAGCCTTCGCATGAAAATCACATGTAAAAGCAGAGTCTTGGTATAATACCAAAACCTCAGTAACTTCATTATTAAATAACATAATCCTGTTTCTCTTACAGACCTATAATGTAATTATGTAAATGGCTATACAAAGCCAAGATTATATCAACAAAATGAAATTGTGTGTAAGACAGTTCCCAGTCTCTGTAAATGAGGCTTTTCAGCATTACAAAAACAGTTTCCTCCTATAATGTTAGGAAGAATGTTAACATTGTTGATTCCTGTTGCATTTTTCATTTTGAGGGTTACTACAATTAACCTCAAAGATTACAGGACCAGAAAAAAAGAATATATATACATGTGAGTTGCATCACTCAGTGAAAATTGTAATAATATTTAGAGTCCTCTTACGTTCTGCGCTTCCTTGACCTCATTAGAAATTTAGAAATCCTTGTAACTTTGCCTGCCCATTAGTTGGTCAGAAATAGCTCTTTGTAATAGAAACCCTTTTTTTTTTTTTAATGAGTTATGCTGTAGGCTTCATGAAATTTTAGATGTAAGTTTTGACTGGGTCACTTTGATGTGAAAAAACATAATTTTTATGTCAGAATTGACTCTTTGAAGTGATATAAACCAATAGATGAACCATGAACCTCGAAAAAGGACACATACTTTCTTTCAGAGCTCAGCCTAACTTTTGGAGTGTACAGAATAATAAAAGACATAAAGGTCACATAGTTAAAACCACACATTGTACAGTTTGAGGGAAGTAACAGTGTCATAAAAATATTTTCAACAGCTGTTTCCTGAATTAATAGCACGTAACTGTTACAAGACAATACTATTAAATAAACCAGTAAAATTTATCTACAAACTTCAGCTAATGATCCTGTGAAATCATAAGCCATGTTGCTGATATTTTTAGCCTATTACATGATTAGCAATCCTTTCCATTTCTAACTTAAGTACAATCATTTCTGTCTCCTTCATGCAGACAAGAAAACTATGACATTTTCATCTCTTCGACCCTCATCTTGCAATTTGCATGAATAACGAAACTGTTTTCCTGGGTCCTTCTTCAAATAAAACAGTCTTTAATAAAGGAAGATATAATAGGTGAAAAAATCTGCAATTGACCTGTAACCAGCAGCGTACAATGTTCACAGTGCAATTATGCCAGACAGAGGATCTATACTCACCCTTCTGTGCTGAAAAATGCTACCATCTCTAAAAGGGTAAAAGATGGATCTTTATGGATTGAAAAGTCTCAGACAGTTGTATGAGCTAGTGTACAATGGTGGCTTAGAGAGCCATGAGCATTGCTTTGCTTGCATTTCCTAAGATGCCCCTCTTTCTTCCCTCACCTCCAGCTACTTGTTTCCAACTCCATGCTACGCTCTGTTATGTACATTTGTTTGTGTGAAATCCAAGACAATTTCTCTACCAGTGAGACTCTGATGCAACAAAATGAAGTTACTGGTGTATAAATGGATTGTTGATTGAAGGACATCAGTTGAGAAACAGAAGATGGAAAAGAAAAAGGAAGAACTAAAAAGCAATAACCAGTGCTTATGGAAACTCAGAATTATTTTGCTATAAGGAAATGGCAAACTACTAGTTGAAATATCTAAGTGTTCTGAAAGAAGTAATAGAAATTCCAAATTTTATCACCACAGAGAAGAGATTAAAAATGCCACATTTCTTAAGAAAAACAACACTGGGACTCCAATGCCAAGAATCCAGTGTCAAAGATGCCTCACAGCCCTTCTTTTCATAGGACTGATAGTAAGCTAAAAAGCTGTAAGGGGAAATCAGTGAAGAGGACCACCTACAGTTTGGCAGCCAAAGTACTGGAAACCCAAAGCATTTCGGATTTCAGCCCCACAGAGCAAGGCCCGTGGGAGCTTTAATCCTAGGACAGCCCACTGGCAGACTCACACTCAAAGCTGAAAGCCCAGGCTCTGCACCACACCATCAGAGTTCAAAAAATTTAATAAAAAGTGAAAACTTATTTTTATAGAAAATTTTCAATCCGCCCAAAGAACAGCTCCGATCAGCTGACAACCTCTTCTATGCCAGCAATGAAAATTGTCATAGCCAGGCCCAGCTTAGTAAGAGCTGCTCTGATGGCATTTTAGTGATGCTAAGCTGAACTGAAGCTGCCACAGGACCAGTGAAACCACCCATCTGCCTAACTCTCTGTGTGCTTTGTACAGTGTTGAGATGTGGCCAGGGCCCTGGGATCCCACTTTGGCTTCTGCCTTGCTTTTCACTTAGCAGTGTCAATGTGTCGTGGTTTTGCCCAGCCAGCAATGAAGCACCACGACAGTCTCTTTGCTCGGTGTCTCCCATCCAGCTTCACCCTCCTTAGGGAGGTGGAGGCTCTAGTGAGATGGAAGGAAAAAAAAAATAACCAAGAACGTTGTGGATTGAGACAAGAGACCTGTTCTAGGTGGCCCTGCTCTGGCAGGGGAGTTGGACTAGGGGATCTCTCAAGGTCGCTCCCAATCCTTCAAATTCTGTGATTCACAATGCTCTAACAGACCAGCTTTGTACATACACACAAATACACACAGAATATACAATTCTCTCTAGAAATTACTAGCAGGGCAGTCACCCTTCCAATGCTGTCCGACCACAGCCTTACAAATGTGCTTTTCTGACATCAGGCCGGCTGTTGCAATGCTCTCCCACGTCTAACCACAGGGCCACAAACAGGGTTGTACCTGTTCTCAGGTGATCATACTTTAGTCTAGAGTACCCAATGGCTCTTGTGGTTGAGCCATAGAAACAGCTTTCTGTGTGAGATTTGCATTGTACTCTTCTATATGAAGCTCTCTGTGGGAGCAAACAGTAAGCTCCAATTTAGGAAGACTATCTTGCAGGAGCATCCTCTCCCAAATGTCTCTAGTTAAAACTTTTCCATGCAAGTTGCTTCTGACAACCAAAATCTTCACTCACCCCCTCTCAGCATGGTGATTTTTAACTGTTTAACAACTGGAGGCTCAAGCATGGTCAATGCAACAAAGTAAATTTTGTCTCTGAGCACAACATGTTCCTAAAAAGTCAGAGGCTGTGCCTTTTTTGTATAAGTAGCAGCTTACACCTACCAGCTTCTCCTCCTGGTTGTTTTTCCGACTTCCCACTATTCCTGAAATAACATCAGCATTCAGTTACCACTACTAATGGAAAATGAGAGAGGGTTAAAAGTGTTCCTTGAGGGTGAGTGAGAGCATCTTTCGCATCTGGGCTTTACCTCAATAGTGGGCTGCACTGTGTTTTGGGCATGGTGGGGTTAAGTTCCCATATTATGTCAAATATAGAAGTTACTTCCTTGAATCATTTGCAAACTGTTTCCTTAAAAACGGTGGACGTCAGGAGGTTGGTGCATCACTTGTATTCAGTGACAGGACATGGGGTAATGGGATGAAGCTGGAACACGAAAAGTTCCACTTAAACATAAGGAAAAATTATTTCACTGGGAGGGTGAGGCAGCCCTGGCACAGGCTGCTCAGGGAGGGTGTGGAGTCTCCATCTCTGGAGGTTTTCAAGAGCCACCTGGATGCGTTCCTGTGTGACCTGTTGGACCAGATGACCTCTAAAGGTCTCTTCCAACCCCTACCATTCTGTCATTCTGTGAAAATACCTAGTCATTTTAGGAAGGGGATTTTATGATGTTCCATCCTCTAACAGCAGAGCCCTTGGTTCACAATAGGTCACAGCATGAATCTCTTCTACTGATACCAGCCCTGACCAAAATACAGTTGGGCTTCTCCCAGTCCTGGAGTCCTTCACATGGAGTCACAGTGTACCCAGGGCACGCAGCTAGATCAGAGAAGCATTTTTTAGGTCTTGTGGTTTAGCCATTGGCTCAGTGAAACTGCAGCAACTTTCCATAGCCATGTTCTCCGCAAAAAGCAATCACTACCTCATAAAGGTGCTGAGACACTGAACAGGCTGCTCAAAGAGGTGGTAGATGCCCCATCCCTGAAAACATTCAGGCTGGATGGGGCTCTGAGCAACCTGATCTATTTGAAGATATCCCAGCTCATTGCAGAGGGATTGGGCTAAATAACCTTACAAGGTCCCTTCCTATCCAAACTATCCCATGATTCTTTGAAGATGTCTGCCAGATGTGACACTACAACACTTCAGCAAGTTGAAGAAATCTTTCCTTAGCTGTTCTCTAGCCATTTTCCACTCCCTTACTGTTACGTTCAACCCAGAATAAGTGCTAGGTTAAGTCTTAAATGGTTATATTGAGGCTAATGAACACAATCCTCAAGGCATAGTATCATATTCCCCCTGTAATTCTGTGGTTGCTTATGTAGTTTGGAAATTGATTTTCAAAGTCAATTCTTTTCAGATGCCACTTACCTGAGCTGAATCATGTAAAGGAGGCAAGAGCTGCTCACTGAAGATTTTTTACAATATTTAATCTCGTGAAAGAAACTTTGTTTCCACAGGAGTTAATATCTAGTAATCACTATTCCAAAAACATATCTGACTGGTGTAATTCTTTTTACTTTATAGAAGTTTAAAAATACAAGTAAAGGTCATATGCTAATTTGACATTTTAAAATCATACTCAAACCTGAAGCTTCATAAAAGTAAGTTTGATGATGATACTTGATGTACTCTACATATAGAAGCAGCTTAAAATTCCTATTGCTCTATGAACTGAGATTTTTTTTGCAGTAAGACAGAACTTTAACAGGCCTTAAGTAGTGGAGAACACCTAGCCAAAGCATTTCTTTATCATCATCCTGCTAAAATAACAGCAGTACCAAATAAAGTACTCTCTGAAAATTCTTGAACAATTACAGTTCAAACTGCCACGAAAGGAATTTTGGAACTGAGAAAAAAACCTCTTTTGTCAATGTCAGTAAAACATACACTTCACCTATTTTTCGTTCGAGTGTGTTATTTTTAATATACTAAAATAAAAAACCATACGATCTCTTTAAAAAACGCAGGGAAAAAAACGTATAATTTCTTAAGAACACTGAAGAGGTACCTAATACCTAGGCTGTTAGTTACTATATTCACCTCATTACTATCCTGTATTCCTCCTCATCCTTTTCTTCTCCCTTGTTCTTTCATTTCTTACCAAGTTGGTAAATTGTTCAGAGCAGAAGAGCTTCCTGACACAACAGAGGGCATCTTTCTACCACATAAGTATTGTGCAATGTTATTGTTTTACAAAAAGAAACTGGATCTTCAATTGTCCTTTTATATTAGCGGGCTTCAGTTGTCACTGATTTTTCAGTACACTTCCGATTCTGCCCCAGGTGAATTATCTGACTGACACTGAAAGATCTGATGGCTGGTTGGGGACAGGTAGGATTTTGAACAGCTGGAAAACTGTAAGAGGCTATTTAAATTATGAATTAAGCATAACAGCCCAACAGTCATGTTTTAAAGATTACCCTGAAACTATCAACTGCTAATACCACCATGAGGTTTCTGAGTTAGCAACAAACCGAAATACAATGAATCTCCTTCTGAGAAAACCCAATAGTTCCAGGTTGTCTGCAGCTGTAGAATATGACTTCTGTCATATTCACAAGGTCTTCTTCATTGTCAGAGTGCTGGAAAAGTAGCTGAGCAAACAGCTGTCTGAAGTACAATTTTGTAACTATTTATGACAGGATCAGGTATTATGTAGTCTCCAATCCTCATCTTTTGATTTCCAGTCTGAGAAGCTCAGGGCCTGCTTGCATATGTCCTCTGCATACAAACCATATTCAGAAGTCAGGATTCCAAGCTGCTGGAATCAGCTGCTCTGCTTCTGTGTATGGCATCTCAGGAGACAGAGGAAGGCCTGGAAGGCTGTGACTTGCAAAGCGACTCCACAGAAAAGAGATTAAATAGGTCATCAAGTCCTTAAACAGCTTGAAGAAGGCCATTCCCTTAGAATGGTTCTGCTGCCTAGCTCAAAGGAGGAGGAAGGTAGTTTCCTGACTTCCAAGACTGTTCATCCCTTTTCTTTATTTGCAATTAAAAGACAATCCATAGCAGCGGATGTGGAACAGACAGCATCGTCATTTCTTGGTGCTTTTTATAGAGTACAAAGGGAAAACAGGATAGATGCAGCAGTTATGAGTTATTCCATACCTGAGTCTCATACATTCACTTAGTACCAGATAAGACCATCTTGGGAGGTCAGGGGAATTCTGCCTGGGAACTCAGAAGGTCCAGGTAGAGAATGTCTCATAAAACTGAAAGCACAGGAAGAACCTTCTTATCCCTTCTTATCCTCAGTAGATAAGGTTGCTTACATACTGACAGTTTAAAATGCAGGCTAAATGAAACCATGCAGCAAGAAGTGTTTTGCCTAGCAACTACTTTCACTGTTACATTATTTTCTTACTTTGAGTATGTGTTTAACCAAGAGGGGAGAAAAAAACATTTCCCTTGTTTTAAGTCCACTGCTCAAATAGGCAGAACATGAAATTAAAACAGTAACATAGAAACTGGGTCTTCAAATAAGACACTGACAAGTTTCTACTTTAATGCTTAATATAAAACAATTTAAATGTTAGCAGATTATTTTTCAAGTTAATTTTTAAAAACTTCACAGCTCAACAGACTACCAAAAGGGAAATGAATGTAAAGAATGCAATGCATATTGTTTCCCATTAGAAACAGTCAGAACTCAGGAGTATGCCATCAGGAAAATCAGCTTGTCCAGCAGCTCTGCCTCTACTGCTGCAAATGAGCAAGTGGCAGAGGCTTCATTAAGTCTCCTTTTTTTTTAGTTTTCAAAGCAAATCTAAAGGCTTTTTCCTTTTAAGCAAAGGACCCACAAAGTGTAGCATTCTTTAAAAAAAATACAGTTCACTGGCATAGCTTTTTGATGTTTCAAAACTATAAGTAAAGACAATTTTTTGAATACTTATAATCCACTTCAGTTAAATCTAACAGGTTCATGTGCAGAATTTGTAAGATGTTGCGACTGATCATTTATGATGTATTTGAAGAATTAACATAATATACAGAAAAAGAGAATTGGAATTGTTTTAAAAGTGTAATTTTACATAGAATGTGGTCAATCAACAATTCATTTGCCAATTAACACAAGCACTGCTCCTTTTACTTCCTTTACTTCTTTACAGATAAAAACACATAGGAAGATACACTGCTTTCATAATTATTTTAGTTCAAAATCCACAGTTTTGCAAAACACAATCTTCTTTAAGGAAACAGACGTAATTCAGAATTGGTTATAACCATCACCACTCTTTAAAAATAATACATTCTCATTCTTTAAAATAGTACAAGTGCAACACCGTAGCACTTGTGACGCTCATATTTGACAGCTTCAGTGAGGATACTTAAAAATATCTTTCTTTTCTTGAGGATTGAAAAAAACATAATAACATTATCAAATATCTCAGGATAAGCAAAATAAAGGACCGGCTTGTTTGAATGGAGATTCAGGTCGCTTCCAAGAACTTTAACTGGAATGTAGTTGGTTTTACTCCTGTTACCTTCTGAGTACATCATCAGTAATAAGCCAAGTTTGAGAACCTTGGGAAGGTGCAGAATTTCAGACTTAATTAAAGACTCAACTCAGTCTTCATTCTGCAGAAGAGTGAAATAGTCAATGTGCTGAAACTTCAAAACCTCGTTTCCCCAGCTGGTCCAGCCAGGCTGTAGGTTACGAGCAAACAACTCCAAGCATTCCACATCTGGCTTGATAAACTCTGCCAGAACGCCTGTGCAAGAGAAAAAAAAGAAGATAACAACAGCGACAAAGGTACAAATGACAATAGCAAACAAATAAAACCTCCCCTGTGGTGCTAGTGGATGAAAAACTGAATGTTTCATTAAAAAAGAGAGAGACAGCAAATTAATTTCAGTGTTTTCATCAAACAGCTGGACTATTTATAGTGAGAAAGTAATTTTAAATAAGTGCCCTTGAGTTTCTGAACAATACCATCAAGGCCTTCAATAGCCTTGATTTATTGGTTTTCATTTAGGGAAAGGGAATCAGGATTTATTTCAGCATCTACATAGACAAGTTCTGAATTTTTCACTAATATCAACCAAAGACCTAAAGGCCCACTTAGCTCTTATAAGAAGGGGGCAACATTTCAATACATAATAAATAAAACCTTAATTAAGATAATACTCTTTTCCTCTGCATCTTAAAGGGCATAAAGGCTTTTTTTTTTTATGACAACTGTCAAAAGGTAAAATGAGAAACACTACTTAAATAAGCATAGCAATAAAAGGGCTATAAAAATGCAGGGTCTTCTTTTTCTCTCAATACCAGCTTGGCAACTGAAGAAATATTTACATAACTGTGGTCTTTCATTTACTAACATAAATCTTCAGTTTCTTCTACAGTTGGGCATTTTTACTGCTTAAATCCAAATAAATACACACCTGCCATTAACATTCTTGGAGTGATTGCAAAAGATCTTGCATTTCACCTGAAAAGTATTCTTACAAACAGTTTATTGTTAAATGTGCTACTTGTCATACAGCAGGTCAAACAAATTCTTAACTAGGTTTCAGGAAATAGCTGCAAAGGTATTCTGTATAAAAATATGCATGAGAAAAGCAAAAGTTTAAGGACTATTAAACAAAGGAGGCAGAAAAGACTAAAAAATACATCAATAGTAAAAATTAGATGGTAATATTTCAATTTTTGTTACTGGGTGCAAAAGATGAAAAATTATTAAACTTTTTCCAAAGGATATCTTGGTTGGTTTTGATCAGATCTCCTAGTAGTTTCTAGAGCTTAAAAATGCAGCTCATAAATGCAACATTATGTCACTCGTCTCATTCTCTTCAGATATGATCACTGCAGAAAGCCACATCCAATTATTCGATGCATCCAATCAGCAGACAATGTTGACTTTTTTTGTTGTTGTTGATTTTTGGTGTGATCCAAGTTCTGACTTTTTGCATCAAATTTGCCAATCACAGACTCCCTGTGTGAGAACCCAGTTGGTCTTGTCATAGATTGCTCCCATTGCAGAAAGATGAGCATCCACTTCATTTTCTAATGAGTGTCAACCAACATCCTAATGTATATCCTACCTACATGACCACTTCTTCCAAAGTTTCAATCCATTCAAAATGTGTTTCCAGACTTTCTTATATTTTGGCAAGGTATATAAATCTATTCTCCTTCCCCTAAACTTTAACAAATGTCAAATGAATGTCTTAGATGGGTTATCATCAAGGCAGCTTTTAATCTAAAAAACACTGCTACCAGCAGGAATCTTATTCTAAAAACCTTCATTTAGAGATAAGCTAAAATGTTTCAACAAATCTAACATTTGCAGAGAAGAATCTGGGAGGTTTAGAGGAAAATATACATTCTGACAGAAAACTTGCTGCACAGAACACTGCTGTTTGGTGTCACAGGAGTTCATCTAATTAGACATCGCTTATGAGTAGCTGTTTTTATGCCACTTTGCAAACCCACTATATGAAAAGAAACACAGTAATAATTTACTGTTCTTTTTCCATGCTCTAGTGAAGGATTTCTTGGGCACAATTTGCTGCCAACATGGCGAGAGGGCTGAAGCACCTCTCCTATGAGGATAGGATGATGGGGTTGTTCAGCCTGGAGAAAAGAAGGTTCTAGGGAGTCTTATTGTGGCTCTTCAATACTTAAAGGGGGACTCTAAGTAAGATGGGGACAGATTTTTTAGCATGGCCTGTTGCCACAAGATCAGGGTAAATGACTTTAAATTAAAAGACCATAGATTCAGACTAGACAGAAAGAAGAAATTTCTTACAATGAAGGTGGTGAAACACTAGCACAGGTTGTCCAGAGGGACAGTAGATGCCCCATCCTTGGAACTATTCAAGGTGAGGCTGGACAGGGCTCTGAGCAACCTGATCTAGTCAAAGGTGTCGCAGCTCGTTGCAGAAGGATTGGATTAGATGACCTTAAAAGATCCTTCCAACCCAAATCATTCCATGATTCTATGAATTTGCCAATGGTCTTCCAAAAATCTATTGTCTTGTTCATGTAAGAAAGCCCACGTTGTAGGAGGTGGAAACTGTGGAAAGCAAAGCTCCAGAGCTTTCAATAACCTCTCTGTGATCAGACTCTGACATCTGTAGGATATCTTTCTTACACTTGCAAGCATAATATCATGCAGAGCTTACTGCAGAATCAGGACTTATACGACTTTTTTTCCCCTCACTACATAAAACCAAAATAGAATCATTTTGTGCTTATATAGGCTTCTAAGTACAGGAAGCAATTACCTAGGTGACAAAATTTCATTAACAGAGCATTAGTAATGTTGACATTTATTCTTAAAACATATAGATTAAAATTACCATCACAGCACTAAGTCCAATAATGAAAAGCAGTTTTACTAAGCCCCAAAAACTTCCACACCTAAGAGAACAAACTTTTAAAAGCACACTTAGGAGATTCAAACAACCTCAAAGACTACTTTGCCAGAAAGCAAAAAAAAGGAAGGAAAAAACAGGTAAGTTCAAAAGAAGCAGGAAGCTTGTCCCATTCTTTCAATCCATTTGGTTACAGAATTTAAAAAGGAAGTCCCAGGAATCTCCCCCTTTCCTACTGTCAGGAGAGCATCTTTTTTAAAGCCAGAGGGATTTTCTGAAAACAGAGACAGATTACATATAATTCAAGATCACACTATACTATGATTTTTCATTGCTAGGTTGTAGGTATTTACATAATCACATCAGGAAGTATCTTGCACTGAAATGGAAATTACTATATCAAGGGGGCAATAATGTGGCTATATTTCACTGACATAATATCTCATTACACTGATTTCCTCTAAATGGGAAAAGTCAGTGCTCAAGTAACAAATTACAGCTTCTTTGTAAGGCGCTCAAATCACTAGAAGATTATCTTAACACACATGGATCTGACTTTCAGCCCTTAAGCAAACTCTGGAGTTTTTTTCCTCTGAAAACCAGTTAGAGAATCTACATCAGCAGAAAGAATAACTATTTTCCACCATATGAATACATCTTTTGCATAATTAAAAAATGCACACAAGTACTTTTATCCACTTACAGATTTCACTGACAATAAACAGCTTAAATAGATGCTAAATAGATTATTCTTTATCACTTGCAAGTGTCATAAACACTATGACAGCAACTCAGGCACCTATACTTGGGCAATCATTCTGTGATTCTTTAAAAATTTCTTTGCTGCAAGGGTGAGGAAGCCCTGGCATGGGATGCCAGGAAAGGTGTGGAGTCTCCCTCTCTGGAGGTTTCAAAATCCACCTGGACACGTTTCTGTGTGACCTGATCAAGATGAACTTGCTTTAGCGGGGGAGTTGGACTTGATGATCTCTAGA
The DNA here is from genome assembly GCA_013401255.1 of Urocolius indicus. Classification (NCBI taxonomy): domain Eukaryota; kingdom Metazoa; phylum Chordata; class Aves; order Coliiformes; family Coliidae; genus Urocolius; species Urocolius indicus. The sequence goes on along the minus strand of WBNH01001190.1, from coordinate 62,073 downwards.
GGTACCTTCCAACCCTTACCATTCTGTGATTCTGCGATCTAATGGCCTAGGAAACATGAAGCTAGCACAAAGCCAGCTGGTAGATGTAACACCAATCTTCCAGAAAGCTCACTTCCTTCTGAAACGTGACCTGGCAGTCAGGCAGAATAACTGCCACACCTGCCTATCCTGAATCCTAAACATGTATCGAAGATGCACGGTGCTAAAAAGTGTAAATAAGCAAAAGGAAGAATCATTTTTGAAACAAGAAACTGTTTCCTCTGATCTTTTGGACTTCCATTACCTAAATGGCCAATTCTGCATGGCAAATCGGGTGCACAAAGTGACGGCTTGTCACTGTCTGGTTTGTGGCTATGCAAAACACCGAGCACGTGGCTGAACTCACTTCATAGTAAGCCTTCAAAAGAGTTTGCAATGTAGAGGTTCTTATTGCCCAGTTTTTCTAGTCCCTGCATAAAGAAGGACCACAAAAAGAAACTCGGCACAAAGATGGCTTTACGTCTCTGCATCTTTCCTAAGCTTCAAGTCAAATGTGGATGTTGAAGTACCTATCAATTAGTCTAACAGTGAGTTCACAAGGTGTGTAAGGAAACAAGAGGCATTTACTTCTTTTTACTTCTAAGAACACTTTTATAACCCAGCCTAACAAACCAGGGTTGCTACAGGAGGAGAGAGTTCCTAAGACTTCCCATTTCACTCTTCTTTTGGAAAGATGCAAAGCAGCTAGAATACATACAAGAATTCATCCCATAAACGTACGTACTTCAAAACTGGAGGAGAAATGGCTATAACAAGAATAATCCACGAGACAGGAAAAGGAAAAACCGTGTTTGAAATTCTACAGTACTTCACATTAGATGTGTAACAAAATACCTTCTATGTTGTCGTGGTGCTTCTGTGCTAGCTTCTAAGAGCAACATTGAACCAAATTAGGAAGAAAACCTGCTGTTATTGGAATCAAAACCGGGTGTTATAGGCTTTCATTTTAAAGCATTTGCATAAAGAAGCTTAAGTACATTTACAACGCCATATTAAAGCTCTAAGCACTGGATCCAGCACATGTATCACCAAAAACCCCTACAGTCACAATTTCATGGTTAAATGCACTGTTGGAACCCAAATATTTCTTTTTGATGGCTTACTTTAATTTACATCTTTCTCCTCCTCTGGAGAGATAACTAGTTATGATCAATCATTAAGTAGCTACATATGTACCAACACACAAACTTTACAGTAGTAATAAGAAATAAAGTGCTAGACAGCATCAGTAAATACTATTTTTTGGCTTTGCTACTACTTAAATAAAGCATAAAGAATGTGTCTGACTCATCAAGTGTTCTTCTCTCCCATTTCCAATTCTGTTTCTCTTCAAATTTCTTCTGAACCACTTCAGGATGTAGCTCAGCTGCTCTCTACTGGCCACATAAGAATATTGGCCAGTCATGAAAGAGATATCCTTTTACAACACTGAAGTCAAAGCATCAGCAACTACCTTTTGTCTTATGGTCTACTTTGTCGTTCATAACCATGTCCTGAATTATGCTTCCAAAACTGTAGGATACATGTAGATTTTTATAAAAACCTTGGAACTCACCGACATTGTTCAATAGCAAAGTCAAATATAAACCCTGCCCAACAGTATCGAATCTCAGTATTCAAGCAAAGACTTGAGAAATATTAATTAGCACAGCCACTTTCCTTCAAAATCCATTCATGATCATCATTTATAAAGTATTCCCTAATACGATTTCTAGATTTTGCCCTACAAAATAATTGTTCTGAGTATCACTCCAGCACTACAATTCTCCACAATACAAACTGCTCTTTTACATCCTTGGATACCTCACAAATTCCCTGTTTGTGTCTGAGTACACTGCTATGCACTGGTTATCTGAAGAGGCCTTAGGTAGCTGTCTCACAAATCACTACCCTAACATTCAGTAACTTAAATCAGCACACATACCTCACACTGTAGCCCTATTTCTTGAAGATATGGTTTCAGAACTGCAAATAGATCCTCCTAGAATTGCTTACTGTTGTTACTATTATTACTACTTATTAGGTAATGAAAGTATGTTTCTTCTACTAGTTTTTTTAACAGGTATCTATATGTATGTCAATTTAATAAATACAAGCCTAAAATACAAATTTTTTGAGCCTTCCTGAACATATAACAACTGTCTAGAGCAGCTTCCTAACTGAAGTTGTTCTGTTCCTTGGGATCAGAAAAAGGAAAACATGTTAGGGAAGCAAACTGTGATGGCTCTGCTCTCCAACAGCATTATGCATTTCTTCTGTCTGCCTTTTCTGATGCGATTACACAGCACCACATGCACCTGGAATATCTGCAGACTCATTATGAGTTTTCTCTTTGGGGAGGATAAAATTATTTTTGTGAGAGGTGTTAGATATGTTTCTTACTACAGCATTGTAAGGCATTCAGGTGCTACAATGAGAAGAAAGCAGCACAACTTTCTGTTGGTGAAATTAGTCAAAGTAAGACTGCTCTAGAACACTATGCAAAAGGCAACATGTCACACAGAAATCTTCAAATCCTTTGGACTAAACTCTGAAAAGTTGAATTTATACCCAAGCTAACTGGCTGCCTGGAGTTATTTTATCAATTTCAGTAAATTATAGTTCCTCTGAAAGCAGCAGGGTGTGCCTTATTTGTTGCCTATTGTTAACAGTTTTTAAATAATCAAGTTTTTTGATTTAAAGGCACAACTGTACTACAGATATATGAGACTCATGCACAAATGAACACAATTCTTTCAGGATGACATAGTAAAGAATAAATTTTCTCCTTTTATTAACTCAGTAGAAGATACCCTATTTTATATATTCACAAAGTTCATACACACACCCCTTGCACGGTACTTTAGGTCACTTGGCATAACTTCTTACAAACAGTATTCGTAAATTGCTCTTGCAGCATTTAAAAAGCAATTTTTTAAATTCAACTTTTTTTCATACGTCTGCTCAAAATATTCACACAATAATACTTGAAGTTCTACTTCTCATATTAGCTTATAGAGATGAAAGAGTGAAGTGCCTGACAACATTTTTAGAAACATTGACAAATCACAAGTACCGTCAAGTAAATCTACTTGGCATATCAGAAAGTGAGGCACTTCATATATGAAGGTATCTATGAACATCATCTCAGACATCCAGGTTCAATACCCTACAGAAACATTACACAACACAACGTACCAGTAAGAGGGGGTTTATGTGAATGCAGACTGCAGGGTATGCTGACAATTAACTTATGTTCTGGAACTGGAAGTACCTCTTCAGTTTTCCTGTCATATAAATCGAAACAAGAAAAGAAGTATGAGAATGAGTACCACCAAATGTGATGCTGCAGCTCTCACACAGTTAGATGGGAGCTAACACACAGAATGTTCATTCACAGTCAAACTTCAGGTAAGTCTAAAGGAAGTTAAATATTGCTGAGCCATAATATACAAAACAACAGTTTATAAAATCACTGAGGCTTTAGACAAAACACAGTTCACAATAGCTATGTAAAGCCACTGAGAACCAACAACATAGCTCTGTGTATTTTCCAGTGTAGAACACCAACATCCTCAAAATGGTGCCAGTGACTCATGATCCAAGAGAACCTGTCAGCAAACGGAACCCTGTTCACAAGGCTTATATCTAAGCCAGTTCCCCAGCACACAGAGATATACAGAACAGAGAGGTTTCCACTCTTTAATCTCTGAAAAGCTATTTTTAGGGCTATAATCAGTCAAAATGATGCGAAGGGAAAGTTTTGGGACATTGTATTGTATTACAAAAAAGTGATATAAGGTATATACAAGGAGAATCCTAGCAGCCTCAAAAAACACAATTACCATAAATATCCTGGCATACCTTGAGGCTTCCTTTACGTCTCCTTGAACTCTCCCCAATACAAGAACTTCATAGGGCTTTTTGTGTAAAGAATCCAAAGGCAATACAAATTCTCCATCTCTAGTAATCTGATACAAAGGAGTTAAAAATACACAGTGGAAGATTTTCGTATCTAGTTTTTTTGAGACATTTTCTTTGATGAAAAGGAAGATACTGATGATACTGTACCTTTCAAATACAAAGCACATGGTAGGAAGCAGACAAGCTATAAGAATATAAAGTGTCATAGTGCAAGCTATCTCAGCCTGCAAGAAAACAACAAAACAGAGAACTTACTTTTACCCAGTGCCACTCAGCAAGTGTTTTCACAGACCAATGTGGATACAGTTCATCCTTAACAAAACGTAAGTGCTTCTGTCTGTTAGTCACCCACGTGACTACTAGACAATTTGGAGCAGCTAGTGCTGGTACAGGAATCTGCTTGATTTGCCACGAAGACAAGTGACTGTATCTATATGCCAACACAGTGAAAAAGCAAGTTAATATATATCAAATATAAAAGTTGCAAACATCACAAAAGGATAAAGAAATTAAACAGCCAAGACACTTCAAGAGTTAGCGCCTGACAACGCAAGTCAGAAAAATGGATCAAGGCTGACACCCAGTGGCCAAATCCAATGGAGTCTGATATGACATCAGTGTGTGCTACTGAGTAGAACATTAACTACGTATTTCTTCTATTCCCCTAAATAAAGTACTAGGGGTTGTGATTCTGAAGAAGTTTAAAAGCCCACGTTTAATTTAAGAACTATCATATGTAATTCAATACTCTCATCTTTACGCCAGAACAAATCTATTTAGTGAAAAGCTGCTCTTTAGTCAACCTAACAATATTAACTTTTCATAGTAAGCAGTCTCCTGAATTAAAATGACAAGTGAGTCATTTACAAGTGCAAGGGCAACACTAATTCGACTGAAAAGTTAAAAGGTTATGAGAGAGTCACCACTACTGCAATTATTTGCAGAAGTTAAATATTACTTTTAAATTACCATTCATGGTAAAAGTCAGTCTAGGTTATTCTGAACAGTTCTGCACATTTTTGAGCTACCTGTATGCTACACCAATGAATACAGTATGCTTTCCAGAATCTGTCCTGTTCTACCATTTTTCTCATGATGCTAATCTACTCTATTAGTGAGCTGTAATTTGTGGAACCTACACATTGCAGCATCAAAAACCTTGGCATACTGCCTATTTGAATCAACAGCCACCATCTGGGTACCTGGGATCCCTACACAATGCATCAGCGAGAAGAACGGTGGCAAACAGGTAACAAAGATAAAATCCAAAATACCTCCTAGCATTGACTGCCCAGAGACAACAAGATTCATAACTCAGATGTGAAATGCTTAACCAAGATTAGGCATCAACAAGGTAACTAACAGCAGTACTAGTTCTTCCACTTTTTGCCTTTACTTTGTAAGGGAGAAAAGGTCTTACTGGCTAATTCATGCTTGTGAATAACTATAATTTTCCTTTGAGTAACTTACAAGGTTAAAAGAGACGCTCAAATGAGTTTAACTCTGAGTTTCTAGATGTTTCTGTAGGACTTTCAAAGTAAAACATACACATCAGTCTCTGCCTCTTCCAATTATGTCTTCCTAACAGACTTGAAAAGCTACAGTACACATTATTCTACAAAGTTGTAAGGCTGTATTTCCTGTCTGCCCTTCTTTCACATGGATACAATTCCAAGATTCACTGATGTTACTCAGTGGAGTAAAATAAAGGCCATAACATTTTAAGCTAATGACTTCATGAACTACAGTATTCAAAGTTTCTATTGCAGTTGAGGACTTTACTGCTGCTTTATCACTTTCTCTCTTCTATCCATCAGAATAAAGCTCAAATTACAGCTTAAATTTAAAACAAAATACTTATAAATCATATCTTAGCCTGTAAATACTTACATATTTATCCAGCTTTGTGCCCACTGAAGTAACTCTACTAATCTCAAATTAGTATCTGAATGCTGTGACCCTTATAAGGAAAGCCTGGAGCCAGCTGTTCTGTAAATCTCAAGGACTAACATTCTCTCACCAGTTGGGTAATTTAAGATCTACTCTTACAAATATTTTGCATGCAAAGTATCCAAGCCATTTCCGTACAACTCCTGAGACATTTCCTAGACATGAAGGTGCCAAAATATTTGCTATTCATCTTGGACTACATCAATATATTAAAAAGGTAATTATCCTTTGTAAGATGACAAAGTTTGATTTTATTATAAAATGTACCTGTTACTCCTTTTAACAGACTTGTTCTCCCACGGTGGATCAATCACAATTACATCATATTTTTTCTTGTCTGGGAAGCAAAATTACAAAAAAGAAAAGCCAGTAAATTAGTTTTAAAATATATCTACTAGTTAAAACTGATAAAAGCTTTGCTACCCACATAAAGACAACACTTAATGAGCCAGCTGTGCAGCAAAACATCAGCTTTCTTCTGTTCTTTCCAAATAAGAAGTCAAAAGGCTTCTAGCTTGCTTAACTCAAATAATCATATACTTCCAAGATTTTCAGGCTGATTACCTGAGGGAAGGATGTTTCCGTGATCTGCGTCAGAACCCTCCAAGAAATGTGTAACATTTTGTGAACTTTCCAGAAAAAAAAAAAAATTACAGCAGAGAGCTAATAACAGCAACAATAATGACATTGAAAGCTAACAGAATGATGAAGTACAGTGAAGATTGCTGCATGTTTTCAGCTTAAAGCTTTCTGCGTGGCCTGTTAAAGCTGCGGATACTGGCTTGGATGGCTTGATTTACTTTTACAGTTACCATCTCTAAAACCCCACCATTTCTCTGTTACTGGTTTTATCTTAAGCTCTCAACTGTGAAATGTGGCAGCTAAGAAGTCAACTCCTGTTTTCTACTCATGGTCTTGTTAAAGTAGTGTTCACTCCCACGTGGGTGCAGCAGCTTCTCAGTTATCTTTCCTTGTTGGTTTCACAAGCAGTTTTTGCCAATCTACATAGACCCTGCCACTGAACAGGGTGATTCTGCAGGAAACTCCTGCTTTAAGGTGCATGATCTCATCCTTCTCCCATGGTCTAATCTAGCTAAAAAGCAAGACAGCAGAAACATCACTCCCATAGCAGAAAGGCTCATCCTGGGAGAGAGGGACTCAGCAGCAGAGGTAGTCTCAGTTTCATGTATTTAAGTGACTTCTACACTGACAGTGGCTCAGAACACACTCACAAACTGTCGTACTTTGGCTGAGATTTTTAAACAAGCCACCTGGAGCCAGACAATGCCCCCATGACATAAGCTCCTAACCACTCAAGATTCCTTTGAAAACCTTCATCTATTTGCACAAAGTTAGAAATACCACTTTGAAAACTCGCAGCAGCATTTCCTATGGATGTGGTGCTATATATTAAAATCTGTTCACTGAGTCTTCAATCATCTTGATATTAACTGTCCTTCCCAACAAGAGAGTAGTGGTAAATTCTAATGTCTAAAGATACTTACAGTTCAGCAGGGGCTGTAAACATGAAATATCAGATAAAAGGAAACTGCTTTTCGGTGGCACCAAGTACTTCTGCCCCATTAACACAACTATCTTCGCAGAGTTCGAGCTGTTTTCTGTAACACATGAAAGCAGGTCCTGCTCTGGAATGGAGGTTTTGTCACCTAACACGTGTACAGCTTGATGGTCACTTTCATTCACAGCTGGAAATTGCTTTGCCATTTCACATAATTCAGCCAATCCACAGACAATGTGTCCAGGAACAACATTCTTCCTGCAACTGGGTTCTGCAGTTCTGTGGTGAAGAAAACCACTTTTGCGTCCTTCTTGGACTAAATGCAAAGTGCCTTCCCAAATGAGCTTCCTGACCTGTATGGTCACAAAGAAACAAGGGGGAAAAAAAAAATCTTTCAAGTGTCTTTATCAGGGAAGGTGACAGAAATCAAAACATTTGCATTCTGCAATGTGTGAAAAAAAATCCTTGCCAAATATTGAGAACATTGACCCAAAAGCTACAGGGGCATGACAATAAGGCCACGCTAACTTTTGTTGTTGCTTTTTTTGGTAAAGTTACAGTAATTAGAAGCCCAGAGAAGAATGAGAGACTACTGAACAAAACTTTTCACAGAAAACAGAGGTGGAATATTACTGTTCAAAACAAAACATAAATTTCAAAGCAATAATTTGAAGTATAACTTAAAATTCTGATTTCCAGTTACAGTACCCATAAAAAATCTTTTTAATTGAGGTGTATACTGGGATCTAAAAATCAGTAGTTTTCCTAATTTTAATTCACTTTGAAAAGCAATAGTTTATGAATTTTTAAAAGCTATACACAGACACAATCAGTAAATCAAATTATTAGACTTTGGTTTTATAACTTAAGTGACACACCTCTCAAATAATCCATCAGTAAGTCCAGGAAGACAAGATTCCTGGATCTTCTCATTCACTTCAGCACCCTCCCTTTGCAAAATCTGGAGACCTAGTTTATTCACAAATCATTAAGCCTTTATGAATTTTAATTATCAATGAGGAATTTTGTTCACTTAAAATCACAATATTGCCGGTTACAGTGGCTTTATCAAAGGTTTCAAATGTATATTATGGATTTTAAAGCTCCTTATTATGGAATCCTCAATTGCCCAATATGTTTTTACAAAAACACACTTCATTACAATTTCCAAATTAATAGAGAAGGGAAAATTTCAAAATATTTTAATAGCATCACCACCTAGATCTCTGAAGAGCAGAGTCATAACTTTGTAGTACCTAGGTTTCTGACAGTAACAGTCCATCCTGCTTTAACAGAACTACTAAATATATCTTCAGAAATACTGAAAGTTATACAGCTGAATTAATGCAGATGGCTTTTCTTCTCACATTCAGGTGTTAATTTGCAGGTGGAAAAAGCCACTTGACTACCAAGCAATTTGTACAGTAATTTTAACAAATGGCTGCTGAAAAAATTTAGTTTATTTTGTATCGTTTCCTAAGTTGACCCTGACTGAAATTCATAAATGGATTTAACATCTGCTTTCACTAGCAGACACAAACTTGGTTTTGTTTTCAAGTTTGTTTTTTTTTTAATATTTTAAAGAAATGAATAGGTGCCAAAATAATACAAATTGATTTGCAGTGCCCTGGTTTTGACTGGGACAGAGTTAATTTTCTTCAGAGTAGCTGTACAATGCTGTGTTTTGGATTTAGTGAGAATAATGTTGATACCACTGAAATGTTTTGTTTGTTGCCAATAAGTACTTATTTTAAGGATTTTTTTCAGTTTCCTAGGCTCTATCAGCAAGCAGGTGTATAGGAAGCTGGGAGGCAGCTGACTCTGGGAGGGGTGGATTGCTGCAAAGGCACTGGTCAGCGAGCGGTGAGCAACTGTATTGTGTATCACTGTGTTATTTCTGCATAGTCACCAAAAAAAAATCATTTGAAGTTACACAGGCCTCCAAGACATCAAACTTCTTCATTTCTTCCCTTATTCCTACTGTTGAATGACTTTATTTTGGCTTAAAAGTTTTCATACTCATAAAACTTCTGTTTGATGTTGAACTTCAAGGTTCTCTATGGTGATTCAGAACACGTGTAGGTTATTCACAATAATTACAGGACCTTCACACTGTATCGTAGCAAACTGTACGTTTACTACAAAATTGCTGCCACGTAAAAGAAGAAAAACGTAGTCACTGAAATATAGTCCAAAAGGAACAGAATTTAAACAAACAGTCCAACATGACTAATATCTTTGTCAGAGGAAAGCAAGCAAGTGTAGGTCCTGGTTCTGGTTCACATCACACCACTACTTAGGAAAGCAGTAAGAATATGTTAAACATCATCCACTGGTTACATGTGCAGGATTTACTAACATGCTTCAGTGAAATTCAGTTGTTAAATTCACCAGTATATGACCCTAAATAGAGACTTGAATTCTAATTTTTTCATGATGCTTTAGTATGACAATGTATAATGTTAGAGGGAAAAACTCTCTCATCAGCAGAATGAGACATCTTGGAGCACATTTGGTCAGGGAAGCTTTGAATTACTTCAGCACAGTGTCCTGATACACTAAAGGTGAGTTGATTTTCTGCACAGGTTACTCATTTTAAATTCATAACAGGTCACTTCCTGTTCAACTAATATTTAATTCACCACTATCTAATGCTCACTTATCTGTAAAAGACATCTTGTGAATGCAGCTGCCAGATCTTCAAAGTGTCTCAGATGCAGTTTCATGTCTAGTTTGCTTCACATATACCTACACAGAAGACACTCTCTCTACGCAGTTATTCATTTAAGGAGTGGAGAGATGACCTTCCCGTGAGTGCAACAAGCTACAAGAACAGAACTTGTTTGCAGCAATGTCTTGTACTCAGTACCCGACCAAAGTCAGGTATCATGTACTTGCCAAAAATATTTCTGGTTAGACTTACATTTGAATGGTATTCTAAAGCATCCAGTTCACCTTGATTGAAAACACATTTCCTTTTACGTTTCTGCAGAATGAGCAAATAATGAAAAAAAAAATCTGTATTACTCCATGATGAAAGGAAAAAATAATCAAAACATGTGGATTATAAATTAGCTCTTTTAAAAGCAGAAGAAATTTTCCATCTCTTTCTTCTTCTATTTTGAGTAGGAGCCAAATAAACCAAAATATGATCTTAAAATGCCTGTAGGTCACTGAAGGCATTCTTAAGGCACATAGGCTTAAGCTGTGTTACTTTACTCACTGCACTGGGATCCAGAGGTACCTAGTGCATGCCACAGTTCACGTTCACACCTCCTCTGGTCCCATACTAGAAAGTATTTGTTCAGCTGCCAAGTGCAGTTTCATAATAACAGAAGAAAATTAACTGCATCTTCATAATTTTGTTTGTCAGTTTAGACCTGCAACTTTTTTCTTTTGTCCATAAGGAACAATATCAAACAGTCGACTTTAAGAAGTAAATTCATACTGTCCTTCCTTCCTTGTTAATCTGCACATTCTTGACAGCTACCATAGTGTCAGCTCAAGTGCTTGACTACAACCAACATCAAAAGACTTTCTGAACAACCCACTGCTTTTGTGTCACAGGATGCACATTACTGGACACAAGAACCCCTTCCTGAATGTTTGCACTTTTCATGCATGCTGAAATCTTCTGTGGTAAAGTTCCTGCTCTCCTAGGTAACCTCAGAAAATGAAATGTGCAAGACAGTGTTGGTGTTATGTTATCTACCAGGGAATTACTACAGTTCACGGTATTAAGGAGAACATACCTTCCTAGCACTAACAACAGAATCTCCAATGCCACTTGTAGTTCCTTCTCGGTGTTCCTCTGTGCTGTTGCTGACCTTTATTTCTGTGAGATTCATCTCAGGGCACCCCTGCCACAGCTGGTCCTCAGGAGCTGCAGCTATGTGGGGCTTAAGAATATCGAAGAACTCCTCCCGAAACACATATCGTGATTTTGCTGTTTTACTTTGTGCTTCTACCACAATTTCAGGATCAGGAATGGGACCATCTCCTGATGAGGAAGTGGCAGTACAGGTAGATGTAGTACAGCAACCTCCAGTAGATGTGACAGAAGTATTGAGAGTGACACCACCAGGGTGTGCAAAGGGGTCACAGATGTCATAGCCACACTGGTTGATGAAAGACAGATGATCCACAAGCCACCCTGCTGCCAGACGATGTACTACAGACATCACAGCTTTCTTTTTTGAAAAGGAAAAATCAGCTCCCTGAAACCACCGCTGGTAATCATTCACACTTCCTGGAGAAAACTCCTCCTGTGGGAATTGAGAGTTCACTTTTCACATCTATCACAAATAAAGCGACACCTGTCTTCTGACACACATTTCCATGCACACACGGGGCACACTGCAGAAACTTCGGGCTCTGGGCAGTTTCCTTCACTCTGTTTCACCCCCAATTCACTTTTTTACGATAAGCAAGTTTTAAATAAACTTGTAATTTAAATTAAATTGTAATTAAACAAGTCAATTTAAATTACAAGTTAATTTAAATAATTTAAATTAACTTGTAATTCAAATTCTGTAATTTTACACAGTATAGCTTTACTTTAAGACGACACTTTCAACAAGTCAGGGGGAAAAAAGCACTACGGCACAGCGATTATATAAACCAAGGCTTTATATGACAGCACTCACGAGCAGCAGCAGGAACAACACAGGGGCAGCCGCACGGCAAAGGCTTGGGCTTCAGAGCCCGCCGCGCCCGCAGACACACGGGGCCTCAGGAGTCCGCCTATCAGCCCGGAACAGGGACACACACACACACACACATGCAGACACACACGTGCGCACACACACACACACACGTACACACACGTGTGCACACACACACGTGCGCGCACACACGCGCGCGCACACACGCAGACACACACGTGCACGCACACACACGTGCACACGCAGACACACACGTGCATACACACGTGCGCGCACACACACACCCCCCCCACACGCACACACAGCCGCCTGACCGCCGCGGCACAGACAACCCCGCGGGGCCAGAAGGGAGAGGCAGCCGAAGCCTGAGCGCAGGGCTTGGGCTGAACACGGCGGTTTCTAGACTCGGCGGCTTCTAGACACGGCGGCCCTGGATGGGCAAGAGCTGTCCTCCGGCCGCTCTCTGGCCGCGGGCGGTGGCAAAGCCCCAGCACTCGCCACAGCCCCCAGCAGCGCCTCACACACCTGGCTCGGCTGCTCCGCCCTTTACCGCGCCGCCATCTTGTTGTACGGCCGCTACCGTCGTTCCCAAGAACTTCCGGGGACAGCGGGCAGCGAGCGGCTGAGCCGCCGAGCGAGCGGAAGTGACGTCACTGCCCGGCCCCCCCCCAGCCCCTGCCAGTCCTGCCCGTGCCCCGCCCCGCCCCGCCCCGCCCCGCCCCGCCCCGCCCCGCCCCGCCGCGCCGTGACGCGGTTGGCGGGCGGATTTGAAACTGCGAGGAAGGCGGCGGCGGCGGCACCACCCGGAGCGGTAATGGCCGGGCCCGGTTAGGCCTATTCGCAGGGTGGCGCGGGGAGTTGGGCTCGGTATCTTCTTCTGTCTTCGTCCCGCAACGCCGCGGGCCGCGCCGCTCGGGAAGGACGGGGCCGGGCGGTGCCGGTGCGCTCCTGCGGGCTGCCGCCTTCCCTGTTCGCCTTCGGGCCGGTTGGTTTAAACGCGCTGTTCGTGCGAGCGGGCGCAGCTGCGGCCGGCCCCGGCTCCCTTTTCCCCTCTGGTCGCTTTGGTTGTAACAGGCTGCGGCGTTAAACCCGTCCTTTGGTACGTTTTCCCGTGCCAGCGGCAAGACCCCGGGTGACGGGGTAACGGAAGAACGCGGCGTCTTCCCCGGGGGAAAAGGAGGTCACGGACGTGCCGCTCTGTGCGGCGCGCCTAAACTAAACTTCTGTCACGGCTTGTGAGACGGGGAGTTTAGAGGTGTGATTGCGGATCGCAGTTTGTATTGATAATAGGTTTTAGTAATATTTGTAACGTTTTTCGGTTACTAATAAGTCAGTCACATAAGCCCACCCATCTTCCCCACCCCCCTCCGCAAATAGATCCATTATAGAGGGTAAAAGTTGTGTTTTTCTGCAGACTTAACTCTATTTAATCTCAAAATAGATTTCGTATAGAATAGATTTACAAATTAAATAGATTAAATATAGATTATCCATATAAATATATATATAAAATAGATAAACCAGACTTCAATAGGACAGTTCAGTGCTTCCAGTTTGATCTCTATTTTGTGTGCATAGTCTGAAGATAACCATAATATTATCTTAAAACAGGCTTTCCACTTACTGTACTGTGATAACTGTGAGGTCACTCACAAAATCAGTAGGCAGCCTCATAATTAGTGGCTAAAGAACAGATGGACGACTGAAGTGCTAGAAGGAGTACTCATTTTAGCGTGGTCTTTCTGCCAACTGAGAGGACTGAAGAACTGAATCTGTTTTGCTTTTGGAACCTGTAGGTTAGAAATGAGGAGACGTAAGTAAGGCAAAAGGGTAGATTTGGACCAAACACACTGGCACCTTCAATAAAGTAGTTAATTTGAAAGGCTGGGACTGCTGCTGTGTAGCTCTAGCACCTGACATAGACCTTTTCTTTCTTTTTTCCTAATTTCTTTTTAAAAGAACCAAATATTTCTGTAAATGTCTGTCACCTTGGTCGGTCCAAATTATTGTTCTACTTGTTTATTCTGACCCTTTAGAAAATCACTGTGATGTTTAAAAAAGCAAATACTCTTAGACCTTGGATTTTTCCGTACTGACAGGTTGTGATTTACCGTTTAGTCACAATGAGGCGAAGCTCGAGTATTGCCGGAAGCAGTGGTCGGCAATCGCTGATGCCACTGAGAGTGCAGGACAACAACAAGATGGGTCTTCAAACACCTCAGATGTAAGTGTTCCTGATTATCTTTCTAAGAATAGGTAAATAAAACTAACTCTAGAGAGATTTACTGCAGTATGTTTGAGCATGTGAGTAGCAACTGAAAAAAAAAAAGGTGGGGGGAATACTGAGAAGAAAACTCCTTGCAGCTGAGGACACTGTCACAAATGTTCCAGTTCTGCATAAAAACTTTCTTTAATCTATTTGTATACTGGTGACACACTTCAAAATGCAAGACTTTTTTCTAACTGTTATAATTTTATCAATGACTTTTGAGATCATAGAGTCCATCAGACTGTGTGTAGAAAGTGTACACTTACGAGTCTTCTTGCAGAAGTAGGTTTTATATTGGTCAAATAATGCATTAAAATCAGTTGGGCTTTCCAAGGTGCTGCTATGCTGAAGATGCTTAGGCTTGTATGTATGGATTTATAGTTTTCTTGCATGAGCAAAAGGTGAAGTGGTAGACACAATCACTTGAATCCTTCTCCCTATCCTTCAGGAAGGAAAAAGGTACGTTTGGCAAGCTGAGCATGAGCAAACCTACACCTGGAACTTCGGAAAGAAAAGTCAGCTTTTTTGGGAAGAGGTATTGATAGCTTTAGATCTCTGTACTTTAAATTAAAACAATAACAGTCACATGTCATTTGGTCATTTTTCTTTCTTGACAGATTTTCATTATAGGGGATCATGGGTCTGAAGCCAGCAGACTGTCTTCAGGTCTGTCATCCTCTGCTCTTTGATCGCTAAACAATAATCCCGTGAAGCAGGAATTGCTTTGAGAGCTGTTCTTGCTCTTGGGAATGATACATACTGCAGACCTTAAGAGGTTCTCAATACATATCTCCAGTACACTCTGCCTTAATTTCTTCTTCTCTCTAAGATGCGAACCTTCCAAAGTACTATAATCTTTCTGCTTATTTCGTGGCCTTCTGTGTTCTGATATCTTCTTACATGGGGCCCTAGTGTTGCAGCAATCTATTGCTTTTATTTTTTTATTTAATTAAAGATTAAAATATTTCATCAGCTATGTCATTTTGTTTCTTCATCTTTGGGGTATTTTTCTGTCTTTAAAAACTTTTTTTTTTTAATAAACTAAAGAAAATATTCATCTAGGATGCAGCAATCCCTCTGTTGCATGTATGCATCGTAGCTTCCAGGTTGATGGCCTTTTTCCAGTCATCCTAAACAGAAACCTTAAGACATCTCTTTGAATAATGAAAGGAAAAGCAACATAATAATAGCAATTGTAGTGACTTGAAGAAAATGTTTCTTAAATACAGTTCTTGAGATAATACGTACATTATTTTGTTCTTAGAGCTAGCGGGGCTGGAGGTTCACGCAACAGTCAGTATGGTGTGTTCGGTACTGAAAAGATCAAAGATCCTAGGCCACTTCATGACAAAGCATTCATCCAACAATGTATCAAGCAGCTTTGTGAGGTAACTTAGTAACTTATTCTGAACTTATGTTATTAAGCATAAAAGATACTAATCAAAATATCTTTCATAATTTCAACTTAAGATTTTTATTTGGTGACTAATACGCTGTTTCTTTTTTCTCAGTTTCTTGTGGAGAATGGTCATGCTCATAATGTTTCCATTAAGTCACTACAGTCTCCATCTGTTAAGGACTTCTTAAAAATCTTCACTTTTATCTATGAATTCCTCTGCCCTTCTTATGAAATGCCTGACTCAAAATTTGAAGAGGAAATTCCAAGAGTTTTTAAGGAGCTTGGGTAAGATTGTTATTGTTATTCTGTTGTGCTAGGTAGATGAGATGCATCTAGAAATCTGAAAGTTAAGAGTTCTGCATTGTCGCATCGGAGGGAAGACATGGGCACTCAATATGAGTGGTCAACAAGCTTCCTTTATTAATCGTGCTTACCCAATATTTATACTCTAGTTAATTAACTCATGCATAGTGCAAAGCTGAGCTCCTAATTGGTGCATGTACAAAGGATCAGTCCCTCCCGCTTTTCCCATGCCTTTCTCACTGCAAACCAACCTATTATTGTATAATTGCAACAGTCAAAGATAGTGTGTCCTTGCCTTGGTGCATAAGCTACACCAGCTGTGCGATGTTTAACACATTGCTCCTCAGTCAGCTGCAAAACATCTTCGTGCTTTTTCTCATGCAACCATTCTTCCACACTGCATGATAGCTGGGGAGTATGGTCAGGCTTCTTTATTCAGATGAGACTCTGAAACTACGATGTTGTGATTATTTTATATTACCTTTGTTTAGCTCTAAGTTTACTCTCTGATTCTCAGATCATACTAGACATTTTATACTTGAACTATATGGGCTCTTGGGAGCTTGCTTTGTAAAGTAAAATCTAATTAATTATCTTTATTTGTATTAAACTTTGAAAACCAGATTTTTTTTACAGATTCCTCTGGTTCATTCTGTTAAAATTTAAAAACTAAAAAACAATTTTAGAATATTAGACTCCATTTATATAGTTAAAATCTCTTTTCCTTTCATTTTTGTCATTCCACTTCCAAAGCATGGGTTGGAAATAAAAGAAATGACCACTGAGGTGGAAAAAAACCCCACTAAGCAGCTGGGTGTTTTATGCCTAGTCTTTTTCAGTAGGAATCATTAATGCACCACCACTTTCCAAGCAAGAAAATTTTCTGCCTGTTGATAACAGTGAATTTTCAGTCTTACTAAAACAAAAGTGTATTTTACTTCTGTAGATTTGAGCCCATGATGGTGTTAGTGCCAGAGCTCCTCAGATGTTTGGTTCACTTCTCAGTGTTTTAGTAAAAGTTTGGTTTAACCTGCAACATTTGAAACTGCTGACCTAGCTGAAACATGAAAAAGAACGTCGCTTTCAAAAAGCTTTACTCTGCTGCACCAAGACTGTAATCCTGGATATAAAGACTTATTTTGAGAACTCACTTTAAGTTGCCTTTTGATAATTAGAAAACGGACCTAAATAATTCCCTTTAAAATAAAAAAATTCTCATTCTAAATGGCTCATGAGAGCTTATTTAGAAGTGTCAGTTTATCAGTAGTTTCTTGCCCTATGTTCTTCAAAATAACATTTGGGCAGCTGTCAGTCTAAAGATAGACTAAAATCTGCACTTCTGTGTTCCCTGGCCTATAGGAGATTTTGAGAGAATGTCTCTAATTAGAGTGGGCTAAAGAGTGTTTGAAGGAGCAGTTTACACTGGGAGTTCTTCTGTATGAGGCCTTAATCGTTCTTGGTGTTTGGATATGCAAAAAGTCCATTTCTTCAATAGTTGGGCAGGCCAGGAAGGTGATTCTCCCACTGGTACGGCCCCACCTTGAATACTATGTGCAGTTTTGAGTAGTTCAAAGTAAGAACAACATTGAACTCTTACGTCTGTGTCCAAAAAAAGGTTAGTAAAATGGTAAGAGTTATCAAGGGAGCTTATGAGTAGCAGCTGAGGTCACTTAATTTGTTCAGCATGGAGAGGAGAAGGCTGAAGGGCAACTTCATTGCAGTCTGAAATGTCCTCAAGTGGGACAGGGGAGGGGCGGGTGCTGATCTCCTATCTGAAGACCAGCAGTAGTGTGTGAGGAAATAGAATGAAGCTGTGTCAGGGAAAATTCATATTGGGGATTAGGAATAGGCTCTTCAATGACAGAGTGGTTGATCACTGGAAAAGGCTTCCCAGAGAAGTCCTTATGGCACTAGGCCTCTGAGTGTTGTCATAATTCAAGGAGTATCCCAAGGACACTTAACAATATGGTTCATGTCTGCGTAGTCCTGTGAGAAGCAGGGAGTTCAACTTGATCCTTATGAGTCCCTTCCAACTTGAGGTGTTCTGTGAGTCACAAAATGAGAAAACCATGATAATTGAGTAAAATAATGCTGTAGGAACTCGGTTTATGTCCCTTCAATGTACAATAAGTAGTATAATTAAGTTTGTACTTCCTTCTATTCCTTGATCTACGTCTAAAAATGTCCTGTCTTCTTTTCATCAGTGTTTGTCACAGCTACTAAAAATGTATTTTCTTTTGCTTTGTAGGTACCCCTTTGCTTTGTCAAAAAGTTCCATGTACACAGTAGGAGCACCACACACATGGCCTCAGATTGTGACAGCTTTGATTTGGTTAATTGATTGTGTCAAGGTAGCTTTTGTCTTCTTTAAGCCAAGTATTTCCACTTCTCAGGCTGGAATGTTGGTTTCAATACAGATCTGTTAAATCTGCTCTAAAAATCTTTCTTTGGCATTTTATATAAAGATAGATGTATTACATTCTATTTATCCTGGGACCTCTCTAACAGAGTAGGAAAGCTGGGGTTGCCGGCTTTCCTGTAGTAGTGCGAGTGTCTCCGAGTAGCACCATGGATTTTTCAGTCTAACCTGAGCTGGTGAAATGCACAAGGTTGAAGATAGCTCCCACACAGAAACTGCTGGGAAGGTAGCACTGTGCTGGCTGACAGGCTACCCTGGGACCTCTTTAACCGAGGAGGAAAGCTGGGGCTGCAGGGTTTCTTGTAACTCTGTGTGAACTGCATGTCTCTGAGCAGTACCCTGGGTTTTTCATTCTGAGCTGAGCAGGCAAAATGCATACGGTTGGAGATAGCTCCCACATAGAAACTGCTAGGAAGGTACCACTGTGCTGTCTGACAGGCTACTCTGGGACCTGTCAAACTTGGTAGGAAAGCTGGGGCTGTGGGCTTTGCTGCAACTCTCTATGTGAACTGTGTGTCTCTGAGGAGCATGCTGGATATTTCAGTCTGAGCTGAGCTGGGTAAATGCATGTGGTTGGTGAAACCACTAGGAAGGTAGCACAGTGCTGGCTGACAGGCTGCCCTGGGACTTTCAGCATTTTTTAAAATGAGGTTTTTAATATTACTATTATATTTTTTAACTAGATAAATTTGTGTGTGAGAATGGGGGGGAAATTATGACTTATATGTACCTAAAACTGTGAAAAGTTATAATGCATAGATTAATAATGGATATAGTCATGTATCTTCAATGCACATCTTCTGTTCTGGTGACATATGCTATCTTCTAAATCCAAAGTCAATAGCAATTATATAAATGCTGTGTGATTTATTGTACAGAGTGGAGGGGTTGTGTTTGGATGGGTGTTTCTTGGGTTTTTGGGTGTGGTTTTTTTTTCTGTAATAGTGTTAACTCTCTGTTGCTGCCAGCTCAGTTCTGAGAAAAATTTGGAATCTGACCGAAGTTGCCACTACAGAGTTGCACATATGTGAAAATCCCCTCCCTTATGCTGAAAAGACACATTTGTCTTAACAAGGCAATTTGGCAGTTTGAATATCCAGTTAATGCCTTTTCTGTGCTTTTAGTCAACTAAACACAGGCTCATTACCCTGATTCTGAAGCAGCACCTTTATACCCTGCCTGCTGAAATCCTAATCCAGAGTTGCTTTGCTACTTACCATAAATGTGAAACTAATAGGAAAACTAATGGGCATCATCACACTTGTTCTTTGTTTACCTGTGCCTTTCAGTTGTATGCTGCCATGAAGGAAAATGCACCATCATTTGATGATGGACAGAACTGGGGAGGAGAGACAGATGATGGAATTGTACATAATAAGGTACCATAAAAAACAGGCTATAATCAGAATTCTTTGACTGAATTTTGTCATATGCTGTAACAATGCAATTTAAACAGGCCACAACAATTTTAACTATATTTATGCATTCTGTTCAGTTTTATATTCAGAGTTCTTTAGGAAGTATAGTAACATTATATAAAAAGGCTGGCTGACTAGTTTCCGGAGCAAGATCACAGCCACTCTGTTGGTGAAGACTAGGGGTTAAATTGAAATGCCTTATTCTCTGAGCTGCTACTTTTTCGGTTGGCCTTTGTGGAGAAATGAAGTCATGGTGTTTGTTTACTCTCTTAGTAGCATCTCAAGTATATTTCTCTTTAGCACTTGAGTCCCCCTATGGTTAACAGCAGTATGGTGTAAAGACATTGATTGAGTTATAAACATGATGGCTCCTGCTGATACCTACTCAGTTTACCCTTTAAAAATTGGTCAAAATATTTAACTTCTGAGCCACAAAATAGGGTGGTGATCTAATTCAGGCACTTAAAAATCCAGCAGCTTGATTTGTTTCTAACTTTTATCATGGATTATTAGTACTATTCAGGTTTAACTCTGTGTTAACTCACAACAGGTGTTTGCAAGGAGTTGTATGATATGCTAGAAAACTTAGAAAAATCACATAAATCTAATTAAATCAGCATTTTGGACTAGGGTTACAAACTTGACAGTTTTTGATGTGCTTTTAAACTGAATATATGCTTATACACTGATACATATATGTTGAAATAAAATTTGCAATATATATGCAATTGCTTCTAAAATATTTGTAATTTATCATCTCCAGTAAATTCTTTTTTGGTAACCTCTCTTTAATTCTGGATTGATTCGCCGACATCTGAAGTATAGTGATCATAGTTACTGAAGAAGTCTATTAAACAGACCTAGAGTTTCTGTAAACTAGCATGAGAGGATCGTATGCTTCAAGATAAATATTTTATCTACCGTCCTTGTTAAGTGTCCTAGAAAAATATATCAAGCATTTCCAGATCATGTTAATGTGACTTTTAGATGTCTCCTTCTGCCTACATATTATCTGATGACATTCTTTGTGTAAAGGTAGGAGGAAAAAAAAGTTGATTTTTACAGAAGTGCAGTCAAACCAGTGAAAGAGATTTTTGGTGTCTGTTTAATTCTGTTAATTGAGTAGATTTACACTATCTAGGTATTTTACAGCCTTTTGAATTTAAACTTTTTGTAATTGTTTTTAGCTTTTCATGGACTACTCTGTGAAGTGCTATGATCTTTTCATGAAAGGGAGAGATACCTTTGAAGAAATGGATGCAGAAGTACAATCAAAATTAAGTAAGTTTTCATGGTTTAGTGAAGTATTTACTTGTTTTACTGGCTTCTCTTCTCCTGGCACATTTTGCTCAGTTTACAAGTAAGGGAACCTGAAGTTCCCAAGTACCTCTCAGTTACTTTGACTTAATTCACTTCTTTTTGTGCGTTTTTATTAGTAGAGACACATCATGCTCTGCTGTCATCTCTAGCTGTGTAATCCTATTGTTTTCAATGGGTTTGTGACAGAAAAGCAGTACACAGTCCATCATGCAACTTCTGTGTATGCAGATGATTCTTGCTTCTATCTGACAAAGTTAACAATGAAAAAGAAAAATTACCAGAGGATGCATAGCGGATAAGCGAGGAAGTTCAACTCCCAAAAGCTCTGAAAAGTCTGCAAGAGTTCCAAACTCTGATGTGAAGGTTCCCATAAATTTGGCATGCACCTGTGTTTGTCTTCAAGGAGATGGAAAATTGTTAATTTGACCATTGGATGTATTCATTTCATCAGCTACAGAAATATAAACAGAATATGAGAAAAAGAGAAGAAAAATAGTTCTCACTTTCTGTGCCCTCCTAAGAAAAGCCAGACTAAGGATGTGTCTGTTGCAAGCCGGAGTCACCAATTGGAAACACAAGCTACCAGTCTATTACTAGGTATTAGGAGGAAAAAGTAATCCTGCCATTGTTTGGCAAAGACTGAGAAAGATGTCCCAAGAAGCAAAGTAGTATGTGTATCAGAAGGAAACAAATAGATTACCTTTTGAAGCTGGAACAGATGAAAACTTATCTAACAACCACTGATCTATTGTGTGAGCTATATAGGAGTTTGAAAAGTGTGACCTTACAGGGGTAATTTTTGTCGCTTTTATGACACTGAGACTAAAAAATTTCTTTCTTCTTTGTTTTGTGATTTTTGCCTTTTTACTTTGTAATGAAAGGGGGTTTTGATGCATTTTTTTGGTTGTGTTTTGAGGTTTGGTTGTGTGTTTGGGATTTTTTTAGTTTAAAATAATTATCCAGATAATGGGGTATTTACTGTGCTGAAGCTAAAGTACATATGCTCAGATTACATGGTGATAATTGGTAAGATTAATTTGTAACCACCTCCCTTTCCTTTTTTTTTTTTTTGTTTTTTTTTTTTCTCTTCCTTTTTTTTTTTTTTGTTTTTTTTTTTTCTCTTCCTTTTTTTTTTTTTTGTTTTTTTTTTTTCTCTTCCTTTTTTTTTTTTTTGTTTTTTTTTTTTCTCTTCCTTTTTTTTTTTTTTGTTTTTTTTTTTTCTCTTCCTTTTTTTTTTTTTTTCCCCAGAGGATTTGTTTAATATTGATGAATTCCAGATAGAAAGTTTAACAGCTGACAACAAAAGACTTCAGGAAGAGATTACAAGACTAGAAAAAGAAAAGGAAAGTGAGCCGGTTAGTAAATTGTGCCAATCCTTATTTGTATGGTGGAGTTGAATTTTCTATTATTGTCATTATTTAAACAAAGATACTGATAATACATTACAACAAACGGAAAATTATTTTCAGTGCTCTATGAGATTTTTAATTAGGCCAGGTTATTATAAACTCTATACCATTATAGTGCAGACATTTACTGTGGAGACTTCAGTCACACTTTGATACTGTCCAGATATTTTTAGGTAATGACATTTTGCTTGGGCAGAAATATTAGTAAAATACTTGAACCACTTTTTTTTTTCTGTACTTCAACATTACCTTTTCCAAAAGTGTTGATATAAGAGCTTTTTAGGAGATGAGAGCAGGGGGAACTGAGTGGTAACAGCACATTTGAGGAAAAATATTTTGTTTGAAAATATGTATTCTGCTTTTAGCACATCATGAGTTTAAAGATGTTTGAGTGTCTGTGCAGCTTTCAAATTGAGACTCCTGCCTACTGTGCAAAATGTGCTGTTTGTATTGCCAGATTTCGTTGCCCTTAGTTTTATCTGCCCTTTTTGTATTATACTTAATTTGTGAATTACCTGTAGCGAAAACTTTCTTAATGAAAGGCCTAATGCAAATTAAAGATTAAATGCTGAAATGCAAGAATTAAGGTACAAACCAGCATTTCAGCCTTTTGTTGTTGTTATTACTTTAAAGATGCTTAATTTAATTCAGCAATCAGATAAAACTTTGTTCAGGGTCTTGAATTTTATTTCCATAGTATTGAAGTTGACCAGTTACTGTATGGGCTTGTCTGGAAAGTAAGAGTATTATTTTAGATTAATACACAAGTGTTGTTCTTTCCATGCATTTACTAGGATCGTAGAGTAACACTACGAAACCTGAAATCGTCTCTTCAAGCAGATGTCCAGAAATACCAGGCTTACTTGGATAATCTGGAATCTCATATAGCCATCCTTGATCAAAAAATGCAAGGAGCCAATGAGGAAGTTGAGACAGCAGGTAAGAAGGCCTTGGTCACGAGTGGGATAATGAAGCTAGAAATAGACTTCAAATAATTGTAATTCTCAGCTTCAGGACAGAGTGTGATACTTGGTGTACACTGATGCTACCAGTAAACTTTCCAAAATTGATTGCTAATAAAATTTTTTTTGCTGATACTTGTTTGTACACTAGAGTAAGGAAGTTTGCGTATTATTTACTCACAAAAATACAGAGAGATTAGGTTTCGTTCTTATGCTGGTATTTTACATTCATTTCACAAATGTTTTGTGAATTTAGAAATGGAAGTAGAAGCACTGAAGCAGGAGAATGCCCGGCTGCAGCACATCTTTGATAACCAAAAGTACTCAGTTGCGGATATTGAGAGAATAAATCATGAGAGAAATGAGTTGCAGCAAACCATTAACAAGCTGACTAAGGAAGTGGAAGCAGAAGAACATCAGCTGTGGAACGAAGAGCTAAAATATGCTAGGAATAAAGAGGCGGTATGTGAAAACCCTGCTACACTGGGAGGTGGCTAGGAGTTTTCATCCTGTAAGATTAAACTTGGGACTGGGACTATTCCTAATTTCTTACCTAAAGCTAACACTAGCAAGCTTCTGTTTATAATCTCTCTGAAAACTGCTTACTTTGGCTCTTTTCTGGTTTGAGCATAATGGAAATCTATCGTTTTTGTGGAGGGCTTCGGGTTTTTTTGTCTATGTCACAAGGGACATAGAACACGCACCACTGTCAGCTCTCACTGTTATAGCTTTGAGAGCTTTTAAGAGCTTTGATAACATTAGCTTAAAATTGCTTGGATAACACAAGCAATTTCAGGCTAATGTTAAGATTTCATAGCAAGGAAGTAATGCAAAACCAGTGCTTTGAATCAATATCTCTGCAGGCGTTTAGGGCCAGGTTGGTCCCTTATGTGGAAATTCTAATAAGCTTTAAGGGCCAAATTCAATTCTGTCAAACAGAATGAAGACTTGTCCCTGTAAGTTGTGGGATTTTAAAGTTTCTGCTTTGTTAAGTGGAGAACTAAAAAAAAAATGCTTCAAATATCTATTGCATTTGGCAGAGTTTAGCTTTATCAAGCACTTGAGCTTAAATGGTTCATAATGTGCAAGTGTGAAGCACATAAAATGGGGAAAAAACACTTCTGTTTGGCATTTGTGTGTAAGTGGCACTCGTCAGAACACAGGAAACTTCATAAGCTTCATCTTAGAGGTATGCTCAAGTTAGCTTGTTATTAGGATGTGTAGCTATGTGGCATTTCCTGTCAAAACCAATATCGACATATCGAAAGCAAATATCGACATGATAACTGATCACTAGTTTAGTTATTTGCATTATTTCCAAGCATGGTTTTCCTTCCCAATCAACTTATCTTCAATAACTTGAGGCAGGAAAAAATATAGCAGACGAATTGGGAAAACCAGAGGTGAAGCCATCCAGTCTCACCCACAAACACTGAGAAACCTTGCAGAGCAAACTGAATCATAAAACAGCACTTAACGTGAACAATGCTGTACAATTCTTGTATACCAAGGCATGACTTGGAATCACGTTTGTACAGAGGAGCTCAGAAATCTACTATATGAATACTTTTTGCAAAGATTTTCACTTGTGTTCCTTCTATGAATTTTGCGCTTTTCTCCTCTGAACAGATCGAAATGCAACTGGCAGAGTATCATAAACTGGCTCGAAAGCTGAAATTAATTCCAGTAAGTGCTGAGAATTCCAAAGGCCACGACTTCGAGATTCAATTTAATCCTGAGGCAGGTCGAAATTGCCTAGTTAAATTCAGAACTCAGATCAAGGTAAGTAGGGTCAACACTAAATGTTTTTATTACTGCTTACAAAACAAGTGTTTCTCTGGAAATGTTAGAAAGGTATCTCTTAACCTCTCCATGAAACCTAATTGAAAAGCTCTTGTGATGCAACACCACAACTGCATTATAGTATAGGAAGGAAACTTGGTATTGGAGAGTACAAGAGCCTAAATATAAACAGGATGAGGAAGGATGTACTGGGATACATCTTAGTTCAAACTACAAAACTGCATTAGCCAGATCTTTGTGTATATGTATTACAGGCTCCCCTTATGGAGATCATAAACCAGACTGAGGAAGAAATTAGGAAAGCTACTCAACGGAAAATGAGTTTGGAAGATACTTTGGAACAGGTATGTTGGTTAATGAAGATTGGAACTAAGATACCATAATGCTATCTGTTGGTCTTTTTTTTGACTTTTAGTATGGGTGAAGTGTGGTGTGGTGGGTTTTTTGACTTGGGATTTTGAAGGTAAGGAAGTTGTGAGAAGATTGCTTTAATTATGATGGAACCTAAAAGATTTTGTGAGAATTAAGATCTTTTTCTGTTAGTTGCAATAATGTGTATTCCCTGCACTGAAGATTATGCAGCTTATGTACTATTTAACCGTAAACATTGGAAAGATTTGGTTTTAATAATTTGCTTGTTCAGTCTGTTGTGTGGCTTACTATCACTGACAAGTTCTCAAGAAGATTTTTAGCAATATTGGGTTCAGGACAAATGAGATTTTTTTTTTCCTCATTCTTTCCTTGCTCAGTTTGTATTGCTGACCATGACAGTATATGACACACAATCATTTTGACTAAATTTTAGTCAGCTGTCCTGACTATGCCCCTTCCCAGCTCCTTGCCTGCCCTTGCCCTGTTCACTGGGGCACCATGGGAGGGAGAGAAAACCTGTACAAGCTACTGGTGTGTTACAAACGCTGTTTTGAGCTGTTTATCCAAAATAAAACACCATACAGGCTGCTGTGAAGAAAGCTAACCCCATCCTGGCCTGGCCCAGTTTAAATATTTCTGGGCTACCACATGTTATTTGTGATGATATGGAATTATATGTTGGAATTCTTTTTGATTTAGATTTTTTTGGTCCCGTTTTCCTTCTAGGCGAATGTAATGGTAGTGGACAAACAAAGCAGCGTGAAGACGCTGAAAGAAGAAGCTGAAAAGCTGGATGATCTTTACCATCAGAAGCTTAAGGTAAGAACTTCTTGTAGGCTGATGGCAATTAATGATATCTGTAACCTTTGTATTAATACATAAGTTTTTTGTTTGCATTTTTGTTTATTTGTACCTCTGCCCCTGCTTCCTCCTATTCCTCTTGCAGGATTCTCTTGTTCCTTTCAGAAATATTTCGAGTGCTACCTTAAGTGAGTCAGTTTTCACTTTCTCATTAGAGAATCTAGTATCATACTTCAGATCCTGTAAATCATAAGCTACTACGTTCAGTAATAAAAGCAACAGCAATCATCTTGTGGCCTCTGGATAACTCAAAGCAGCTAATTTTACAGTTAACAGAACCTGTCATATCTATTCAGTTCATATATAACAAACACACTGGTTTTAGTAAACATATTTAATCCCATTAAAAACTAAGAAAAACATTTGACTAAAAGCAGGTTAAATGTTTTACTGACAGAAAATAGTTGTTTTCTTTGTTGTTCTTCCTCAGTGGGGAGATGTCCCTATCCTTTTCCTCACTTGCAGTTTAACAACAAAACATATCCCTCTCTAATAGCTACATGGCTGCTTCAGTACCTCCCAAGCTTCTCTAAAAGAACAGCTTTGGTGGGGCTGTGGCGCCCAGGAGAAAAATGCTTTTGAACTAAGCTACATACCTGCTTTTTCAAATCCCAGCTCCTGTGCTGTAACCAGAAAACAAGGTTACTTAATTGCTAACACCTGCTTAGGTGGCTGAAGGCAATTCATTTAGTTTGTTGCTTTCAAAAACACTGGAAATTTAGCTTTTGATTTAATGCCATGGATTTAAAAGTGTATGCTTTTCTTTAAAGGAGAGCTTATAGGATACACAGTTGCAACTGGATGGTTACCATAAGTCATGTAATTCCTTGTGTAATCTTTAAAATGCTATCTGTAAGACTTTAGTATTAAAATTATTTTTTGAAGGACCATGTTTCAGTAACTTATTGGAATTGCATATTTAGTTGATGGTGGAACTTAGTTTGGGTTTACACATTGAATTGTGCTAAGTATAACGTCAAGTGTGTCATTCTCCTTGGAGAGATGGTTACTTACATTTTATACTCTTCTTTCAGACACAAAAGGAAAAATCCGTTTTCTTACATAAAGGTGACTGTTTTTTTAACCTAGAAACAGATGTGCATGATGTTCCATTCCTAAAGCTATTTAAAGTATATAAATAATACTTTTTGAGCTGAACTTTGAAGGGAAAATAGCTGCAACACAGACACTGAAATACAGTTAGAGAAATAAAGGGAAGGATAGGCTGACTTTTGGGTGGAAGATAGCACAGAAAATACCTGAAACTTTAGGTTTGAGAGGATATTCTTGTTTTGTTGGGTTTTTTTTTTTTTTTTAGTTCTGAGTTTGGAGTTACTTGTAAGAATTCTGAATTCCAGTATTGGGTTGCAATCGGATAACATGAAGGAGAAAAAAGTCCTAATTATTCCTGAGTTATGCAATTGTTTTTTCCCTCCTTATGTTTACAGGCGGCAGAAGAGGAAGAGCAAAAATATGCAAATGAACTGGAATTGCTAGAGAAGCATAAACAATTACTTGAGAGTGGTATCAATGAAGGTCTCAGTGAAGCCACAAATGAATTGCATGATCTTCAACGACAGTAAGGGCCATAATTTCAAGCAGTGTTGTTTATTTTGCTTCTTCTATGTTTTAAAGATGAAGACAGTTTCTTGACTCCTAATCTACAACTCTTTGGTGAATAGATATCTTAGTATACAGTTTCCACAAAGATGTTTCTCCTCAATACTTAATATTTTGCTAGAATTTTTTGTCTGCCGTATCAGAACTCTTGTTTTCCACGGGGTTTGTTTTGTATATATATGGTTATAGTAAGGAAAAATTAGTTTGCCTCCAAATATGTGTGTCAACTACATTGTTTAGGTATACAGCCTGAAGTTTAGAACAACTATTCTGACTCTGTTCTTACCAGTTAGCAGTACTCCTTTAAATTTTATTAATACACAAGTCTAACTTGGTTCAAGTTAATACTAATACAAAAAACATGGCTAAACATGACACTACATCAGACTTGACAAAGTAAATGGTTTAGGTGTCAGGAATTTTACCATTATGAACATGACTTTCTAAGTATCTTTATTTTTTAGGTATCAAGTTGTTATGCAGACAACAACAGAAGAGAGCAGGAAAGCTGGTGATAACCTGAATTGTCTTTTAGAAGTGATTGCTACTCATGTAGTCTCTATTGAGGTAAGCTAAAATTGGATATTTGGAATTATATCTTTCAGAGACATTTGCAACTGCAGTTAAACACATGCAAATTAGAACTTACTCTTTCCAATGAAGGGTCAGGTTTTTAGAGCTGCTGCACCAAGTCTGTGGATTCTAGCTAAATAAATGTGTTGACAAAACCTTTGATATAAATAATCAGAACTGATGGTTAAATTTTAGCAGCAACATCCTGTCAGGTTTAACCTGCTTCTGATACATGTCTTTCAGAGAAGTGTTTAATTGAAATCACTTAACCTGTGCAATGATTGTTTAAAATGCTTTAGCAGAACCAATACAATAGAGACCATGATAACTAATAAACTCTCTGTAACTATTTTTCTAGAAATATCTTGATCAACAGAATGAAAAAATTCACAGAGACTATGAAGGATTCATGTCTGAGGATCTATTGTCAGCCTTGACTGGAAATCTAGAGAGTTATAAAAAGAAGGTTGAAAGACTGTAAATACCAAAAAATGTGAAGATGAAAATTTTGCATTTCTAAAGCTCCGAGTGGTGCCTTCTAAAAGGATGGGTACTTGCTGTGCATAGAAGTGAAAGTGGTTTTAAGTGTAAGGAAATACTTATGAACTTCCTTTGGTTTATTGACACAAAAAAAACAGTATACTTGCATTTTTCTTTAAAAAGGCTTTGCTTACATTTCCCCACTGTAATATAGTATACGTGACTACAACCATATCTGGCAAGGCAACTGTGGAACAACTTTATTTCACATTTTCTTTATAATCAAATCATTTATGCACTTCTAGGGAGATTTTTAAGACAAAAGTACAGTTAACTTGATAAAATAACAAGTCAGTGGATTTAAGATGGAACTAAAAGTGACAGCACAAATGCAGAGGGTACTGACGACTTGAAATACTGCTTCTTAAAAATAACTAGTAGCTTTTGCAAACATGTAAGATTGCTAACTGGGACAAGTTGTGCTTTCCTTTCTGGAGTATAGTTTGTGCATTTTGTAATAGACATACATATTTAGTGCATGTGCATGACAGTGTACATCCTTCCCAAGCCTTTCTCTTGGTAGCAAGATCAGATGTGTTTCTCCTGCTTGTTCAGTTATCTGTGAAACTGCTCAGAAACCCTTCTTACATGTTTAAGATATTTTCTTTAAACAAAAACCTCTTTGTAATTATCAGTAGTTGTACAGTATTCTTACCTAAAGACAAGTAATCAGTTTGAAAACAAGGTTCTCTAATTGCTCAGTCCCACTGTGTTTCTTCAAGATGTATAGCAGATAGCTCAAAGTAGGACAACATGTATTCTGGCAATATAGCTGATCGGTTGTAGATTTGGCTAGCGTTGGATACATGAAAATGGTCTAAAATGAGTCTGGATTCTTCTTGTTAGACCGGGAGAACAGACTATTTGAGCTTTTTTTTCCTCCCTCGGGAAAGCAGCAGTAAAATTAGTATATGGAGAGCTCCAGTCTAAATACTTTGAGGAAAATGTAACCCCATCTCGTGAACATGTACTTCTTTGTTCAGTGCTATATAGAATTAGTATCTTCTTTATTCTGTACATACCTTTGTCTTTAGGTGGGGAAAAATAAGACCCTGCAGTTATTTCTTGGATGCTTTAGTATGTGATTGTATTTCCTAATTAAAAATATTGAAGTATTTGAGTGTTTTAGCAGTTAAGTAATAAATATCACTGCTTCAAATATACAATAATAAAATGACTTTGCAGTCTGTTCAAAAGTGTTTAGCAGCTGACAGCTAAATCAAGTTGCTCCATAATTCTATAATTAGATGCTATTTGAATGAAACACAGATCCCTAGGATATACAACAAAAATTGAGTTGGACCATCTGAACACAAACTGCAAATAAAAACTAGTCTTTTAATTCTAGACTATTCTTGCAGAGCATATATAAAACTCAGTTGTCCTTAACATAATGTGTGAATCTTCTGACTCTGGGAAGAGTATCTTCTTTCAGACCTTACGATAATGATGGCATTATTTAAGCTTCTAACTTTCTATTAATTTGTACTCCAGAAGTTTAATTTGACAGCTATAAATGTTTTCTGACAGGTCAGTAGTATTTCTACTTTTTTTCTGTTGTCCTTATTCATTTTAACTTTTACAAACTTTTAACTTCTGTAACAGCCTAATCCTTACCAAATCTCAGTTCCTTCTCTCAGAAGCTTTTCTGTCGCATCGGAGGGAATACACAGGCGCTCAATATGAGTGATCAACGAGCTTCCTTTATTAATCGTGCTTACCCAATATGTATACTCTAGTTAATTAACTCATACATAGTGCAAAGCTGAGCTCCTAATTGGTGCATGTGCAAAGGATCAGTCCCTCCCGCTTTTCCCATGCCTTTCTCACTGCAAAAACAACCTGTTACTGTATAATTGCAACAGTCAAAGATAGTGTGTCCTTGCCTCCCCAGCAGCTACACCAGCTGTGCGATGTTTAAACATTCCTCCTCAGTCAGCTTCAAAATATCTAGGTGCTTTT
Source organism: Urocolius indicus (assembly GCA_013401255.1). Lineage (NCBI taxonomy): Eukaryota > Metazoa > Chordata > Aves > Coliiformes > Coliidae > Urocolius > Urocolius indicus. The sequence goes on along the minus strand of WBNH01001190.1, from coordinate 30,768 downwards.
TCTCATGCAACCATTTTCCCACAATTCCCCCGTTTTTATTAGTTTGGGCTAATAAGACCCCTTTAGCAAGTCACTCTATACTGTTAGCTAAGCAAGCAAATAAAACGCAGGCCATAACTAATATTAATAAAATTATGCCAATAGCAAAAATCTATAGCAGCCTTATTCTGCGAAGTTGCATATATAATACTACTTACATTGCTAATTAAGCCTTCCAGTGTTATTGAGGCGTGTTCTTATACACACCCAGGATGGGATCCACATTCTGTCTCAATTTTTTGGTTTTACTAGTAAAATGAAACAGAACACAAAAAATCCATCTTTATAGATCCCAATAATTCTAACCCCTGTGGCTCTGTTGTCATTGTTGGCAACCACGAATTGACTGAATCTCAGTTGTCAACTTTGCCATTTCTCTTAGCTAAAGGATGTGTTTTTAATGCATTTGGTACAGGCCATTGTGCTACATCTAATGGAACTCCCACCAAACAGGTAGAAAAAGGATTATCTGAAGTGGCCATTGATAAACATATTGTAGCCTGATTGTTTGCTTTGGCCAGTGTAACCCACATGTTTTGCTTGGGTTGTTGAAATTACCTAAAA